>CM053625.1:333751211-333824112 GCA_028646595.1 Phalanger gymnotis
GAAAGATTAAAAAAGCTACTTATTTCAATAATCTTGAAATCTAAAATTAGATATCCTCAATAAAAATTCATATTCTGGTAAGAAAAAAAAAAGAAAGAAATTTCCCCCTTTATCCTTTCCCAACCCTTTCCCAGAAAGCCATTCCTATAACAAAGATATTTTAAAATAGAAGATAAGAGGAAGAAGAGAAAAAACATCAGCAAATGGATAAATACACAGGGAAAAATCTGATGTTATGTGCAATGCTTCTCCATTGTAGACTCTCCATCTTTACAAAGGAGTCAGAGGCAAAGGAAGTTGACTTCTCATACCTCTTCTTTGGGCCACACTTGGCCTTTGTAATTTTGCAATTATTAATTTTTATTGTTTTGTGGTTGTTGTTTCCATGTAATCATTGTGTATATTGTTTTCTTGGCTCTTTGTATCAGTTGGTGTAAGCCTTTCCATGTTTCTCTGTATTCATCATACTCATAATTTCTTTCAGTGCAAAAATATTCCATTAGATTTATGTAACACAATTTGTTTAGCCATTCCCCATTCAAATGGCATCTCCTTTGTTTCCAATTATTTGCTACAACAACAATAACAAAGGCTGCTATAAATATTTTGGTGTATATGGGGACTTTTTCCTCATCAATGACCCCTGTGAGGGCATATGTCTAATAGTAGAATCTCTGGGTCAAAAGATAATAGACATTTTAGTCACTTTATATGCATAATTCTAAATTCTTTCCAGAATGGTTGCACCAATTCATAGCTCCACCAACAATACAATAATATGCTTGTCTTTCCATAACGCTTTCAATACTATTCCCATCTTTTTGTCTAAATTATTTTTATTATTACTTTTTACTAATTTGTTGGGCATGAAGTGAAGCTTCAGCATTATTTTGATTTGGGATCTCTCTTATTATAAACTATTTGAAGCACTCTTTCATTTTGTTATTCAGAGCAGTACTTTTTATATGAAATTAAGTTCTTTGCCTGGGGAACAGTTCAGCAACTAGATCTTAGACAAGAAAAGTACTCAGTGTTTTAGTTCTTGGTAGAGAAGCTATGTTTCTTCCTTCCTTCCTATCTGTATGTCTAGTTAAGGGATTCTGGTGTCCTGATAAAGAATCTCTCCCTCCTTCTGTCTCTCCTCCCTCCCTCTCGCTCCCTCTCTCCCTCCCTTCTCTCTGTCTCTCTGTCTCTGTCTCTCTCTGTCTCTCTGTCTCTCTGTCTCTCTCTCTCTCTCTCTGTCTCTCTCTTCCAAAGGGAATCGGGTAGCCTGATTCAGATGTCTGAAATTTAAAAAGACTTTTTATTTGATCTGTTTTTATGTAAATAAACTCTCCAATAAATACTAGTCTTTCATCAAAATGTACCTAAACCTCAGACAGTTGACCCAGCTGCTCAAGACAGAACACTTCCCTTCTTTATTAGATGACCTCAGAGGTCTTTTCTGGTCCCGACATTCTGTAATTCCATATTGCCTCACACCATTACCAGACTTATCTTCCTAGAGCCCACTTCTGATCTTGTTATTTCTCAGAAGCACTCAATAGCTCAACAGTGCCTCTAAAGTAAAGTCTAAACTCATTAAACTCATGTATAAGACCCACCACGATCTGAGCCCACCCCACCTCTCCATCTTTATCATCCTAAATATACCCTATGATCTAGTCAATGCTGAACAGTTCATTATTCCTTGAACATGATTTCCTGCCTCCAAACTTGTGAAATCACACCCTTCTGTTTGCCTGTATTTCTATCTACCCATCCCTCAAGATCTAGCCCAAATGCAACTTATTCCATGGAGCTTTTCAATTCCCAAAGTACTTTGCTCAGCTCTTTCTTACGGGGCCTATCTCACTCTATGTTGTACCCTGATAGTAATAATAAAAATAAAGATTGTAATAAAAAGAGTCATAATGATAACAGAATTTCTATAGCACTTTCAGGTTTGGAAAGCACTTTACAAATATTATCTCATTAGATCCCCACATTAACCCTGGGAACCCATTTTACAGAAGAGGAAACTAATAGAGGCAGAAACAACTTGCCTAAGGTCACATGGTTAATATGTGGGCAGCTAGGTGGTGCAGCAGATAGAGCACTGGGCCTCAAGTCAGGAAAACGTATCTTCCTGAGTTCAAATCTGGCATTAGATACTTACTAGCTGTGTCACCTTAGGCAAGTCACTAAATTGTGCTTGCCTCAGTTTCCTCATTTGTAAAATGAGCTGGCAAAGGAATTGACAAGCCTCTCTAGTATCTTTGGCGAAAAACTCCAAATGGGATCAGACACAACTGAAATGAATGATCTTGCTGACTCCAGGTCCATTGCTCTATCTAGTGTGCCACCTGACTGTCCTAGGTTCCGTGTGGGCAGGGAAGGGAAGAGAATAAGCGTTTGCATGGTGTCTACCACACACCAGACATTGTGCTAAGCATTTTTATAGATATTATCTCATTTGGTCCTCACAATAACCCTGCAAGGTAGATGCTATGATTATCCTCAATTTTTTTTACAATTGAGGAAACTGAGGCAAATGGCAGTTAAGTATCTTTCCCAGAATCATACACTAATAAGTATCTGAGGCTGAATTTGAACTCAGGTCTTCCTGATTCCAGGCCCAGTATTCTCTCCACTAGATCACTTAGCTGCCTTAATCCTTTTTGTATGTCCCTACAACATCTAGCATAATGCCAAACACATAGTGGGTCCACAGTGAATGACAAATGAATGTATAAATGACTTTCAAAGAAACACATGTAACTTCCCTTAACAACCTCTTATTAATCTCTCGCCCATGGATTTAGCTAAACAGTTCTTAAACCAATATTTTTTTATACCTCTCCCATCTCTCTGGGCACTGAATTCCATCTCCATTCTTCACGTCTTTGCCCATGGTCTGCCATATTTGAATTATATTTCTTCCTTATCTTGGCCTCCTGGAATCTTTTGCTTCCTCCAAGACAATGCTGACATGCCACCTCCTACATGCATCCTTTCCTGATGCCCTCAGTAGTTTTCCCCTGTCTGTCTTGAAATTACTTTATATCGTTATTGTTATTTTTCAGCCTTAACCATGATATTATTGGTCTCCAGGTACAAAACCTCCATTTACCAATGCAGATCAGCATCTGCTTTGAGGGTTCCCTAGAGAACTGAGAGCTTTAGTGATTGGCCCAGGATCTCACAGTTAATATGTGGAAAAGGTAAGATTTGAACCCGTGTCTTCCTGACTCCCAAGTTCAGCTCTCTGTCCACTAATACAAGGTGACTCTCCATTCATATATACTCTTGCAAATTCCTTGTATGTACACCGTACTACCTAGCTATTATTTTTGTATATACATTGCATTTATTTAAATTAAATATTTAATTAATTATATTTAATTAAATAATAATGGTGTCAAACCCTCAAATTGTAGGCTGCATGCTGCCCACTACACTCCTGAGTGCAGCTTGAACCAGAGTAATTGAGAAATATCATATTGGGATTATATTATGTATTACATTATAATTGGGAAATATTTAACAATACAACATTAAATGTAAATGGGAAATATTTAACAAAATAAAAATATAATCAAAAACAGATAATATTACATTTTAAAGCTAAGTCAATATGTGGCTCACAGAGATCCTTATGTACAGTTTAGTGGCACCTGTTTCTATTTGAGTTTGACCCAACTGATTTAGAATGTAAGCTTCTTGAAGAGAGGGATTTTTTTTTGCTTTCGTCTTGTATCTTCAGAGCCTAGTACACTGCCTTACACACAGTAGGCACTTTCATTTGAAATGAATCAATTTATTAGACTTGCTATGAAACTGAACTTCCTTTTATGTTCACAGATGAAGGTCATTTTCCCGCGGATTGAATGACTAATGTGGGCAAACTGAATCTACCAGGTTTTGTCAGAACTGAGGCACATGCATTTGTATGTGGAAGTTGGGTTTTGCTTCTCTTAAACTGCCTCATTCAAGTTGTCTGGATGTCGATGAGTATGTATACCACTTCCTCTTTGCTTATCTCAACCTGCAACTGTTGTTTTTCAAGAGCGTTGATTGGCTGAAGCAATCTGGAGAAGTCTACAGTCTCCTCTCCCATGATTGCTCAGTGCGGTAACTAGGGATGGAGTCCTGTCCCCAGGCTTCCCCATCCTCTCTCCTAGCCCCCAACCCTAGTTAGCTTTGCCAGCTTTGAGGTGCTCTTCTTCATACAGTAGCGCAAAGATTCTGTTCTCTAAGCCCATCACAAATGCATGAACAATGTAGTGCTTTTCAGTTGCTGGAGCATGTTGGCACTGTCTCTTCCCAGCCTTCTTTGGAAGCACTGAAACCTATTTGTGTGATGGTCAGCCAGGAACTAGAATGTGAATAGTGGTAGGCAAGATAACCTAACTGTAACAATCAGGAAGTTGTGCCAGGAAACAGTTCCAAATGTTTCTTCTTATAAATGAATATATTTTCAACTCCCCAAAATTAATGTCTCTGTAATCCAGGGATATAAATTTAGGGGCAAGTCAAATGGCATAATATGATGAAGGCTCCAAGTGTCTGGTGGCAATGATGATGATGATGACGATGATGATAATGACCAACTTAAAGTTGAACATATTTTCCATGTTGGGGATGTGAAAGTGGGAGAAAGGGGAAACACTGGAAAAGGGAATCCCAGCCACAGCAATGTAGAGTGGGGATTCTATATTTACTGAGACTGCTACAGTAGCTGTAAAAGACTAGTGCAAACACTGAAATGTTAGCCAATAGAGTCCTGTTGATACTGCTGTTTGGGATATGATACCATCCAGTGTGACTAAATTGCTCATATGAATCTAAGAAATCTAAGAAGTCTAAGAGATGAGGCATCATAGGGCTTCTGATTGTCCCTACTCAAACCTGTCCTGAGATGCCACAGACAGCCCTGGAGATTCAGAACTCTGAACCTCAAAGACCCAGGGAGGCCTAATGCCAGAGTTCAATTTTAATGCAGGAGGTCCAAGAGACCTGAGAGTAGAACACACAGAACTCACCACTCCATCAAAAAGAGCAGCAGGTGTTGGGGTGGGGTGGGGAGGTGGAACCTTACCTTAGTACAAAATCTCAGTTCAAAAACTAAACCTGGCAAAATGAGTAAGTCAAATAAAGCACTGCACAGTTTAAAAAATTATTGCAGATGGAGAGGTTTCATGAAAGAAAAAGCAGCAAATCAAAAGAAAAAAATGAATTTTCCACAAGGACAACATGAACAGTTATTATATGTATTATATGTGTATTACATATCCACTGTCAGTGTAGCTGTAAGCTGATCCAACCATTTTGGAGAGCAATTTGGAACTATGGTCAAAAGGCTATAAAATGTGCATATGCTTTGATCCAGCAATATTACTTCTAGGTCTATATCCCAAAGAGATAAAAATGGGAAAAGGACCCACATGTACAAAAATATTTATAGCAGCTCTTTTTGTGTTGGCCAAGAACTGGCAATCGAGGGGAAGCCCATCAATTGGGGAATGGCTAAAGAAGTTGTGGTATATGAATGTAATGGAATACTATTGTGCTGTGAGAAATGATGAGCAGGCAGACTTCAGGAAAACCTGGAAAGACTTGTATGAACTGATGCTGAGTGAAGTGAGCAGAACCAGAACATTGTACACAGTAACAGCCACACTGTGCGAGGACTGCTTCTGATAGACTTAGCTCTTCTCAGCAATTCAAGAACCTAAAACTTTTCCAAAGGATTCACGATGGAAACTGCCATCCACATCCAGAGAAAGAACTATGGAGCCAGAATGCAGCATTTTGTTTTGTTTCTCGTGGTTTCTCCCGTTTGTTATGATTCTTCCATGCAACATGACTAATGAAATGTGTTTAATAATGTATGTGTAGAACACATATAGGATTGCATGCTGTTTTGGGGAGGGAGGGAGGGAGGAGGCAGGGGGAGAAAATTTAAAATTTATGGAAATGAATGTTGAAAACTGAAAATAAATAAATTAAATATTAAAAAATAAAATGAAAAGAGACCTAGAAATACAATATTCCAAAAAGGCAAAAAACAAGGGCTTACTACCAAGAATAGCTCATCTTGTAAAGCTTATTATGAGCCTACAAGGAAAAAAAAATGGATCTTTAATGGAATATTCTGATGTAAAAGACCAGAATTGAAAAGGAGTTCCAAAATACAAACATATACATTCAGAGAAACCGAGAAAGGTAACTTGATTTGAGCACCTGGAGGGGACTGTATGATGATGTAGGGCTAACATTTTGATAGGGGAATAGGGTCTTCATAATCTCAGTCCCTTTAAAGTGTATTGAAGGAGTTAAAGAAGCAAAACAAAACCACAACAAGAGAGGATCTGAGAGTAGACTGATTTGAAGTGGGGAGAAGGGAAGGTTGAGTAAAAGGAGAAATATATGAGGGTAGATAAGAAAGAGGATTTGGAACTTGCTACATTTTATAATTGTAGTATGTGAGAAGAGTATGCAAACATGGAAGAAGGGCTGGAGGTGGAGTAAGCATCAGATGAACCTCATTCTTTTTTGTATTTATTCAGTATTTTATTTTCCCCCAGTTACATGTAAAAGCAACTTTTAACATTCGTTTTTAAAATTTTGAGTTTCAAATTTTCTCCCTTCCTCCCTCTCCACCTTACTCTCGTTGAGAAGGCAAATTTGCTATAGGTTATATATGTGTAGTCATGCAAAACATATGCATAATAGTCATGTTATGAAAGAAAACATAGACAAAAAACTCAAAAAAAATAAAGTTTAAAAAAGTGTGCTTCAGTCTGTATTCAGATACTATCAGTTCTTTCTCTGGGGATAGATAGCATTCTTCAGAGTTGTGTTGGATTGTTGTATTGCTGAGAATAGCTACAATATTGTTATTACTTTGTACATGGCACATTTCACTTTACATCAGTCCATGCAAGTCTTCCCAGGTTTTTCTGAGAGCATTTGGCTCATCATTTCTTATAGTGCAATAGTATTCTACCATGATCACATACCACAACCTGTTCAGCCATTCCCCAGTTGATGGGCATTCCCTCGATTTCTAATTCTTTATCCCCAGAAAAGAGCTGCTATAGATATTTTGTACATCTAAGTCCTTTTCCTTTTTGTTTTTTTTTTTTTATACCTTTTGGGATAAAGACCTCGTAGCGATATTGGTAGGACAAAGGGTATGCCTGGTTTTATAGCCCTTTGGGCATATTTCCAAACTGCTCTGTAGAATGGTTGAATCAGTTCACAACACAGTACATTGATGCCTCATTTTTCCCATATCCCCTCCAACATTTGCCATTTACCTTTTCTGTCCTATTAGCCAGTCTAATAGGTATAAGTAGTACCTCAGAATTGTTTTAATTGCATTTGTCTAATCAATAGTGAGTTAGAATATTTTATATTGCTATGGATAGCTCTGATTACTTCATCTGAAAATTAATTATATCTTCTGATCATATATGAATTTGGAAGTGGTTCTTATTTTCATAAATTTGACTCAGTTCTCTATATGTTTTAGAAATGAAGCCTATATCAAAGAAACTTGCTTCAAAATTTTTTTCACAGTTACTATTGCTAACTGTATTTCCCTCCATCCTATTCCCTGCCCCGTTTATTCTATTCTCTCTCTCTCTCTCCTTTCACCCTGTCCTTCATCAAAAGCGTTTTGCTTCTGACTACCCCCTCCCCCAATCTGTCCTCTCTTCCATCACCCCTCTTCTCTTATTCCCTTCCCTTTTTACTTTCCTTTAGAGTAAGGTAAATTTCTATCTATTGAGTATGTGTTATTCCCTCTTTGAGCCAATTCTGATGAGAATAAGGATGAACCTCACTCTTATCTGAAACGGGCAAAGGAAGGTTTAACACACACACACATACACATACCAATGCACACAGAGTTTGGTGTAGAATACATAGAACTTAACAGGGAAACAAATAGAGATAGGGAAGAACTTAAGAACTTTAGTTAAAGCAATGATCAAATGTACTCCCAAAAGATCTATGATGAAATGGGTTAACTATGTTCTGACAGATGGGATGGATTCAGTGTGCACAAAGAGAGATTCATTTTTTGGCATGGCCACTGCAAGAATTAATTTTGCTTGACTATGCTTATTTATTACAAGAATTTTCTTTTCTTTCTTTTGGTTTTTAATTGGAAGAGACTTAAGGGGAAGGGAAAGATTAGCAATAATGAAGTAAAAAGAAGTGGGACACTGAAAACTTTTTTTTAGCTTACAGAAAAAAAGAAGGAAGTTCAGAAGGAAAGAAAGGTGAGTAGGAAAGTTAGTAAAGTAACATTTGGGATTCATTATACACTTTTTAAAAAGCAAAAGATATGAAATGGAAATTCATGGTTTCATATTTAATACTCTTTTTGTGTTCTACAATGCAATGCAACAAACAATTTTTATTAATTTAGATTCAGCTAATTCTAAATGCTCTTTCTTGGTGTTAAAGTTAAGAATAATATAACAAAATTTAAAGTAAAAAAGTGAAAGAGTGGAATAAGGAATACAACAAACTATTCAATATTGATCTTAGGAAAATTCACTACAGAGGCTTAAGAAGTAAAGAAACTAAAGCTGATAGAGAAATCCTTGAAGAAGAAGGATGTGGAAAATGTCTGGCCTATATGGTCATAAGAAGTCAAATATAATCAAAACAGAAGTAAGATCAAACAAGAAACTGAAAGCTTGTGGAGCCTTAATATAACAGAGAACAGAACAGTTGGGATCCATTATTACTGGCACAAATGATTCACAGTTGCACATGAATTACTAGAAAAGGCCTTAACCAGCTGCCTCTGAGAAACAAGCCTGAACCCACTTTTTTTTAATTCTCTTTTATTACTATGATTTAAAGACCGAGTTTCTGTATTTTACCTAGGTCGAAAGTTCACTAGCTCAATCCCACTATTGGTTGGCATGGAAGCTTTTGACCTATTTAATTTCTGACCTGGGCTGGTTGGCCCCTTCTCAGTCCCCCACACATTGCTCACTTCTGAAAGCATATGCCTTGTGGAAGAAGATGTTGTACTCTGCATTTTAGACATAAGCATGCCAAAAACCATTTTTATTAATTTAGATTTAACTAATTATGGGCAGAATTAGCCCGTGGTTCTGGAAAATCTCTTTAATGTAAACGATTTTGGAGTCACAATTTGTAATATTCTCAAATACTTGGCAAAATTCTTATGAAGATTGAGCAAGATTTCAGAGTTTAGGTTTAAATGTTTAAAATTTGAGTTTAAAAATCTCAGCATAGCCAAGAGAATTAAAACTATCAATCTCTCTTTAACCACTCCCTTTTAAGGATTCTCTTTTCTACCTGGTCAAAGGTGTATATTAGAGCTCCTTTGATTAATTGGAGTATTAAACACTTCTTCCTTCTGTTGGCATCACTGTTACCTTAATCTGGTCAAAGCCTGGAGAATGAGGAGGCTGCTGTTGAATCATAAACCCTCAACCTTGGGCCCATTAATAGCATACTCTAACCAACTAAGCTAACCAACCAAGAATAAAAGCTATGACCAACCATGGCATGATGTGAACACAGCTTCCTGATGGACAAAATAGTGTGTGTGGGAATCCCCAGGCCTAAGTCTTCATGTATTTCCTCTTTACTACCACCACTACTTTCTATCACTAGTTGCGTAGGGAAGTAAAGACTGATAAACAGTGATCCACAAGCAAGGCTAATTTTTCCATGACCTCTTTATGTGTAAAGTGACTAACAAAGACCACGTAAGATTGAAAAGTTTGCACTTGCTGCTGGCACATGCTTCCATTGTGGGAACATTGGCTTTGGATTCTGACTTCCTGTTTTCCTGATTCTCTTTTCACTATAGCAGTATATGTATTGAAAGTAGCGATTTTTTTTTGCTTTTCTGCAGAAGAGCCATAAGTAACCTTTGTCATTATAGTCTATTTAGAGATTTCTTTTTTGAAGGGGGAGATGATGCAAATGGGATTAAGTGAGTTGCCCAAGGTCACACAGCTAGTAAGCGTCAAGAGTCTAAGGCCACATTTGAATTCGGGTCCTCCTGACTCCAGGGCCAGTGTTCTATTCACTGTGCCACCTAATTGTCCCACTATTTAGAGATTTCAAGGGACAAATCATAGACTTAATCAATTCCACTACTCATACACTGATAGTAATACTGACCTGTGGCAAAAGGACAAAGCCAAGAGCTGTATATCCTACCTCTCCTATTATTGCCCTAGGGCTCAGCTTTCTTCTAGTAGGGATGAATGGAGTAACACACATAGGTAGTAGGTGTGACCAATACTACTGGAATGATGGGCTAGTTTTGAGTGGCCTCAGAAAGTCAGAATTGGGGAGAGTGTCATTTTTTGGAAAAAAAAAAATTAACTACTTTTTAATGATATATGGAGAGACCAGGAAGAGATCAGACTATAATTTTCTGGCGTAAAGTGGGACAAAGGTCATTAGCCATTTCAGTCTTCACTAGCCCAGATCTGTCTTTTTTATAGACCAGAGGAATCTGATGGGGTGTGTGTGTGTGTGTGTGTGTGTGTGTGTGTGTGTGTGTAAAATCAGTTTCCTCAGTACAGTTTCTATTTTTATGTTTAAGGAAGTAGGATCCTGGATATACTTACCTTAGCTTGGCAGTATAATAAGAAATGAAAAATAACAAGTTAAGCAGGTCTCTGGCCACAAGTCTCATGAAAAATGAATTGAAGGAATCAGGAAAGAAGGTAGAGAAAGACAAGATTTAAAAGAGAAGAGGTGAGCTTAGTCTGGATATGTATTAATCCTATGCAGGAAGCCTGGCTGATGAGATAAGCTTCTGAGCTATTGCCTGGCTGATGGAGCTGTAGCCTTCCCTTACCAGGAAGGGGCTTACTAACTGGACAAACACACACATGCATGCATGCATCTATACATACACGTAACATGTATGTGTGGATTTATAACCTCATGAGTGATCCCTGTGCATATCCATTCTTCCCATTGAGTGGAGAGAGTGAGTTTAAAGTTTAATGGTGAAATTCGTGGAGAGTGAGCTTAAAGTTTATGTTACTTTAATTTCTATGTAATTTCTTTAAATGCCTTTTCATTGACCTATATATCCTTAAGATTAGTAAAATTAACCACATTGGTGGGGATTCATGAAATTTTTTTTGGAGCGTATATTGACCTACAAATTACCTAGAGCCAAGAGTAGTGTTTGAGAGACAGATGGGAGAGGGGGACCCTGGATGCTAGAGATGTCTTTTTTTTAAACACTACTTCCCTCCCTCCTTTCTTCCTTCCTTCCTTCCTTCCTTCCTTCCTTCCTTCCTTCCTTCCTTCCTTCCTTCCTTCCTTCCTTCCTTCCTTCCTTCTTTCCTTCCTTCCCTCCCTCCCTCCCTTCTTTCCTTCCCTCCCTCCCTCCCTCCCTCCCTCTCACCTTCCTTCTTTCCTTCCTTCCCTCCCTCCCTCCCTCCCTCCTTCCTTCCTTCCTTCCTTCTCTCCTTCCTTCCTTCTTTCTTTCCTTCCTCCCTCCCTTCCTTCTTTCCTTTCTTCCTTCCCTCCTTTTTTCTACATCTATAGCCCATCACTTCTTTATTGACGGGTCTTAATCTGAAAGTTTAGTTAAAGGAGGCAAACAAGCTAGATGATAGAAAAAGTTCATATTGCTTATTTATTTATTCATTTCCTTTAAACTTAGCGGATACGTGCATGCATGGAGTCAGAACTGAATCTGACTGCCTGAACAAGGAATGAGAAAACTTATATACATTATTTTTAGCAGACTCAGCAAGCTTGTGTTACCTCACTTTTATGATCCCCATGTATGTTTAACCACGATACAAGAAGAGGATTTTCCTCAGTGGAATAGATTTGTAAATACACTAAGATAAAAGCGTTGACAAGGGTCAGTTGAAACTACAACCCAGCGTTTCTGTGTTTCGTTAACATTCCATAACATAGTATGTGCTCGTAACATATTGAGTGAGGTGGTCTCTCGGGATTAGGGGCTCATCCTTTAATGGTTAACAGGGAAAGGATGTTCTTAGGTCAGCTGGACCTGGCCTTGTTGACAGAGAAAAGATATTCTCTGAGCAAACTTTAGAAAACAAAGAAGCCCAGGTCCAGGCTCTTCTTCCTGTTGATCATTATTTCAGGCCCTGGCCCTTGATTGAAATTACAAAAATGATATAAAATGTTCCACAGGAGATAGAGGTATATTTCCTCATTTCGCATGTAGAGTCAAAATTCTGAGTATATAAAAATTCTGATAGCCACAGTCATCATCCTCCCTTCACTCATTGCTCTCCACTCATCTCTGCAATGAAGAGACACATTCTGGCAACTTCTCTTGGGGACCGAGCTTGTTATGAAGATAACCAAGACTGTTTGCTGCTGTTACAGTTGTTCCTTCCATTTTCACTGTTGTGGTCATTGTGTATATTGTTTTCCTGATTTAGCTTACTTTATCATATAGCATATGCATATATGTACATATTTGTGTGGCTATATATACACATATGCATGTATGTGTATGTATATATACATATATGTATATGTGTGTGTAGATAGTTCACATATATCATAGATTTAGAGATGGAGGGGACTTTAGATGCCTCGAGTTCAATGCTTTCATTTTATAAAGGTGGAAACTGAGAGGAAAAGTAACTTTGAGAAGGCTGTCTGTGATAAGCACCTCCACTTTCTTTCCTCTCACTCTCTCAACTTTCTACAGTCTGGCTTCCAAATCATGGTTCAATCAAAGCTATTCTCTCCAAGGTCACCAATGATCTCTTAATTTCCCAATCTAAAGGTCTTTTCTCAATGCAGTCGTCTATCTTGACCTCTCTGTAATTCTTGTCACCCTCAATCACCCTTTCCTCTTTCATATTTTCCTCTCTAAGTGTGACTTTTCTTTATCCTCATTCTCCCCTACTTATCACACCACTCCTTCCTTGGTCTCCTTTGTTGAATCTTTATCCAGCTAATGTCTACTAATATTTGGTCCTGGGCTATCTCCAGCCATCCTGATCTATATTGTCCTGATCTATTGGACCCAGGTGACTCTGGAAGAGAGAGTGAGGCTGCTAACTTTGCACAGCCCTTCCTCACTTAAATACAAATTCATTTACAAGTCATGATATCACCTTCCTGATTTCTCGGTCCTCTTTGAGAACAAAGGACAAACAAGGACAAATAATGGTAGATGTCTTCCAGATCTTTGTTTTGGGCTTCTTTTCTTCTCCCTTGAAACCATTTTGTCTGATGATCTTATCGGTTTCTATGGATTCAATTATTATCTCTCTGCTAATGACTCTCCAAATCTGCTCTGTTGTCTTTGGGTCATTTCAGGAGTGTTCAACTTTTTGTGACCCCATTTGGGGTTTTCTTGGCAAAGACTCTGGAGTAGTTTGCCATTTCCTTCTCCAGCTCATTTGACAGTTGAGGAAACTGAGGCAAACAGGGTTAAGTGACTTGCCCAGGGTCACACAGCTACTAAGTGTCTAAGGCTGGATTTGAACCTAGATCTTACTGACTCCAAGCCTAGTGGTCTATCTACTGCATCAGCTAGCTACCCCCAAATCTACTGATCTAGCCCTGTCTTCTCCGCTGAACTCTAGTCTTGTATGCCCAATTCCCCATAGACATCTTAAACTCAACATCTCCAAAAATGTACTCATTATTTCCCTCCCCAAAACCTATGGCTCTTTTGAACTTCCTTATTACTGCCCAATATACCCCCAACCTCTCAGTCATCCAGGCATGCAACTAAAGTATTATCCTGAGTATCTCTCTCTTTCCCTTCTCCCCCATAGCCAATCTATTATCAATTCCTATTGGTTTTACTTTTGTAACATCTCTCATATCTTCTCTCCTCTGACACAGTCACCACCCTGGCGTGAGTCCCCATCACTTCACTCCTGGATTGTTGAAGTAGTTTGCTGCTTGGTCTCCCTGCCTCAAGCCTCTCGCCACTTGAGTCCATTCGGTACTCAGCTACCAAATTGACCTTTCTAGTGTGTAAGTCTGATCATGTAACCCGCTATTCAGCAAAGTCTGGTGGCTTCCAATGACCTCCAGAATCAAACATAAAATCTTGTGTTTGCTGCTCAAAGCCCTACAGAAGCTGTCTCCTGCCTTTCTAATCTTAACCCTTGCTCACCCTTACATACTATATATATATGATCCAGCGACTCTGGCAAGGAGTGACACTCCCTGCTGTTCATCATGAAAGGCACTTCATATCCTGACCCTAGGCATTTTTACCCGCTGTCCCTCAAGCCTGGAATTTTCTCCCTCCGCAGCTCTACTTCCCAGCTTCCTTCAAGTCCCACTTGAAATCCAACCTTCCATAAAGCTTTTCCAATCTTCCTTAATACTAGCACCTTCCCTCTGTTGCTTATCTCCAATTTATCCTGCCTCTATCTTGTTTGGGGCAGGTAAGTGGTGCAGTGGATATAGTGCTGGGGAGGGAACCAGGAAGATCTGAGTTCAAATCTGGCCTCAGATACTTAATAGCTGTGTGAACCAGAGCAAGTCACTTAACCCTGTTTGTCTCAGTTTCCTCATCTGTCAAATGATCTAGAGAAAGAAATGCAAACCATGCCAATGTCTTTGCCAAGAAAACTCCAAAAGGGGTCATAGTTAGACATAAATGAAAATGACCGAACAACAATGACTGAAATATCTTGTTCGTACGTAGTTGTCTGTAGGTTGTAATTACCATTAAACTATGAGCTCTTTGAGCTCAGAGACTATTTTTTTTTACCTTTCTTCATATTTCTAGTGCTTAGGTCCTGGCAAGGTCACACAGCCAGTAAGTGTCTGGAACAAGAGAAGACTTCTCATGCAGATTTCTATCCACTATTCCATGATGCTTTTCCCTACATAAAAGTCCTCACATGCTTCTCTGAATTCTTTTTTTGTTGCTCTTCAGTTGTTTCAGTCTTTTCTGACTCTTCGTGACCCCATTTGGGGTTTTCTTGGCACAGATCTTGGAGTGGGTTGCCATTTCCTTCTCCAGCTCATTTTACAGATGAGTAAACTGAGGCAAACAGGGTGAAGTGACTTATCCAGAGTCACATAGTTAGTAAGTGTCTGAGGACAGATTTTAACCCAGGTCTTCCTGACTCCAGGGCTGTCGCTCTATTCAGGACACCACCTAACCGCCCTGGGTCCCCATTGGGGAATCAGAGTCAGACTCCAGTCTACTGTCACTATTTACTGAATTCTGACTTCTTACAATATAGTAATATTCCATTACTTTCATGTGCCGCAATTTGTTTAACCAACCCCTAATTGGTGGACATAGAAGCTTTATTTCTTAAAGAAAGTCATAGCAAGAGCGAGTCATGCTCAAACATGTGCTCTGGCATGCCTCTCTTGGGCATCATCGACAGAGCCAATGGAAGGAGTAAGGGCCGCAAGGGCTTGCTCAGCCACATCCTGGTCATCAGCACCCTGGCCAGAAGTAGCAAAATGGGGAGGAGCAGGAAGCTGGTTCAGCATCATGGCAAGAGATGGAGCAGAGCCCCTTGTGGCTGAGCTGGGTAGTGCTGCTGCTTTAGATAGAGCATGCGGTATATAGGGAAGGATTTAAGGAGGAGGAAGAGCAGGATTTGCTACTGACAATAAGCTGGCTGCTACTTTGTAGTGGTGTGGCAGATTTGGAGGCTTTTGGAGAACTACCCAGACCCAGGAAGTCCCTGTGGGGAAAATGTGGCTGCTAGTGGGGTTTTTTGGGAGCTTTCCCCAATGTGGGGATCTTTCTGCATGTCTCTCTTGGCACGCTGATCCTTGGGAAGGTGAGCCACATACATAGCTGCTTCTCTTCCTTCTAGGTATAATATGTGCTTTCCCTCTTTCTCACATCTCCCCAGTGGCTGGAGGCCAGTCATGCAATGAGGGGATTTCATAATGATAAGGTCTTTCTCAAATCAGCTATCACTGACCTCTTCCCTGTCTAAGACTCTGTTCTTTCTGCCTGGGGATGTTTTTGAGAGCCCCTCACATAGCAACTGGCCCCTCAAACCTAGGTCCTTCTTCTCTTATTCCACTTGTGGGTCTGACAGCCACTGGGGCGATTACAAGGGCTTTGCCACCGCGATAATCCTATTCATGTCACCATGGTAAGAGGGCAGGCGATAACAGCAATGAGAACAACCATAACAACCCTTTAAGTAGGATCAAATTTATTTTAAAGGCAGCTGATGGTGTGGCAGAGTGCTGGGGCTGGAGCCAGGAAGACCTGAGTACAAATCTTGCCTCAGACACTTACTAGCTATTTGACCCTGGGCAAGTCACTTTATCCTCTATCCGCCTTAGTTTACAGTTGTAAAAAGGGGTGTCATAACAGCGCTAAACCTCATAGGATTTTAGGTGAGATAATATTTGGTTTTTTTTTTCTTGGGGGCAGGCAGGGCAATTGGGGTTAAGTGACTTCCCCAAGGTCACACAGCTAGTAAGTGTGTCAAGTGTCTGAGGTCTGATTTGAACTCAAGTCCTCCTGACTCCAGGACTGGTGCTCTACTCACTGCACCATCTAGCTGCCCCTGATGAGATAATATTTGTAAAGCACTTAACACAGTGCCCAAACCCAGGCCAGTGCCTGGCCCAGGTGCTTAGTAAACGCTTGTTCCCTTCTTCCCCTTTCTAAGGCTTACAGAGTGCTTCACATATACCCTCTCACTGATCCTTTTAGGTTTGTTATCTCCATTTTGTTGACAATGAAATGGACTTACTCATGGCTCTTGGGCATAGAGATAGGCCTATAGCCAAGATGGTGTTTATGGTCCTTGAGTCCAAACAGAATAATCGATTTCCAGTGGAGCCCAGGATCTCCCAGGATCCCTGAGAAACAACTACCTAGATCATAGAATTTTAGAGATAAAAGGAACCTCAGAGGGAGAGAACCCTTCACAGGCCCCAGAGGCTGCTACAGCTTTTCTTTCAGTGATGCCTTACAAGGAATGGAAAAGGGATTCTCATTCAGGACCAGGAGTTTTTGGAGGTCCTGAGTCACAAGTGAATTTACAGTTATGTTTACCCCATTATGTGGCATAGAGTGTTGGACTATTCTTCAGGAAAATCTGGGTGTGAATATACTTACTCTCATGATCATGAGAGCCACTTAATTTTCTCAGCCAAAGTCTCTTCATCTGAAAACTGGGTATAATAGTACCTGTAGCAATGCTCTCATGGGATTGGTTTGGTCTTAAGTGAGATCTGAGATGAAATCAGAGGATCATAGAATTAGATCTGAAAGAGGCCTTAGAAGCCAATAAGTCCAACCTCCTCCCTTTACAGATAGGAGACAGAGGTCTATAGAAGTTCAAGTCTGAGTCATACTACTAAGTTTCTGAGATAGGATTTGAACCCAGGTCTTCCACTATCTTATGATGCCTCTCAATTAATGTGATACATTTTGCAAACATTGAGGAACTATGTAAATTTCAGTTATTGTGACTAATTAATTTGCTCATTAAGGAAGACAAGCTTTACAGAAATACATTCAAGGACATATGAAGAAGGAGTTCCAGTCACTACCAAGGCCATCTTGCTTTGTTATTTCCAAGAAACAAGATGAGTTGTTCCCCTCCATCAATTACACGGGCCTGAATGAAATCATCTTGTGTGACAACAGGTGTAACTTTGGGCAATTTACAACCCTCCTCAGTCTGTTTCCTCATCTATAAAATGTATATTATAATAATAGCACCTAACTCCTCGGGTTGTTGTGAGGGCCAGATGAGATCATTGTTATAAAGCAGTTTGAAAACCTCAAGACACTATATAAATATTTGCTGTTATAATTATCCTTGTCATCATTGTATGTAAGGTACTTTGCATATTCTAGGGTGTTCTATAAATGGTTAAGTATTATTATTGCTTGCTTTGTGACATTGGACATGCCTACAGTGGGAATGATAACCTTTACATCAAAGCTAGTGGGAGGACCAAAATGAAGTTGTGTGTGTGTAATAAGCTTTGTAAAGCTTAAAACATTATAGAAATGTGAACTATTATTCTTTTTTTTCTGCTACCAGAGGGAGCCATTGAAATCACACTTTCTTCCATCCATGGTGTACAAACCATATTCATTCTCTCCCATTTGAATAACTTCTTCTCTAAAGACTGTAGAACTGGGAGTCTCTCAAGATTCTATTGCCTTTTAAAGAAACAATAATATTATCTACAGTCACCATGAGAGAGTCTAGTAAAGTGGGTGCTCCATTTTGGTAAGCTAACAATAGATACACAGCTTAGATCCAAAGGCAAGCCTTGTACAACTTAGTACAAAAACCTGACTTCCCTCCTGGGTTCTACTCTGATTTCAGTCCAGATCAGCTTGGCATTATCTATCTTAACTCCTTGTCAAGGAGGAAAACACCTCTTTTCTGGCTGAGCTCTAGGTATAGTACAAATCCCCAGGCATAGACCATAGACCCTACATTCTTCCTTCTGGCTGCATTGCTTCCTCATGGTCTACACAAAACACAGCATGGGCTTCACTGTTCGGTTCCTGCACTCCCAGAATCAAATCCTGCCTTTGAGCTTTGCTACTTTGAAGTAGTAAGTGAGACCTTGAAAAAGACACTTGACCTCTCTGGGCCTTGGTTTCCTCATATGTAAAATGAATGAGAAGGTTGGAACAGATATCCTTCCAATGAAGGCAAATAGAGTTATCTCAAGAAGCTTCAAGCCAGTGGTAAGCAGCTTCCTGAAGATATGAAGACACACACTGGGAAGAGAGGGGATGGATACCAAATTGGCGGTCTCTTTACATAAGTGTTTGTCCAAGGTTGACTCCCATGAGCCATCTCCTCCTATTCTGAATTCAACCTGGAGTTGATCATTCTTAACTCCCTCAGTAGCCATCCTCAGTCCCTTCCTCCAGTTATATTGGGACCAACTTTATCCTTTCTCTTCCCCCCTTTTTTCCTGTTTCTTCTTCAATACTATCAAGGTCATTCTTTAACCAAAGCAGATCCACAAACACAACACAATGACGTTTGTCTACAGCCAAACACAAATAGAACAGACACACATGTAATTGGGGGAAAAGGTCAACATTCCAGCTACTGGTGAAATAAAATTGGGAGGGGAGTAGAGGCCAGCAGGAAGGTCAAGTTCTTATCTCGGAATGACACTGACCTGGGGAGATCAATAATTTAACCTAAATAAGTTATTTTTGAGGGAGCACGAGGCATTCCTCCATGCTTATGGCAATTGTGCCACTATTCCTCCCCAATTTGCTCACAGGCAGCTGGGCTACTCTCTGGTGCACTATAATAATACAGTATAGCATAGCATAGCATGGGCAGCTAGGTGGTACGGTGGCTAGAGCACTGGGCCTGGAGTCAGGAAGGCTCATCTTCGTGAGTTCAAATCCTGCCTCAGACACTTACTAGCTGTGTGTCCCTGAGCAAGTCGTTTAACCTTGTTTGCCTCGGTATCCTCATCTGTAAAATGAGCCAGAGAAGGAAATGGCCAACCACTCCAGGATCTTTGCTAAGAAAACCCCAGTGGGGTCACCAAGAGTCAGACATGACGACTGAACAAGAACAAACAGTATATGTAGTATAACGATACTGTTGGTGTTTTTGGTCAGCCTTCATTTCTGAAGAGGACTGATGATATCATGGGTGATATCCTGATTTGTGTGTGAATTGGTTTTAAGCAAGGCACAGCTGCACAGAGTCATCAGCCCCACTCTCTTTCCCAGAGTCATCAAAGTCCAGTGGCAGGACAAAAGTCCGGATGACTGGCAATGGCCTGGGAAGCAGTGGACGACCAAGTGTCTGATCAAGCTCTAAACATTCCATAGTGCCTGCTGTCCCCCACCTCTCACCTATGGCTCTAAGAAGCTGTAGCATGTGCAGCAGCCACACTCCAGTAAAACTGCCTTGGCAGATGGGCTAAACCAGGTTGAGAGTAACCAATGGGCTTCAAACCCATCAGTGAGGTAGAGGGATGTCTACCCCAAGCATGTGAAGACTGGTAGAATGAATGGGGGGAGGAAAACAATACCGTATATGATATTATAGTAAAATGACAATAACTAGCAATAATATAATACTTGAGGTTTGAAAAGTGCTTTACAAATTTATTTTATTCTCACAACAATCCTGGGAAGGAGAGGCTGTTATTAATCCCATTTTACAGATGAGGAAACTGAGGTTGAGAGAAGTTAAGTGACTTGGCCAGAGTCTCACACTAGTAAGTGCCTGAGCCTGATTCAAACTCAGGACTTTCTGACTCGAAGGTCAGTGCTCTATTCACTGAGCCATCTAGCTGTCACAATATGGCTGTGCTGGGTGTGCCTACCCTCTGATAGATTGCTGTCTTCCACCATTTTGGTTTCCATCCCCTTCCTTCCCAGTGTGTGTCTCCATATCTTGAGGAAGCTGCCTGCTACTAGTTTCAGGCTCCCTGGGATAGCTTTATTGGTCTTCACTGGAAAGGACCTCAGAGGCATCTGCTCCACCCTTCTCATTCATTTTACAGATGAAGGAACTGAGGCCCCGAGAGGTCAATGGTCTTTTTCAAGGTCTCACTTACTACCTCAAGGCAGTAAACCTCAGAGGCAGGATTTGAGTCTGGGGGTTCAGGAGTAAAGTGCATGCTATGTTTTGTAACCAGCCCAACGTCGATGCCCTGATGAGCAAGGATCAACCTGTGGGACTCCAAGGACTCCTCCAGGAGGGATGATGCACTTAGATGCTCTTTAGAAATGGCCTTAACTCTGAGCCCCCTCTCCTCTGAGACCAAGGCAGCATAAGAGAGAGCCCTCCGAAGGGCTGACATGAGACACCTGCACCTTTGTCCTTACTATAGCTATGAGGTAAACATCCCTTTGTACAAGCTAATTCATGTGGAGGGGTCAGATGGAACAGGGTCGTTGGTCACTGGTGGCCAACAGTGGAGAGGATTCCTCCTGAATGCACCTGGACTTGAGCTGATGTCAGCAGAGAAGAGGCTGCCTCACCTTCTTTACTTGCATCCTTTGGAGTCCTTTGCTTCCTTCAGGGTTCAGTTCAAAAGCAACCTCCTGCCAGAGTCCTTTCCTCATCTCCCCAGTTGTCTATTTGTTGTTTCAGTCATGGCCAACTCATCATGACCCCATTTGAGGTTTTCTTGGGAGATACTGGAGTGGTTTGCCATTTCCTTTTCCAGCTCATTTTACAGATGAGAAACTGAGGCAAACAGGGTTAAGTGACTTCCCCAGGGTCACACAACTAGTCAGTGTCTGAAGTTGAATTTGAACTCAGGTCCTCCTGACTCCAGGCCTAGCATTCTATCCATTGAACCACCTAGCTGCCATCGTCAGTGGTCCTCAGATTGTTGTATATTATACATACTGTGTTTCCCTGATTGGGAAGATGCCATAAAAGAATGGAAGCTCCTTGAGGGCTGGAACTGTCTTGCTTTTTGTCTTTGTACCCTCAGTGCCTGGAACACAGTAACACCTAATTCATTCTTGCTGATTTGAATTTATTTGAAAAGAGTCAAATCGCAGAAGGACACACCCAAGCTCACTAACAACAATCCCTTGGATAAGAGTTATTTCATGTCGAGTCTTGACCTATGGCCCAGAGGGAGCCTTTGACCCTGCTGGAGCCCATGAATTGGCTGATTAGCAATCCTGACTCCAAGAGGGGTGTTCATGGTCTACATTAGAGCAGGGTTAGGGTCAAGGTTTCTCTTTCAAAGGGAACTTGGGCATCAGTTTGTTCACTTCTTTTACATTCAAAATGAAAAAACAGAGACTCAGAGGGTCAATGACTTGCCCGAGGTCACACAGAAAGTGTGTAGCAGAGCACGGATTTGAACCCAAGTCTTCTGTGCTCTTTTCACTCTTCTATCACTGCTTCCTAAATGGTCCCAATTAAATCCAGAAGCAACACGGCATAGTGGAGAGAATTCTAGATCTGGCGACCACGGACCAATTCTAACTGCTGTTGACCCACTTTGTGACGTTGGACAAGTCATTTTTTCTGGGTCTCAGTTTCCTCTTTCGTAAAATGAAGGGATTGGACTGAGTGGCCTCTAGGGATCCCTAGTATTTCCCCTTTACCTCATCCCACTGCACCATTTTAACTCTTACGACTTTTGGCTCATAGATTTGTGTGTGTGTGTGTGTGTGTGTGTGTGTGTGTGTGTGTGTGTGCACGCACGCGCACGCACGCATGTGCATGTGTGTGTATGTGTGTGTTCACATAATGGGGAAAATTTTGAATTTCAGTGGGTGAATAAACTCCAGCTGACACTTCACAGACAGTCCTGCTTCCAAAGACAGGATAAGAGAGTTCTAGGGAAGAGAATATGAAACTGTCCCAGAGTGAAGGGATGTCACAAGAGCATAGTGGGGTGTTGTTCAGTCACATCCCACTCTTCATGACCCTGGATAGGGTTTCCTTGGCAAAGATACTGGCGTGCTTTGCCATTTCCTTCCTCAGTGGATTAAGCCAAACAGAGGTTGAGTGGCTTGCCCCAAGTCACACAATTAGTAAGAGTCCAAGGCCAGATTCAAGCTCAGATCTTTCTGACTTCAGGCCCATTGCTCTATCCACTGAGCCACCTAGCGGCCCCCAGTGGGATGAAAGGGATGGCTATCCAAAGGGGGCCAGAGTAAGCATACCTGAGGGTCCAAGGGTATACATAGTGATCATGACTTGATGAGGATTGGATGATTCCATATCTAGGAGGATGGGGTAAGTGTCCTAGGAAAGGTGGGGTATGACCAGGAAGCATGGGGTGAGTATGTTCAGGGGAATTTGGGCTGAGCATTGCTGGGAGCTTAGGATGAGCATGAGGTGGAGAAGATGAAGAAATCCTGGGGTTTTGCTACATTTCACCCCTAGAAGTATCGTTTCTCTCTGAGAATATGAGAGAAAAGGTTCATACATTCTACCTAGATTGGTTTAGGCATTGCCTTGTTGGAAGGCAGACGATGCTGGAAACAATGAGCCTGTTGACATATTCCTAGGCTTGGGAGACTCTTAGGATTATAGACCCAGATCTGGAAGGGTCCTCAGAGCTCATCTAGACAAGCGCCTTCATTTTACAGATGAAGAAACGGAAGGACATGGGATGACTTGCTAAAGGTCACAAGTAGCAGGCATCAGAGTCAGGAAATGAATACAGTTCCTCTGACTCTAATAACACTGCATCTTCCGTCATACAGCCTTGCTCTCTCACAAAGTTCTAATCCCCCACAGCCTAGCAGCCCACGGCCACAGAAAAGAGATGGGCGAAGGTGGTTAAGAAGAGGGTAGAGTAGTCTACTCATCCTGTGTGAGAATAAGGTCTTTGATGAAATCTGGACAATTTATTAGTTCAGATTTGACTTGGTGGCATCTAGTACTTTGTGAGAAGAAGGGTCTTGGAAGGAAGACCCCACAGGGTCCCCTGAGCCAGCCTTGAATTGGCCAATGGAAGAGATTCTACACGCACACGCGCACACACACACACACACACACACACACACACACACACATGCACACTCCCATGGGACCCCACTTTCCAAAGGGGAGAAGGCAAAATCTCATTAAAGACAGTCTCTATCCCCACCTGCAGCCCAAAGTCAGCAGTGTAGGCTTTGATTGCAGGAGGGGGCACAGTTCTCTGAATCCAGATTCCTCAGACCAAGGATAAGGAAGGGAAAGAGCAGGATAAGGAGGGAAGGGGAGGAGAGACGTCTAGCCTCAGATTTAGAATCTCAGAGTCTGAGAATGTCAGAGAGAGCAGCGACCTTAAGAGAGCAGCAGCTAGTGCCGGCTGTTCATTATCTCATTCTTCAGAGCTGAAGTTGGACATCCACAAGGCGGGTCAGCCAAATTTCCAGGATGCTGGGACCCTAGACAATTTCCAGAAGTGAGATCCAAGGTTCTCTTACCCTTTAGAAAAAAAGGACACATTTCCCCCTAAGCTCAAAAGGCTCAAGTCTAAATATCGTTTGAGGTCCTCCTGCCTACCTTAATATATGGTTTCCATCCTCTAATGGTTCCCTGTTGAGTGTAGGATCAAGCCCAAATTCCTTAGATTGGCATTCAAGGCTCTCCCCTTCCCTTTTCTCCTCCTTCCTTCAACTGAACCCATCCTGACTTTTCAACTATTCTTTAATACAGTAGTTCTCAACTTTTTTTTGTCTTATGACTACTCTCAAGTATGAAAAAAATTATTGAGGACCTCCCCACTAAAGTTTTTGGTTTTGTGGGTTAGATTTATCAACATTTGCCACTTTAGAAAGTTAAGTATATTAGTATTATTATGAAAATAGTTCCGACCTCACAGACCCCCTGAATGTCTCAGGGACTCCCAAGGGTTCATAGACCGCACTTTGAGAGCCACAGCTCTGACACAACATGTCCGTTCCCATGAAGCTAGGCTCCTGATGTAGGCCACATAGGCCATGTTCATCTTGTCTTTTTGCTGACATCAAACCTTTAACTGGGAATTCTGATTGAAACTACCTCCCTCTTCATCTCTGCCTCCTGACTTCCCCAGCTTCCTTCAAATTCCAGCTAAAATCTCCTCTTCTTCGGGAAGCCTTTCCCAACACCCCCTGAATTCATTTGCCTTCCTCTGGTTGTACAGAGGTGTTTACATATTGCCTTCAGCATTAGATTGTGAGCTCCTCGAAGGCAGGAAGTGACTTTGACCTTTCTTAGTATCCCCCATGCTTAGCACAGAGCCTGATACATCTTGTGTCCTTAATAAATGCTTGCAGACTGACTCACCTGGATCCCAGTGTGCTTCTTCCTCCATCATGGAGCCTTTCTAACCTAATCCTAATGACTACTCAAATTCTTAGGGAATTACTTATCCTTTCCACCACCTTCCTTCACAGTCACTTAGGTGTGACTCTTGAATTCTTTGCTAGTTGGTCATGATGTCTCTACCTGTTCTCCCCAACAAGATCATACGTTTCAAGCAAGCAGGGGCTGTCCTCCCAATTCTTTTGTGCCCCAAGTATTGTTTGCCACAGAGGTGGGTATGCAGTAGGTACTCCATACATATTAATTGTGTGGAAATGAGAAGGGCAATGCTAACAACATCCATAATTAAAGGATTTATATCCTAAAGGAAGAGTTCTTAGAGGTCATTAAGGCTTAACTGATCATTTTCCAGATGAGGAAACTGAGGCCCAGAGAAGGACCCAAATTTAGGCAGAAAGTAAGTCAGAGTTAGAATTTGATCTCAGGTCCTCTGGCTTCACTTTCTTCATTATATTAATTCTTGACCTGGAGAGTTGGTGTAGTATGGTGGACAGTCAGAAGAGCTGGGTTTGGGGGCTGCCTCTGATCAATCAAACTACAAGCATTTATTAAGTGCCTGCTAGGTGCTAGGGATACCAAAATAAAACAGTATTTACCCTCAAGGAACTTCTATTCTATTAATTGAGATATACTTGCTGGATGACCATGAGAAGGTCAGCTAGCTTCTCCTTCTGTTGAGTTGCTGGTCAGTACCAGCGAAGGGAGTTTTCATATCCCGAGTCGCCTACACGTATAAAGTCACAAGTGTGGCACCCAAAACAACAATGTTGAAAATGAACATCTCGATCATTCACCAAGCTCTCTCACTGATTGGCTTCATGGCCTAGGCTGATCCTTTCATCCTTTGCCTGTCTCATCTTCTTAATAAATATCAGAGGGGCAGAATACTGTTCGGCCTTGGGAAAAATGGACATGCTAATTTGGGATCACTGGCTGGTTGTCCTTCTTCCTCCCCAAAGGCTCCTTCTGCTCTATCCTTCCTGCCTTATGCACCTTCCTCGAGACTATCTTTGGCTCTCTACTTCTCTCTACTCCCCTAGGTTCACTATCACCTCTGGGTTGGTGACCCTCGAATCTGTCTCTCTGGCCCTGTCCTCTCTCTTGAGTTATATTTCTCTACCTCCAGTTTTTCCTAGCAAATTCCTTCTTGAGTCTGGCAAGAAGTTGAACCCAATTAGACATTTCACCATCCTCATAAATCCAACCCACCCATAGCGGACATCTTCCTCTCCCACAAACCAGTAGACTCTCAAAAAGTACTTGGTCATTAGTATATTGACTGATTGGCAAAAGTGTTTGATATGGACAGAACGTGAGACTCGGAGTAGTAATGAGTGAACAAAGCACAATTCTAGGGTCCAAGGCTGCTCTTCCCGGAACTGGAAAACCTTGATCTGTCTGGAAAACTCTGAATCTCAGCGAATACTTATGCTGAGAAAAAATGGAACCAAATGGATGGGAGGAGATGTTGGGTTCATCTTTCCAGGGATCTCTTGCTTGATATAAGCAGCCCTGCCCCCACTATCCCTCACAACCCCTGAAGGAGACTGACTCATTCCCATTATACAAAGGGACACAGAGTAAGGCCCAGAGAGGAGCTTTGCCTGGAGACGGAGCCGGGTCTGGAAGCCAGACGTGGGGCTGGGGCTTCCGAGCCATTGGCCTTCCCACCCCTATCGACTCTGTTCAAAAAAGAACTCCGTTCTGGGGGAAGGTTCACTCTCCTTGATGAGTCTGACTGGTTCTTGGGGCTCTGTAGGAGCCCCAAGGAACCAACCTGGCCAGGCGGCTGCCTCTAGCCGGAAGGCAGGACCTGAGCTGCTCCTGAAGAAGGTGAAGCGGGTGGCCTCCTCCCCACCCTTATATAGGTCCTCGATGTTCACGTCCTATGGGAAGAAAGGGACACTTGATCACAGGGAGGTTATGGGGGTAGAGTGAGGGGTATTAGCCTCCGAGGTCTCTTTGGACTGGAGAGTAGAAGAGTTGGAGTTCAGAGAAAGAAATAAAGAAGAGGCTCTTTAGGGAAGGGGAGAGGGCTAGCTTTTAAGGAAGGAAGGTGTTGCTATTATGTGGAAGTCAGAGAGTGAGGGAATGAGGACACAAGCATTTCCTTCCCCACTGGAGCATAGGCAATGGGAAGATTAGGAATAGGGATGCTGACCCTCTACTCCAAAGCTTGTCACATTCTCCTTTTCTCCATATACTAAAGGAGCTATCATAACATCAAAAGAAGAACATGGGACTGGGAGGCTGGAGTTCCATATCAACACCAGATGACTCATGGCAGGGCACCTAGAGCATTCTCACCTCCACCTGTAGCAAGGGCCCCTCTCTTGATTCCGTACATGCTAAGCATCGAGTTCCATCCTGAATTCCCATAATGATGGGGAACTTGCTTCGATCAAGGGATCTGTTGGGAAGCACGCAGACCTTCTCTAGGAGAAGAGAAAAAATAAATTTGGAGATTGAGAGGACCCTAAAGGGATCACCAAGAAAAAGGCAAGAATCTAGGCAGGCATGGCCCTTCCCTCAGACACAGGACCATTTGCTGGCATCTGCCTCATAAGTCTGGGCGGGGAGCCTGAGCCTTAGAGTTAACCCTTTGCTTTCCTGGCCCACTAAAGGTAGAAAGGTTGAGGTGTTGTTTGCTGGGCTTTGTGTTCTTGGCTAGGACATAGATGTCCTTGTTCAGCCCAACCTGATGGGTCAGGTGGACCCTGCTGGGGTTATTAGCTATTTTCCTGCAAAGCTAGTTGAGGGAGTATTCTGAGCTCCTCACACACCATTCTCTTTTTAGGCTATATCTTACAAAAGAGTATTAGGAAAATACTTTCATCTGAAATCCTTTTTCTAAGTTGAAGGAGACATCCTTATCAGTCTGTCTTTAACTATCAATTCCAAAACAATGTTCTTCTGGGAAATCTTTTTACTTCATTCTTATTAGAGGCCTAATCAGTTTGTGAGAGAAAAATTGGGTCAAAGTTAGGGAAGAAACTCTAAGCATAAGAAGGAAGAAGGATTAGGGGAGTGGTACTGACTCCATTTGGGCTTTTCTTAGCAAAAATACTAGAGTGGTTTGCCATTTCCTTCTCCAGCTCATTTTACAGATGAGGAAACTAAGGCAAACTGCTTAAGTGGTTTGCCCAGGGTCATACAGCTAGTAAATGTCTGGAGCTGACTTTGAACTCAGGAAGATGGGTCTTCCTGACTATCCACCTAGCTGCCCCAGACCAGGAGAGTAACCAGATTTAAAGCTAGAACACTTTAATCTAATTAAGGACATTACCTATCTCCACACTTTGCTGAATAGAATGTTTTAGGGAAATGATTCTCCAGGATTCCCTGGTATTTTAAGTGATTATTCTATTGGATGAATCAAAAATAGTTATTTAAAATTTCACCTGAGCTCTGTAATTGTTTTATTTATCATGGGGTCATGTCATTGTTTGGGGATATTTTTAATTTAATCCAAAACTGCTTATGTCAGAGAGGATTTCAAAGGTTTGGGGGAATTCTGTCCTTTTGTATCTGTCTTTCTCTCCCTCTTCCTCCCTTCTCTCTCTTCCTATGCCCCTCTCACTCCTTTTCTCTCCCTCTTTTTGTCTCTGTTGGTATCTGTCTTTGTGTCTACATCTGTGTTGGTCTTTCTCTGTCTCTGTCTATCTGTTTCTCTGCCTGTCTATTTGTCAATGTTATTTTTCTCTGTGTATGTGTTGCTCTGTCCCTCTGGAGTTAGAATAATTTAATTATTAAATAATTATTAATTAATTAACAAAATTATCCCTAGGAGACTTATGCCCCAAAGACTATGGCATTTTTCATCCACATTGTTATAGCCCCTTGACGCTGCTCTTGTATCTGTAAAGGACCATGTTGCCCAATGGGGCCCAATTCTGGCACCAATAGCATGGGGAGAATAAAGGAGAGTCCAGGTGGGTGATCTAGAAGGCCTAGTGGCTGCTCACCTGCACCACAGAGTTCTGAGCTTGGGTCTCCCACTAGGAGTTGGTCATTCTTCAAGTATAAAGGCTTCTGCTGCACATCTTTGATTCTGAAAGATCTTCAGGTTAGCATTAGGCCCGAAATCTCACCCTCCTGAACACACAATTACACACTACTCCACCCTAAAGCCTGTCAGCCTCTCCTTTTCCCCATATACTAAAGGAAATATCAAAATGAATGTTACTGGGAAACAGTTCATGTTCTGACTCAACATGTAACCAAGGACAAATCACTTGACTTCCCCAGTGTCTCAGCTTTTTCATCTGTACAATGGGGAGTTGAGGTCTAGAGTTGGGAGAGACCTTAACAGCTATCTAGTCCAACCCATTCATTTTACAGATGAAGGAATCCATCTGATTTAACCCACACTAGAAAAGGAATCCTTGTTATAATCAACCCAACAATTGGTCCTCCAGTCTCTGCTCCAGCACCTCCAGTGAGGGGGAACCCTCTACTCTGAGAAGCAGCACATTCTACTTTTGACTTGAATTGAATCTCTAATTGTTGGGAGGACAGCTAGGTGGTGCAATGGAGAGAGCACTGGTCTTGGAGTCAGGAAGATCTAAGTTCAAATCCGTCCTCAGACCCTTCCTAGCTGTGTGACTCTGGCAAGTCATTTAACCTGTTTGCCTCACTTTCCTCATTTGTAAAATGAGCTTGAGAAGGAAATGGCAAACCACTCCAGTATCTTTGTCAAGAAGAATCAGACACAAACAATTGACTAAACAATTGTTAGGAAGCTTTTGCTAATGTCGGCACAAAATTAGCTTCACTTCTCCAGGTTAGACATCCCTAGGTCCTTCAATTGATTCTCCCATGTCAAGGACTCGAAGCCCTTTATTAACAATAACAGCTGGAATTTATACAGAGATTTAAGCATTGTAAAGCACTTTACAAATAATAATAATCTCCAGAGCAGCCCTGGGAGGTAGTTGCTATCATTATCATCCTTATTTTACAGATCAGGAAACTGAGGCAAACAGGTTAAATTGACTTTTCTGGGGTTACATGGGTATTAAGTTGTCCCGAATCCAGTTCTAACCTTCTATGCACAGTACCACCTAGCTTCCCTTTTACTCTACGGGTCATTCTCCTCAAGGAGGTCTTTGCCCTTTCCATGCTCATTCTAAAATATGGTAACCAGAACCAAACACAGTGATCAATTACCAAGCTAGAGAGTAGAACAGAATTATCACGTCCCTGTTCCTCCAAGCCTGCTTCTCTTAATGTAGACATTTTTATGACATGATTACAGGGACTGAGCTTTCTGCCACATTCTGCCCCTCCTCATCCATCTATGAACACATTTAGAACTACCCCAGGGCAGACATTCACTCTCACTGCAGAGGTGATAAGAATTGGGGCTGGTTTGATCATCTCCCATCAGTCAGTTTCGGCTTTTTTCTAGCCTGGTCCCTAGTTCTCTAGTCATGGGGTTGAGGTGTTTTCACATAGGACAAGACCACGGCTGTCACAGCTTTGCTTGGCCAGGTGTTTTCCTGTGGCTGAAAAGAGGTCACTTGAGTTGGCCAAGGCTCCTTCATCATCATTCAGGGGCCGAAATTGTGTTATAATGATGTGGTTAGAGATAAATATGGGGCTTTGGAGGAGAGGAGGAAAGGAAACGGGTGTGAGCAACATCAAAGCAATATCATGATTACCTTGGGCCACTGGGCTGGTTTCACTTTGCATGAATCATACCTCTTAAGGACCTGGGAACTCCTCATTCGTTCTGAAGGTGCTCAAACTAGCTTCTAGCCATTTCCCCATGAGGTTCCTCTAAGCAGGTACGGGCCCTGGCTAACACCTAGGTATGCCAAAGTCAGTTTCATTAACCCAATTTCGGTCAAAGTCCTATTTCAGAATTCAGAATCTCTCCCTTTAGAATTTTCCACCTTGGCTAGAGGCCTTATTGTGTGATTCATTCATAGACTCGGGAGAGTCTTTATTCCATTTATTTGTGCGTGTAACACTTTTGTTCCCCTATGAGCCATCACTGAGTTCCACTTTGAGCTTCTTTTGTTATGACGGAATCACGGAATCTGAGAGTTAAATGGCCACTAATCCAACACATCCTGGAAAGGAACCTCTACTGTGAGATATAGGACAAGTGGTCATCCAACCCATGTCTGCAGCCCTCCAAGAAGGGAAAAACCCTTGCTCCTGGGAGTAGCCCATTACACTTGGGGCGGATCTCACTGGGAAATTTTTCCTGACACAGAAGCCTGAATTTTCCTTTTTGAAGCTTTTGTCATTTTGTACCAGATGGAATGAGTGTAATCTCTTCTATATATGGCAGCCTTCAAATACACAAAGACAGCTCTCTTGTTCCCCCTGTATCTTCTCTTCAGCAAGTTAAGGAAGGCAGAGGGATCATCACGAAGGCCCCTGGCAGGAAATTGGAAAAACTTACATAAAGTACCGGGCCATGGGGAGGGAACACATCTCTGTGGTCTAAGGTGGAGTGCACCTGAGCCCTGCTGAGAAAGGAAGGGAAGAGAATTCTCTGGTTAGGAAAGGAAGGCATTGGGAAGCCTATGGATCTGACAATCTTCATATTCTGATTTCTAGGTTCCCTTTACACTGAGATCAGCTGGCAGTGTTGAGGGATTAATGAACATGTATTCCATGTTAATAGTTCCTGGAAACTAGAGAATGGACTGCCTTTAAATGCAAACTCTAACATGTAAAGCCCTTCACGATCTGACTCTAATTGACCTCCCCAAGCTGAATACACATTACTCCTCAGTCTTGGTATCACTAGAAAAGACACAGTGCAGTTTAGTGGATGGTCCAAATATCTTGTTTTGAGGACCAGCTGAAACAGGGACCTGTTACCCAACTACAGGCAAGGCCGGAAATCTCTCTGAACCTCAATTTCCTCATCTGTAAAATGAGAATGTAATACCTGAGCTCCTGCCCCACAGAATTAGGAGGAAAGCCCTTTGTAAGTCATAAGGCATTATCAGAGAGATATGAGCTCTTACTATTAAACCCTACTTTGTCATGTACTAGCTCTGTGAACTTGGACAAAGTCTCTTTACTTCTCTCAGTCTGAGTTTCTTCACCTGTAGTGTGAGAAAATTGGAACATGAGGCTCTCTCTCCCACATCCCTAGTTAGCTCTAAAATTCCAAATTCCTGGAGAATATAGCTCAAGAATGCAGTTGGGGAGGGGGCACTGGCAGGCGCAGCTGGAAATCTTCTTCCTCTCTGATCAGGTCCTGGCTTTTTGTATCATCCAGAAGAAGGTGGCCCATCCCTTAGCCACTGGTTATGGGGAGGGAAAAAGGTACAGGAGCGGGGTGATGAGAGTTCTGCTTTTTATAGACTGAAATACAAGGATTTGGCTGGAATTGGTAAATTACAAGAGATGAACTTGGAGGTAGCTATTAATTCTCCTAAGGTTTTCAAAGAAAAGAAATCCATGTGGTCTCCATTTGGTCTCAGAAAGAGGACCATAGAGCTACCAGAGGGCTTGATATATGAGAATCTGTGCTGTGAGTGGCCCTGATTAGTGTGGATTTAAAATTGGGGAAGTCAGGAGGACTGAACTGGCTGTTCTAAGTAAACTTGGGTCAGTAATATCAACTCCCCGAGATTCAGTTTCCTCCTTTTTAAAATCTAGGTGGCCTCTTAGCTCCCTTTCAGCTCTAGAACCCAAAGAGGATACCATGACGCCATAGATAAAGGACTGTCTCTATAGTCAGAGTTCCTAGGCTCAAATCCTGTCCTTGATGTTTACTGTTGGTGTTCATCCTTCCTTCTCAAAGAAGACCAGTAATATCATGAAGGTGAAGTCTTGACTTGCACATGAATTGAATGTAAGTGAGACAGAACTGCCAAAGTCAACAGCCTCATTCTCTCCTCCAGAGTCATGAAAGTCCTGTGGCAAGACATCCACTAGCTGTGTGATCTTGGGCAAATCACTTCAATTCTTTGGGCCTCAGTTTCCTCATCTGTAAAATTAGGGGGTTGGGCTAGATGACCTCTGAGATCCTTTCCAGCCTTAGCACTATTATGCTATTATAAGGTTGGCCAACCCTCCCCCATCAGCCTCCAGCTTTCCTTGCTGCAAAGGCATCCTGTTGTTAACCCCCAAACACATTACCTTCTTTCTGTTCTGCTTTTTCCCCCAGTCTATATTACTTAAAACTCTGTCTCCCCCTCAGAATTTTCTCTAAAGTGTTCAGATTTCAGATGGACCTAGGCAGGGCACATGAGACAGGAAATTTAGGCAAACCCTTTGGGTGTTCACAAAAACTGCTAAGTCAGTGTTAGTGTTGGGCGTAGGGGATCCAACTAAGAATAGTAGGTGTGGCCAGAAAGAGGAGGATCAACCAGTCAGAAGAGGAAGATGGTCCCAACCTGCAAATTTGCCTTACAAAGCAGAAATATAAGAAAAGAAGCCTGGATTAGAAATTATATCCCATGAGCAAGGAGAGAAAGAAAGCAAAAAGAGGGAAAGGTTCAGTGTGTGTGTGTGTGTGTGTGTGTAACATGTCATTGAGGGATGTTTTAGGAAGTCACACCCCAGGAATGACTTTCCCATAGGAGGACATCTGATGACCTTAGCCAGATTAGACAAATTTCTCTAGAACCTAAGTTCATTCTTATTAGCCATGTGACTTTAGGCAAACCATTGGAACACCAATTTCATTGTCTTCATTATATAATGGGTATAATAATAGCTTACCGGCTACTGGCTGTTGTTAGGATCAGCTATGATAATGTCTGTGAAAGTGCTTTGTGAGCTGTAAAAATGCCATATAAATGGGTGATTCATAGTTTTATCATGAACACTTCACTCCCGTCTTCCACTTCTCAATGTTTATCATTTCCACTGAAACTTTTTCACTAATGCCTTCTTACTCATTTAACTACCAGAAATCTCCATTTGGGTCTCCTGCCAATACCTATAACTCAACATGTCCAGAAATCAAGCCCATTATCTTCCTCCTAAAACTCTTTTTCCCAATTTCCCCATTTTTTAGGGAAAGGAAGGGAAGAAGCATTTATTAATTGCCTACTATGTGCCAAGCATGTTGCTAAGAAGCTTAAAAGTATTATCCCATTTGATCCTTGCAATAATCTTGGGAGGTAGGTGCTGTTATGATCCTATTTTACAGCTGAGGAAGCCGTGGCAGACAGAGATTGTGTGCCTTCCTTAGGGTCACACAGCTAATAAGTTTTTGCAGCTGGATTCAAACTCAGGTCATCTTGACTCCAGGCCAAGCACTCTTTCCACTGCAGCACCTGACTCCTAAGAGCATGAATCAAAAGCTGGAAGGGACCTGAGTCCAGTCTCTCTCATTTTACAGATGAGGAAACCAAATCCCAGAGAGGTTGAGCAAATTGCCCAGAGTCTCACTGGTTGTAATTGTCAGAAGCAGCATTTGAAACCCAGGTTCTTCAACCTCAGAGCAAGTGCTCATTTGACTGAACCATGGTACTGCTTCTCTCAATGGTCACACTGTTCCCCCCGAGTTGACAGAGCTCAAACTCTAGGCAAGAGCTTTGACTCTTTCTTTGTCTTTGTGTCTGTGATCTAAGCTTTCATCAAAGCCCTGTTGATTCTTCCTTCAAAGGATCTTTCAGACACATCCTTCCCCCTCTATTTCCATGGCAGCCATAAAACCCTAAACAATACGCTTTACTACTGGTGGCATTTATCTTCCTATGCTGCAAATATGTCACAGATCCATAATTTTGTCATTGTGGGCACTTCCTGACCCCTCCATAATTTAGTAGAAGATCTTTGAGACCTTCTGAGTTTTGGTCAAAAAATGTCTCACCCTGTGGCCAGTCTGGAGATGAGCCACTTCTAACTTTGCTAGGGTCACTCTTAGACACAAACATATAATCCATACCCATTACTCGAAACCTTTCTACTTTGGCTGGACCTGCCAAAGACTGTGCTTTGCTGACTCCCAGGAAAAGGGCTTCATAAATGTTGACCTTGACTTGAACTGATTTCTGACCTGTCCTCACTCTCTCCTATAATTCTCAAACCTTTTCTCTAACTCAATCATGTCTTTAGAAGGGGGTCTATAGAGAGCTCAAAAATTTACCTGGAGAGAATGAGGAGGAGAGGACAATGAGTATGGGTATTTAGGAAGAGGGGAGATAGAGAGAAAGAGTGACAGAGACAGACAGACAGAAAGATGGACACACAGAGAGAGGAAGACAGATAGAGGGGAGGGAGATGGAGGGAAGGAAGGAGAGAGGGAGGAAGAGAGACAAAATGGGTAGGAAGGTGAAAGAGAGAAGTAAGAAAGAGAGAGAGGAGGAAAGAAAGAGAAGGAAGGAGGGAAAAGTCAGAAGGAAATAGAGGAGGAGGAAAGCAAAGAGGGGAGAAAGGGACAGAGGGAGGAAAACATAGAGACAGAGATAGAGTAAGAGAGTGGGAAATATAAAGGAAGGGAAAGAGAGTAGGAAGGAGAAAGAGTGAGTAAAAAGGAGAGGTAGAGATAGAAGAGAGAGTGAATAGGGTTAGAAAAGAAATAAGAGGAGGTAGAAATGAAAGAAAATACAGGAGAGAGAATTGATAGGAAAATAGAGAAAGGAGAGGAAAAGGAGAGAAAATAGGATAAAGAAAAAAGAAAAATAAATGGAAAGAGACAGAGAAATAGAAACAGCAGAAAGAGGTGAATTGAGAGGTTACTATCACCCCCACCCCTCCACATACACATACCTTAATCATCACTGACCTGTATGTCCTTATGTAGAGCTCTTAAATCCTGGGGCTTGGAAACTCAGTCTGTCGGTCCCAGTGTCTGCCCTGTGTTTATAGGTCCTGGTCAATGTGGGTCAAACCAGTTGTTCCCCCTATAATTGGTTCAGGAAGAGTAACAAAAAGAAGAGGCACAAGGGTTTCCCAACTCTTTTGGGTCACTGGGGATAATAAGCAGGATGGAGGTATTAATGAATGTTTGCCATGAGGGTTGAGATCCCAAGCATTTAGGTCCTTGCTGCTGCCACTGCCATCATAGTTGTTGTCACTGGTGGCTTCACTAGCCAAATAAACAAATATGGGCTGGTGCATGGCCAAGTCAGTCTCACTCCTGTGCCCTCTCTTGCCCTGACTTAGGCTTGGGTATCATTGGCCAGTCAGGTAATCTCTAAGCCTCCAGCCCCACCCCTCTCCTCTCATCCATTGCAGCTGCAAAAGGGACAGAGGAGGTCAAGGAATAACAGGGAGCATCTGGGAGTGGAGCAGAGAGCAGACCAATCTCTGAATGCTCCAAGGCCAGGATGATGCCAAGGCACAAACAAGGAATGGGTAATGATGTCATTTAACTTAGCCTTGTTCCAGTAGGCAGACACAGAGTGAAATTTGTACATTTTTCCATAAGTCCTAAAAAGTGCTGCATGGTCTCAGTGAGAGGATAGCAAATGAATGGAAGGATGAGAAAACATTTATTACATGCCTACTATGTGTCAAGTACTGTATTGGGTACTGGGATATCACTACAAAAGTGAAATCCCTGCCCTCAAGGAACTTGCCTTCTAATAAGGGGATACAATGCACAGAAGGCAATAGTGGCCACGGATAGGACCTTTGGTCTTGGGAGTCGAAGGTGTTATGAGGAGAGTCTTAAGGTGGTAGATTATCATGTCCTTTCTAGTTACCATGGTAATATCACTTAACGCAGAGCCTGGCACATAGTAGGTGCTTAATAAATGTTTACTGACTGATCGTGATTGATTTGATCACTGTTCTCAGAGCAAAAGGTGGAAGGAAAGATGGGGGTGGTGGAGGGTAAACAGGGAAAAAGGAAGAGGAATGTAGTAACTATAGATCTAGGGGAAATGATGTACAGAGGATTCCTGTTTGGGTATAAGTTGGAATATATGACCTCTGCGGTCCCCTCCAGCTCTAAGACACTAGGATTCTTTTAAACACTGTAAAGGGAAAATGACCAGTTGGGAGGGGAGCAGCATAGGGTTTTTTGGGGTTTGTTTTGCAAGCATGTCCTAGATAAACTCAACTCTGATAACGTCAACTCAAGAAACATTTATTTATTAAGGACCTGTTATGTGCCAGGCACTGTGCTAAGCACCAAAGTTGGGATCCAAGATAAAAAGTCCTTGCCCTCAAGGAGCACACTTTGGAATGGGGAAGACAACATGCATACAACTATGTACAAGCAAGATACAGACATGATAAATTGGAGCGGTCTCGGAGGGCAGGCATTAGCATTAAGGGGGGTGGGGAAAGACTTCTTACTTCTTGGATTTGGGCTGATACTTGAAAGAAGCCAGGAGGCAAGGATGAGGAGGGAGAGAATTCCAGGCATAGGCAGCCCGTGAAAATTCCCAGAGCTGATCTTGTGTGGGAAAGCAAAGATACCAGTATCACTGGGTCATAGAAAATGTGGGGTGAAATAAGGTCCAAGGTGACTGGAAAGGTAGGAAGGGTTAATAATACCACTATATACTGCTCTCAGGTTTACAAAGCATTTTCCTTGCACGAAAACCCAAAACAAATAAAAATAAAAACAAAAATCTGTGAAGTGACTACTTATATCTCCTAGGTACTTTGTTGTGAGTTTACAAGGTCTATGACAGTAGGGACCAGGCCTTATTTAAACTCAGCATTTTCTCCAGTGTCCAACCCATGCTCTGTACACAGTAGGTACTTTTTGAATAAACCCCCCCCTACTATTTTGCAGATTAGGAAACTGAGGCTCAGAGGGATAGGTGACCAGTGTGAGGTCATATAGCTAGTAAATATCAGAGTTAAGGATTTGAAGTCAGGTCACCTGATTTTAATTCCAAAGTTCTTCTCACTACACCACATTGCCTAGCTGTTCTCTAAGGACCATGGCATGTTACATTTTATTCAGAATATGAATCTACACCTCCCATGATTACTCTTGAACTTCCCTTGCCAGAGATAGAAATGAGAAACAAACTTACAAGACACACTTGTGAGCACACATATATGATCTTTCCTTACTATTCTATTGTTACTTTAGGCTCAACAAATATTGTCCAAATGAAGCCTCTGAGTACGTCCTCTTTTTTAAATCTTATTTTATTATCTTTAGTTTTTATATTGCCCTTGTTTGAAGAGATATCCTTCATTCCTCCCTGCCTTTCTTACCCTTCCCTATCTCTCAAGCCATCCCTCACCCCTCCCAGCCAAGCAAACCATTTCTTGTAACAAAGATTTAAAAGAGAGAAAGGAAAAAGCAAAACTACACCTCTTCTCTTACCAGCTGATTCAGATCTTAGCACTGACCAGCGCCTTGGCCATCCACTGTCCTGCTTCACCCCGGATCCAGTAGCTAGAGTCCTGGACAGATGGACTTCTTGGTATCTCCGCCTGTCATCTTTCAAATAACAAACATGTTAGGACTAGAGGTGGTGATGCTGACAGATGGTGGGTGGGGGACCCAATATTGCTCTTAATTTGTAAGCCCAGATGCTATCATAGGCAGAAACAGCAAAACCTGTAAGGCAGCCCTCTTATAACATCAATCATGAATGAATTTTCTATGGAAATTGTTTATGATAGGCCCTCTGATCAAATTGGAATGGGGTAGAGAGAGTTCTCATGGCCCTTGTGTGAGGAGGACCATGGAATTTCCTGAAGTATACTTATTCTGTTGGAAGTAATCTTCCTTCATCTAATCTCAGGGTAGTTTGTACTCCTCTTTTAAATTCTGTATATATTAATTGGCATTATATTTCTCTTTGCAAGTCTTAGCTCCCCTCTGAGGCTGTACACTTCTTGAGGGCATAGACTGCTTATTAAAACTAAAACAGATAGTTTACAATTTAATGACTGGGTCAGGATTCCAAAAGATCAAAGGGCTAGAATGTTGGGTCAGATTAAATAAGGTGAAACTTAATCAGGGTATACATAAAATCTTACACTATGAGCAGTGGGTGGAAGGTATGGGGACAGGTAAGGAGTAGTTTCTTTAATTAGAGCTATCTAAAAAGGAAATGGATAACTTGAAAAAGAAATGGGCTCTGCCTTTCTGGAAAACTTCAAGTGAAAGCTAGATAAGCTTTTGTTAGTGATGCTGGAGAGAGTCAAGTGCTGCTGGGCTCAGGACAGGTTAGACTGGACTGGAGGTGTCAAACTCACTGCTGCCAGCCACATGCTGCCAGCAAAACTCTTGAGTGAGTTCTGAGCCAGATTAAAATGTAATTGGGAGATGTTGAACAAAATGAATACAAATACAATAAAACATAGATTTTGTTAATTTGTGGTTTTCAGAGTCAATATTTTGCTGGCGTGGTTCCATTTCTATTTGAGTTTGGCAATACTGCACTAAATTACCATTTCTTAGTGACCTCGAAGGAGGAATTGTCCTTCTATTGCAGGTTAGATTTCTTTGGTCCCTCGCAACTTTGAGTTGCTATGATTCTGTGTCTTATTTGTCACTGAGTCTAGTATCATGTCTGGAGTATAGTTGGTATTTAATAAATGTTTGTTGTATAAGACCTACGTAGACACATCTACTTTTATTTTTCACATTCTCCTGGTTTCTACTCAGACCAGCGATGAGAAACAGATGACCGGGATAATGATAACTAACATTTTATATCATACCTACTATGTGCCAGGCACTGTGTTAAATGCTTTGCAATATTATCTCATTTAATTCTCAAAACAACTCTGGGAGGAAGGGACTATTATTATCCCTGCTGTACAGTTGTGGAACCTGAGGCAGACAAAGCTTAAATGACTTTTCCAGGGTCACAGAGCTAGTAAGTGCCTGAGGCTGGATTTGAACACAGGTCTTCCTGTCTCCAGGCCCAGTGCTCTGTCCCCTTATCTTTGTCTCCCTAATACCTAGCACAGTACCAGCCAACAAAGCAAGTACTTAATAAAAGTCTGAAAATTGACTGACTGATGAAAGTACCCCAAACCGCAAAGTGATGGGATTGCTATGAAACTGTCCCATCAAACAGCATAGTTAGAATTTAGAGAGGCAAGACTTCCTGGGGGCACCATGAGGGATGTGGGAATAGGGTGGAGTTGAGAGCATGCCCAAGCACATTGGTGAGAAACTCATGAAGAGTTCCACTGCAGTTACTTTAGGAAAAAGAAAGCGGTGAATTGAATCAAAGGCTTAGACATCATTAGAAGGGCATCAGTCCAGACATGGGGGAGCCTCAATACCATACTCCATAATATTTTAATTGCCTGACAGCCATAGTATAGTAGGTAGAGAACCAACTGGAAAGCAGGAAGACCTGGGTCCAAGTCCCATCTCAGACATGTATTAGCTGTGTGACCCTGGGCAAATCTCCTAACCTTCCAAAACACTTGAAAACGTCTGACATTCTAAGTGCCACCCTGAATCAGTAGAAAGAATTTCTCTTTCTACCAGTGGTAGAGATCAGGTAGAAAGGAATATTCTCTCTCTACCATTGTAATTTTCCGTACAAATGAAATCATGAACTCTAGTCCCTATCCCTTCAACTGTGTATAATAAATGTCTGCTAAACAAGAATGTGAATATATTTTCCTTTGGGGTCACTAAAAGTTGGGAAGAAGACATGAATATTAATGGGATGGGGCAAAAATAAAAGCCCCTTTGTGATAAATTTATTAAATATTGTCATTAAATTTATTAAATGTTGTAAACAAATACTTTTCTGAATCACGGTAGTGGTTGTGTGAGTAGAGAGAAGGGGATATATTCAAGAATCATTGTACAGAAAAGAAATTAAAATATTTAGGCAACTGACTGGATACATGGGGTAATCAGGAAAGTGTCCACTGATTTACACAGCTAACTTACGCCTGTCATCCCTGACAGTATCTCATGCCTAGGACCAACATTTTAGGAACATCTTAGCTCCAGAGTCAGAGGACCTGATCCACATCTTACCTCTGATGCTTACTGCCTTTGTGACCTTGGGCAAACATTTAACACTCTAGCCTTCATATTCCTCATCTACAAAATGAGGGGATAGTATTAGTTCTAGAGTTCTGATCCTATGATCCTTCTTCCACAAAAATTTCATGTTCTACGACCTATTCCCTCAGGAAATGTTCTTTGCTAAGTAACAGGGAGCTAAGTAAGTGGACTAATTCTTATCGATACGTTACTGGGTACCAAGGGTACAATACCATAACAGGCAGGTTAGCATAGTGGATGTAGTGCCTGTACTTAATGACAAGAAGACCTCAGCTCAAATTATACAGCAGATGCTTTCTAGTTATGTGACCTTGGACAAGTCAGTTAACCTGCCTGAGCCTCCATTGCATCATTTGTAAAACAGGAATAATACTAGCTCTTACTTTATAGGCTTATTATGAGGGTCAGAAGGGACAATATAGGTAAAATCTTGAAAACCATACAGCGCTATACAAAAATGAGATGTTGTTGCTGTTGTTGGTACTAGGTAATGCCTGCACTTTAGAAAGGACTTTACTTCCTTTATGAAAAACATGACTTTAATCTTTGGAAATTTTAGATACTACAGTAGGCCTATAGGATATTTTCATGTGAGAAGACACTTTCAGGTATCTTTTGAATTCTACTTAATAACTCACATTTATATAATGTTTAAGATATATGAAGTCCCTTTACATAACAACCCTGTAAAGAGGTGCTTACATCTCCATAAGTACCACAGTTCCCATTTTACAAATGAGGAAACCATGGCTCTGAAAGATCACCCAGCTTGTTCAAGATCGTCCAGTGTGTAACATGAGATTCAAACCCGGGTTAAAGCCAAGGTTCTCTCCACTATGCCACATAGATGATTGGTAGCACACATGGTACCCATTGTCCCGTGTGGTAACAAATAGAAGCTCCATGAGGTTTATCCTGAAGTCATAAACTCTCAGAAATACTTGTACAGAGTGGATACCATCTGGGACAACTAGAGATTCTGAATTGTGCTGGTCTCCTTGGCCTCTAAATTTGTTCTCTCTCCCTTATAAAATTTACTGACTTTGTACTTTAACCACTCACTACCTTAACTCTTAGCTGTGACAAGAGTTGTACCCAATGGGCAGACATGGATAAATTATGATCTGTATTATTAGAAGGAATTCCCAAATCCCTAACCATTTGAATACTTGAATATTTTAACTATTCTTATCATTTTATTTATTGACTTCTCCTGGTCTTCTGGATTGGTAGAGTTGTGCAAAAATGGAAGAGATTTCCGTTTTTAGTGAGCTCCCCATTACTGTCTGTCTTCAACCAAAGACTGGATGACCATTTTTTGGTATGTTTTAAAGGGGATTCCTGTTTAGGTATGTTCAGCTTCCTTAATGGTATACCCATTCCTCCTCTCTTAGGTCCCCCAAATAACTTTCCAAACAAGAAAATAGTTGGTCCTATAATCTTATGTACTGATCAAACATCAGGAATGTTAAATCTAACATCATATTTAAAATTTTATTCTGAATTTCAAAATGCCAAACAAAGGATTTCTATATACAAAGTATAAAAGAAAAAGATTTCATGTGAAACTGCAAGTCTTTATTCTGTACAAATTGCTTTTTGAAAAGTATATGTAAATTCAGCATGTCTCTTTCAAAGCTGTCCTGCTTGACTGTGTTTCCTTCTAAACTTTTATCCATTATCTGTACATTCTAAAGATTGTTTCAATGACCCTCTTTTTTCCTCTTCTGATTTTTTTGTGTCAAAACTATTACTAGCTCCACTTCCTCAACTGACCCCTCCCCAAACCCAAATAGAAAAAGGAAAACTACAATCCTTGTAACAAGCAAGCAAAGTCAATCAAAACGGACCCACACATTTACCAGGCCCAAAAATGTATGTCTCGTTCTGCTCTTTGATTTATCACCTCTCTGCCAGGAGGTGGGTAGCAGGCTTTATCACCAGTCCTCCAGAATTCTGGTTAGTCATTGCATCAATCGGAGTTTTTAAGTCTTTCAAAATTGTTCTTCTTCACAATGTTGTTACTGTATAAATTATTTGCCTGGCTCTGTTCACTTCCCTCTACATCAGTTCATGCAAGTCTTCCCAGATTTTGCTAAAACCATCCCCCTTATCACTTCTTACAGCACAATAATATTCCATCACATTCATAAACCATAATTTGTGTAGCCATCCTCCATGTGGTAGGTACCATCTTTGTTTCCAGTTCTTTGCCACTACAAAAAAGAGCTTCTAAGTTTTGTACATATAAGACCTTTTTTCTCTTTTTTTCATTGCTTTGAGGTATAGACCTAAAATTGGGCATTAATAGGTCAAAAGGTATATCTAGTATAGCAACTTATTTGATATAATTTCAAATCGCTACCCAGAGTAACTGGATTAATCCATGGCGGAGAGCCACATTTTAATGAAGGACATTGACAAACTAGAGCATGTTCAGAAGAAAGTGACCAAGACAATAAGAGTATTTAATGTTATTCATATGAGAAACTTTTGAAAAGAATGGAACAGTTTAGTCTAAAGGACAGAATTAAGGGGACTTGATGGCTGTTTTCTAATATGTGAGGGCTTTCAAGGGGAAAAGATAATGAATGGCCTTGCATGATATGACTCCAGGGGGCAGAGCTAAGATCTGTGTGTAGAAGTTACAAGAAGATGAAATGCAAATCAGCATAAGGAAGAACTTCCCAACACTAATAATAGCTAACATTCATATCGTCCTTTAGGTTTGCATGGTGTTTTAAGAATATCATCTTATTTGATCCTCATAACAACCCTGAAAGATAAATGCTACAATTGTCTCCATTTTATAGTTGAGAAAAGTGAGGCAGATAGAGGTTAAGTGACTTGCTTAGGGTCACATAGTTATTAAGTGTCTGAGGCTAGATTTGAATTCAGGTGTTCCTGACTTCAGGCCCAGCATTCTAACCACTGCGCAATTGAGAATGCCTTGTGAAATAATGAGCCTTATTCCTGGAAGTAAGTATTAAAGTAGAGGCTACTCTATCCCTCCCCAAGGATGGTATAGATGGGACCCATTTCATAGATGGGAAATTTGAATTAATTACCAGATATTTTTAAGGCATTTACCAAACATCAGACAATATATACAGATACAAGAACAAGATAAATCCTGCTCTCAAAAACCTATATTCTTTTAGAGGGATACCACATATTCACAGCCTTTGAGATGCCTTCCAACTCTAGAATTCTGTTGAGTTCACAATTCTGCAAGCATTCTATCAATTAATCAAAAAGCATTTATTAAGAGTTTACTGTGTGTCAGCCATTGTGCTAAGTACTCAGAATTCAAAGAGAAGAGGTGTCTTATCCAAGATATATGAAGAATTTATTGAAATGTATAAGACTAAGAGCCATTCCCCAATAGATAACTGCCCAAAGGATTTTACAGGAAATTTTCAAAAGAAGATACAAGCTTCCAATGTTCATATGAAAAATGCTCCAAATCACTAATGACAAGAGAAATTAACATCAAAAGTATGCTCAGGTTCCATGTTATACCCATTAGATTGCCAAAAGTTAAATGAGAAAAATGATGACTGTTGGAGGGCTGCTGGAAAAGAGGCATACTAATGCATTGTTGGTGAAGCTGTGAAATGGTCCAGAGATTCTGGAAAACAATTCAAAATAATGCCTCAAATGTTAGTAAACTAGGCATACACTCTGACCTAGTGATACCACCACTAAGGCAGGACCCACATGCACAAAAACATTTATAGCAGCTCTTTTCCTAAAAACCCAAACTGGAAACTAAGGTCATTCTTTCAGGGGATGACTCAACAAATAGTGGTAAATAAATGTAGTTGAATATTATTATACCACAAGAAATGACAAAACGAACAGTTTCAGACAAAACAGGAAAGACCTCTATGATCTGACGCAGAGTGAAGTGAGCACAACTAAGTGAAAAAAAATAGTCATAACAACATTATTGAGAAAAACAACTTTGAAAGACAACTCTGATTTGGGCAATCATCAACCATGAATCCAGAGAACTGATGCCTCCTGCCAGAGAACTAATAGACGTAAAATGCAGAATGAGCCATTCATTTTTCTACATGGCCAATGTGCAGATTTGTTTGCCAGACTATGTGTAACTATGGTAAGGGCTTTTTTAAATTAGTTAATAGGGAGAGGAAGTGGGAGGGAGACTTGATACACCCTTCTTCAAATAAATAAGTGGATGAAAATTTAAAAAGAAAACTAGAAAAGACAAATCAAGAATAGGTTTCCTCAAAATATCAAGACCCTTGTTCTCTATATACTTGGAGTGATCTCATCATCAGTTCCAGATTTTTTCTATTATTGTTATTTTTAGAATTTTTTCTTCAAGTAATATTGAAAGAAAATCGAACATTTTATTTAACTGTGGGAATTAAATTATTTGTGCCAGAACCATAGAAGCAAAATGAGAAACCTGGGAGGGATTTCTGAGATAATCTATCTCATTCACTTATTTTGTGGATAAAGAAATTAGAACCCAGAGAAAGAGGAGTAATTCACATGCAGAATATTTTTGGAAATTTATTATCATGTGAGTGATCAAAGCCATGGTGAATGCCAATAAATAACATAAATACAGAGATTCTGGGGAGAAAACATTCCAGGTTTGGTTAGAAATCTGGGTTTCACTATGTTCTACTTTGATTTAATACTGTTCTCTTCCAAGAGACTTCCTGGAAACTTCCATATGAATCTCTTTTGTTCTAGCTATAGTTCCATATTGCCAGTAGGTTGAAGATGAAGAAGCAACATGTCCTTTTTTTGTTGCGGTTCAATCATTTTTCAACAAGTCAGACTCTCTGTGATCCTGTTTGGGGTTTTCTTGGCAAAGATACTGGAGTGGTTTGTCATTTCTTTTTCCAGATTATTTCACAGGTGAGGAAACTGAGAAAAAAGGGTTAAGTGACAGGGTCACACAGCTGGCAAACATCTGAGGCTGGATTTGAATTTGTGAAGATGAGTCTTCCTGATTCCAAGCCCAGTACTCTACGTACTGTCGCACCACTGACACTATGTGACCCAGAGCGCATCATTTAATTTCTCTGAACTCAGTTTCTTCATCAATAAAAAGAAGGGATTGGATTATATAGCCTCTACGTTCTCTCCTACCTCTTAATCTATGATCTTATGACTTCTTCAAGGTCACCTAGAAAACTGGTGGTGCCAAAACTTGGGGAGCATTTCAGTTTCCAAATGCTGTATCATATACATTATGTAGGCATCTGGCCTTTGAGAACCAAACTGTGGAAACTAGTGTGTGGTCCGGGTCAGGTTGATACTCACAGTGTAGTATCTATCAGAGCTGATTCAAGCTGCTATCCTGCTAAATCTGACATGATGCGATAACATTCAAGGAGCCTCTGATTCCCTGAACAATAAGAAAGACCTGGGAAGTGAATGAAAAAAACACAGGAAACCCATCCTTCTAGAGGTTGAGCTGCAGAAATTGCCACAACTTGAGCAATGTTCCGAGAATGGTTGTTCACCATGGGTTGGTGACTGATGAAGAGGAGAGTAAGGATCAGAAGGTCAGAGTGGAGAGTTATCACTTGGGTCAGGGGTCCAAGAGGTGAATCTAGGTTGGAGTTTTTTTTCTTTCGGATGGGTGGATTTCCTAGTAATTAGAGTAGTCTGAAAGTAGAACGGTGGTGGGTTCCCCCTGCTTGGAGGTCATCAAGAAGAGGATGGATGCCAGCTTGGCAGGTATGTTATATAACTGATTCCTTTCATTCGTGTTTAAGAATACAGCGACAACAGCAACAGCAATAACAGTATTTATATAGTTCTTTAAGGTTTACAAAGTGCTTTACAAATATCTCTTCATTCTTCACAACAACCCTGGAAGCTAGATGCTATCATTATTCCCATTTTACAGGTGAGGAAACTGAGACAAACCGAGGTTCAGTGACTTGCCCAGGTCACACAACTAGTAAGTATCTGAGGCCACATTCGAACTCAGATCTTCCTGATTCTAGATTCAGTGACGGCTGCTGAGGTCCTTTTCTGACTCAAATTCTATGATCCGAGGAAGAGAGAAGCTAAAAGCCAGATGCTAGACTGAGCCATCCCTCCAATGGGTTGCTAGGGGAAGCTAAATCTTAGACACATTTCTGGAAATAGAAGTCAACTATGACAGATTCAGAGTCCTCAGGATGATTGGTGAGGGTGACAGGCTGGTTCTCCTGATGGAGAGTGCAGAGGAACCAACCTGGGTAGATGGCTGACTCTAATCTAGAGGTAAGTCCAGTGTTATGAATATAGAAGGTAAAGTTCTTGGATTCCTCCTTGCTGCGATAAAGGTCCATGATGTTCTTATGCTGGGTGCAGAGGCAAGAACAATGAGGAGAAGTTAAGGCAGAGGACATAGGCAGACTGTCTTCTATGCCTACTTATCTCCCTGAGGATAGAAGGGATCATTGAAGGATTCCCTGGGGAGGTAAATTTCAAGGGCATCTAGAAGTTAGCATAAAGGGGGCTTCCTTATCCCCAGCCCCATCCCATCCTACTCCAACCACTCATTACTCCTCTAATGAGGGGCAAATCCCAAAGGACTGCTGTCCTGGGTCCTGACCCAGGACTATGTGTTGTTAACTGAGAATCAGGTATCCTGGAGGCACTGCAGGTTAGAACTCACCTCTATCTGAAGAATAGGCTGCTGAGCCATCCCAACTGATAGACACTGGGATCCTCTTTCAATGCCCAGGATAATAGGAGACCGATTGGCATCCAGTGATCTATTGGGGACCACGTTTATCTCTTCACCTAGAAAAAGGGGCCAGATGGAGAAAAAGAGGACCTCCCTCTCTAGTCTTCCCACAAGTGAACCTGAGGAGCATGACTCCTGAGTTCCTACCTGAAGCACTGGGAGAAGGCAAGGGGCTGCCTGGCTAGAATGATTAAATGTTCTCTCCCTAACTGGTCCAAGGAATGAGACCATTTAGTCTGGCTGAACAGGACGATGAGAAAAGTGCTGGTTGGATTCATTTGAATCAGGGGGTAGAAGAGCCCTCCATCAAGGAGGAAGAGTGTTGTACTAAAGGATCTTCTCTTATTTTGAGTACCACCCACTCATTCACTCAGTTTGGCTTATTTTGTGTGTTATTCACAGAGCTCTGAACTTGGAGTCAAGTGACCTGATTTTAAATTTCAGGGATGCCACATACAACCTGTGTGACTTTCGTCATGCCACTTAACTTCTCCACTAGAAAAGGAGCAGGTTGGGCTAGATCAGGGCTTCTTAAATTTTTTTTCCATTCATGACCCCCTTTCGAGTTTCGGCAGCATGTGTTGGCAATGCATGGCCTGAGGGCATGCTCAATGCAAAGTGAACAGGCTTTGTGTTCAGAACCAAGGCTGCAGTGAAGTTGCATGATGCAGTACCAGCAAGCATTGCCAGAAACACCTTGGATTTGTTACGTGCTTGATTTTGAATTATTTTTGGTCCTTGTGCATTCAGAAACCTTTTATCGTTGCCAAATTTTTCACAACCTCATATGTGGTAGCAACCCACAGTTTAAGAAGTGCTAGACTAGATGAGCTCAAAGTATCCACCTGTCTAGATCTAGGAGTCTTCAATCCTCTAGTTCTTTGTTGAAGACACAACTTTGAAGTAGTGTCCAGTCTCCTCAACATAGCAGAAAGAGTCTATGCTACCTGAGCATCATTTAGAAGATATGTAATATTGATAGACTATTATATGGATGCCATGAGAAAGTCCTCTTTCTACTGAACATCCCTCCCACCACACACACACACACACACACACACACACACACACGTATATATACACATATACACATTATAAATATACATATACACATATATACACATACATACATATACATATATACTATATATATACATATGTATGTACATATCTATATCTATATATATATATATCCCCTCCAGGGCTGATAATGCTCTAGCACTTTGAGGGTATTTGCATTTTCATGAAGTCTAGGCACCATGGCAGGCTAGTGTGTGTGTGTGTGTGTGTGTGTGTGTGTGTGTGTGTGTTTGTAATCCCTGAAGGAATTATTATCCAGATACTTTCTTGCCTGACAGCTAGAGACACAGAGTGGATAAGTTTCTGTAAGGTAGAAGGCAGAATGGAAGGTTTGGAGTGTGGGTGGCTGTTTCCTCCCATGAGGCACTGAGTTATAGGATCTGAGTATCCAGGAATACATCAGATATTTGGGTGAGCAAATGACACAAGAGGCCAGAGAAACACAGAAGATAAAACTCAGCCTTCTTCTCAAAACAAAAAAAATTTACTTGCATTGCTCAGCTATATCATCTCTTTCCAGAGGATATGCCTACCTGTACCCAGATCCTCTCAGCCATTAGGAGATGTTAGGGGAAGGGCAGGAATATGCTCCACTATGGTACTGAAAGGCTGAGCTATATCAGCTAGTGGAAAAACAAAGACCTCACTACCAATCTCTTCTCTTTTTTGAGGAGGGAAGGTAGGACAATTGCAGTTAAGTGACTTGCCCAAGGTCACACAGCTAGTAAGTGTGTCAAGTGTCTGAGGCCGGATTTGAACTCAGGTCCTCTTGACTCCAGGACTGGTGCTCTACTCACTGCGCCACTTAGCTGCCTCTAACCAATCTCTTCTTCCCAGGAAAACAGAGGGCTTGGCCAAGAGAAAACCTAAATTTGGAGAAAAGTCCTTCTATGTGAGAAAACATTCCTAATCCTTCCAATGTCATAGCAACAATGTATAAGAATATTTGAGGATCTGTTGAAATATAGTTCCTTTGTTAGGGACTTTTGATTTGTTCTGTCACAATAAATGACTTCATGAGGTCTTGAGCCAAGGTGCTCTCCAGCTCTTAAGATTCTAATTTAAATACAACCAGTATTTCTAGGGCCAGAGCCTGTGAGCTAGTGCTAATCTGCACGATGGACCTTTCTGTGCTGCCAAGAGACAATATGGAGAAAGCCTGGCAAAACTGGGGCTGATTTTGTAACTAACCGTCAATAACTTTTCCTGATTGCACTCTTCCGGCCAGCAGCTGATCATTCTGCACATAAATGAACTTCATTGAAGCATCTTTTATTCTGAAACACAAGAGTCTGTTTAAGTTTGTTGAAGACAGCAACAGGCCCTTCCATGGTGCAGTGAAAGCAGCCTCGGATCCCAAATCAGAGGACCAAGGTCAGAATCCAGGCTCTGTGTCTTGCTCTCTCTGTGACCTGGAGAAAGATTCTGAGTCTCCGATTCCTCCTCTATATCAGTACAGAAAGCAGAAGGGAGATCGAGAGAAGAACTTGTTTATAAAAATATTTTGATGACTATTTCATTATAACTTGCTTCCTTTGCATTCTTATGTATTTTCTTTTATGTACTTAACAACATCCTTCTTCGACTGACAAATGTGAAAAACAATACGTATAACAGGCAGCTTTCAGACAAAGCAATCAAAACTATTTATAGTCATAAGAAATAATGTTCTAAATCACTATGGATTGAAGAAAGGCAAATTCAGACAGCTCTGAGGTACCACCCCATACCTATCAGACTGGATAATATGACAGAAAAAGAAAATGACAAATGGAGGAGATGTGGGAAAATTCAGACACTGGTGCACTGTTGGTTGAGTTGTGAATTGATTTAACCATTCTGTAGAGCAATTTGAAACTATGGCCAAAAGGCTATAAAACCATGTATGCCTTTTGACCCAGTAATACCACTACCAGTTCTGTATCCAAAAGAGAAAAGAAAGAAAAAGGAAAATGACCTATCTGTATAAAAATATTGATAGCAGCTCTTTTTGTGGTGGAAATTGATGGAGATGTCCATCATTTGGAGAATGGCTGGACAAGTTGTGGTGCATGATTGTGATGGAGTACCATTGTACTACAAGACGTGATGGACAGGATGCTCTCAGAAAAACCTGTACTCACATTAACTGAGGCAAAGTGAAATAATTAGAACCTGGAAAACATTGTACACAGGAATGGTAATATTGTATAATGATCAGTTGTGAATGACTTAGCTATTCTCAGAAACAATGATCCAAGATAACTCTGAGGGACTTATGTGAAAAGCGGCATATATCTCCAGAGAAAGAACTGATGGTGTCTGAATGTGGATCAAAGCATACTTTAAAAAACTTCATTTTTCTTGTTTTTTTTTTTTTGATGAGGAAGGGTCTGTGTTTTCTTCTATAACATGACTAATATGGAAATATATTTTGCATGACTGCACATGTATAACCTATATTTAATTGCTTGCCTTCTCAATGAGGGGATAAGGCAGGGAGGGAGAGAATTTGGAATTCAAAAAGTTTTAAAAATAAATCTTAAAAATAGTCTTATATGTAAATTGGGGAAGAATAAAATATTAAATACATATAAAAATTATTCTGAAAAGGCGTCCAAAGACTTCACCAGACGTTACTCAAAAAAGTTAAGGACCCCTGGATTAAAAACAAATGTAAAGTCCCTTTGATCTCTGAAGCCTATGATTCTTTGCTTTCCTCAAGATTTGTCCCATTACTTTCCCCCTTACTTTTATCGCTACTAAGCTCCTCTGACTTCCCCCCAACTTCCATTTCTGTGCCCATTTCATCAAATGAGACATTTCTCTCCCAGCTCTTCTGAGCTCATGCACAACCCAATGGGCTCACCTCAAAGTCCCTGGCCAGACACCAAAGTCTATTTTCCTTACCTCTTCTGTTCTATCTCTTTTGCCAGAACCAGCTTCCTGGGAGAGGTAGAATAGAAGGGCCCAGGAGTCAGGAACTTTAACCTCTGGACTTTGCTTTGCCATCATTTAGATGTGTGGCTCTTCACAAACCCCATCACCTCTCTGGGCCTCAGTTTCTCTATCTGTAAAATGATAGTGTTGGACCAGATGCTCTCTAAAGTTTTTTTCCATGCAAATTTTCTTCCTTATTCTTCCTCCTCTTTGCCATTACTTCTCTGTGTCTCTAATAACCATTCCATATAGTTGAGATTTCAAAGCACTCTCCCACCTGCTACCTCATGTGATGCCCACAGCATTCAGCAAATGTTTCTTAAGTGTCCATTATGTGTAATGGACTGTGCAAAGTATGAGGGGGAAAGGAAGAGGAAGCTCAGATTAAATTAGACAAGATCCTATCTTAATAAAGAGCATTCGCATACTGGAGGTGAGACAATTATCTCCACTTCACAGCTGAGATGACAGAGAAAGCAAAAAGAGAACTAGACCAGTAGACAGGAGACTCCAATTTCAACACTTGGCTTCACCACAGGTTAGCTGTGTGGCTTTGGGAAAATTATTTAACCTCTCTGGGCCTGTTTCCTCCTTCTAAAGTTAAAAGATTGATATTGTCAAAGTTAAAATAGTTATGTCTCTCATTTTAAAAATAATTAATAAGTTCACTGTTTTTGTTTCGGGGGCTTCTTTAGATGTTTGCTAGAAAGCCTCTACTGCATTAAAACAAAAGATATCTATGTCTTTAAAGTTTAAAAAAGGAAATGGTTGGACTAGATGAACCCTAGAAGCTTTTTAAGCTCTGACATTCTAGAATTCTATGAAACTAAGACACAGAGTTTTTTCGTGGTTAGTCGTACAGTTAAGTTAATGGCAAAGACATCCTATTCTTCTATCTCCTTCCCCAGTTAGGGGGAACAGTGGATAAAACTGAGCCTGGAGTGAGGAAGACCTGAGTTTAAATGTGACCTCAGACAATTATTAGCTGCATGACTCTAGACAAGTTACTTAAAAAAAATATCCAGTCTTCCTTGGTTTTCCCAAGTGTAAAATAAAGTTGACAATATCACCTACCTCCTAGGGTTGTTGTGAGCGTAAAATGAAATAATATTTGTAAAAGTGCTTAGCACATAGTAGGCATTAAATAAATGATTACTTGTTTCTTTCCTTTCCTCTTTCTGTTCTCCCTTCTTTTCTTCCTCCTTCCTTTTCTCCTTCCTTCCTTCCTTCTTTCCCTCTCTCCCTTCTTTCCTCCTTTCTTTTCTTCCTTCTTTCCCTCCTTCTCTCTCTCTCCCTCCCTCTAATCCTTCTTTCTTTTTCTCTTTCTCTCCCTTCTTCTAATCTCTCCTTCTTTCACTCCTTCCCTTCCTTCTTTTCTCCATCCCTCCTTCCCTTGACTTCATTTTTTCTTTCCTTTCTTCCCTCCTTCCCTATGTACCTCCTTCCTACCTCTCTCCTTCCCTATTTTCCTTCCTTTTCTCCCTCCCTCCCTCCCTTTCTTCCTTCTTTCCTTCCTTCCTTCCACATTGGCATTATGGTGCAGTGGAAAAGGCATAGGATTTAGTCTGAGAATCTGGATTCAAATCCCACTTATGCCTCTGTGATGTTGAGTAAGTTTTTTGAGACTGTTTCCTCATCTATAAAATGGGAGAGCTGGACTTGATCTCTAGGGTTTCTTCTAGCTTTAGAGCTCTGAACTCAGGAGATTTCTTAGCATTGGACCAGGTAATTTCACAGCACAATGAAGACAGTCTCAGTTTCCTCATATGTAAAATGAGGGGGTTGAACTAAATGATCCCAAAGAACCCTTACAGCTCTAGATCTAGGATCCTGTGGGCCCCTAAAGAAACAGGGCAATCATGCAGTCAGTCGACAAGCACAGAAGCATACTATGTGAGCCAGGCATTGAGGAACGGAAAGCAGAAATACACAGTCCCAGCTCTCAAAGAATCCACATTCTAAGTTGGGGAGACAGCATGCAAATAACCACAAAAGTCTAATTTTCCATGAGATGGGGGTACTAAATTTTAAGAAGCAGTAGCAGGAGGTCAAGAGGTTTTGCTTATAGTTACTGTCACCTGCTGTTGGAAACAAGCATTATATTAAGGGAAACAGAGAAACCCTAGAAACTCACCCATTTGAGCTCCACCAATTCTGGAGGGACAACAGGCAGTAGGGATGCAATGGGTGTGGGAGACCTTTCCTCTAGAATTAGGCTTTGCCTTGATCATGCAGCATTTTACATAGAATTTGAACAGTTTTGATTCAGGGAAGACTCACCGGAAGCATAAGGCCTTGCTTAGAACCATCTTGAGCTCCCCAGTTTGGAAGATCTTCTGACTTCTAGAAAAAAAGTCCTAATGGAGGATAGGGTCTAAGTTGTCATGAAAAGGGAGAGGAAGCAGGCCCCTGAGGCTAAGCAGAAGGTTGAGACCCCCCTAGGAACCTGACCCCACATCCCCTTTCCAACTTTGTCCCTTCTTCCCTACAAGAAGGAAAAGGAAAAAGTTTTCCCAGACCAAGGAAGGGTGGAATGGAGCCACTTAGAACAGTTCCCAGAGCTACCTTGGAGGCATTAAGGTATTAGAAAGTAAAGCTATGGAACACCAGTCTGCCCTGACCGTACCTTTTCTGCCTTCTGCCCCAAGTCAATGCTCTGTCAGCTCCCAAGAGATCCACTCATGCTATATAAGATACAAGGGGAGGAGGAAAATCATTGACTCATCCCTTTCCGTGTAAAGGGAAGTCCCAAGTTGGAACATGTCACTACAGTACCATGAACGTTCCTAGTAATTTAAGGACTTTCCAATTTCTCCAGAATACCTAGTGAGTCAGTTTTAGTGGTAGGTTAGAAGAACATTGCCTGTGGAGAACAGCTCAGGACAGGGAGGCTTGTGACATGGGAGAAAGAGCTTGAAACTGGAATCAGAAGATGACAGTTTGAATTTTGGCACTGCTATTTATTATCTTTCTGGGACTCGGTCTCCTTAGCTATAAAATGAAGAATTTGGACTAGATAATCACTTCCAGGTCTAAATCTCTGATCTTGTAACCAACTCCTTTGACCAGACTCCAGAGATAACAACCTTTGTTCTTTTAACCCAAATATCTTAGGACGGCTTAAGGAAACAACCCTAGTATGGGATCTGTCCAGGGTGCTTTCCTTCCCAGTTACTTTGGAATCTCAACCTCTTTGGGCAAGCTCCCTCATAGCCTTTGGGGGCTGGGAAAGGGGCAGGAAGTGGACCTGACCTCCTTCTGTCCCCTCAGCTTTCTGGGCCCACTACAATATATTTTTATCCTGCATTTTAACCTACATCCTCCTTGATAATTTGTGGTCTAAGTGGTTTTGTTAGAGTGGATCCTCATTCCATTGACACAGATCACAGCCCTCCTGTGACTACAAGAATGGCCAAAAGTGGAGGGAAATCACCTGTGGTCAATCTGGGGTTGAACCCCTAAACTTAGCTAATCTGGTCTTCAGAAAAGAGATACATGATCCATTCTTAGGGTTATACTCAAAGCCAGTAAGCTTGGTAAAGAGGCAACAGTGGACAAAGCCCTGGTTTTAGAGGAAGGAAGACCTGAGGTTCAAATCCTTCCTCAGACACTTACTATGTGACACTGGGCAAATCACTTAATCTCTGTCACCTTCAGTTTTCTCATATGTAAAATGAGTAGGCCGAATGCAGCAACTTCCAAGGTATCTTCCTACTCTAAGCCTACTGCTAGCAAAGCCTTCAAGAAACCAAAATTAACAGTGTAATATGAATTTTTAAAATTTAATTTTTTCAATCAACAAAAATCATTTTTTTCTTTCTCTCACTCCCTTCGCCTCAACATTGGAAAAAGAGAAAGAGAAACAAAGCCTTTGTAACAAATTTGCATAGTCAAAATAAGCACTTGCACTGGTCATATCCCAAAAAATGCATGGCTCATCCTTTGAGTTCATCACTTCTTTGTCAGGAGGTGGACAGTGTGCTTCATCATTGCTCCTTGGGATCATGGTTGGTAACTTACATTCTTACATCATTCAAAATTATTTGTCTTTACAATGTTGTTGTTATCATATGAATTGTTTTCCTGGTTCTGCCCACTTCACTCTGTATCAGTTCACAGAAGTCTTCTACTAAGACTACTAAGTGTCTGAGGTTGGATTTGAACTCAGATTCTCCTGATTTCAGGGCTGGTGTGCTATGTACTGTACCACCTAACTGTCCCTCCTTTCATCATTTCTTACAGCAAGACTGTTCTATAATTTCTATTCTATTCTATTCTATTCTATAACCATAATTTGTTCAATCATTCCCCAATTAATGGGGCTTAACCTCCAGTAGTTTGTGCCCCCCCCCAAAGAACTACTAGAAATATTTTTGTACCTTTGGGTCCTTCCCATCTTTATTTGCTCTATTTGTGATACATACCTAGTAGTATAATTGCTAAGTCAAAGGTTATGTCCAGTTTAGTAATTTTCTGGGCATAGTCTGGGTATTACTTTCCAGAATCACAGTTCCACTAATAGTGCAGGAACTGTATCTGTTTTTCTGAAGCTAGACCAACATTTGTCATTCTCCTTTTTGTCCTTTTTCTACTCTGAAGGGTACAATGTGGAGCCAGAGAGTTTTTTAAATTTGAATTTCTCTCTTAATAACTTGGAGTATTTTTGCATATGAATATTGATAGTTTGACTTTTTTTTCCTTTGAAAATTGCCTATTCCTATCCTTTGACCATTTATCTCTTGGGGAATTGCTCTTATTCCTACAAATTTGAATTAGTTCCTCATATAAAAATATCTATAATATAATAGCTAACATTTACATGGTACTTTAAGGTTTGCAAAATGTTTTACAAATATTATTTCCTTTTCCCCCCCATTTCACACAAGAGGACATGGAGATAGAAAGAAGTTAAATGAATTGCTGAGGATTACACACCTAGTATGTCTGAGGCCAGATTTAAACTCAGCTTTCCTGACTCCAGGTCCAATACTTTATCTACTGAGCTCCCTAGCTGCAGTTGTCTTGGAAATATAACTTGGAAATGAGACCTTTATCAGAGAAAATTGCTGTAAAGATTTTCCCCCCATTACCTGCTTTCTTTCTAATTTTAGATGCATTGGTTGTTTTCTTGGGCAAAAACTTTTTAGCTGCCCATCATTATGAGTCATCAGAGGATAATTTTAGTGGAAGGAAAGAGGGAAATCCATGACTCCAAGCCATAAAGGTAATAAATCAGTGGTTCTCAAACCACTGAGCATTGCTAAGTGTGCCATAAAATTTTGGAAATTATGCTATTGCAAATTTTAAACATTATAATTATGGCTTAATATAAATTTACTGACCTAGCATGCTATCATAAGTTTAGTTTTGAAAAGTAAATTAACGTGCTTATTACATATACTAACCTTAAAATACTTCAGGCCTTCAGTCTCTCAAAGAACTCGATAGAATAGGCTCCTCATATCAAATAGAAACTAGGCATGCATGAGTCTCTCCTCTCTTGTAGTGTTGCTAACTTAATCATTCAGTGTCCCACAATCCCTCATGGCAAAGACTATTGGAATAGGGGCCAATAAAATTAAAGAATCATCAAAATAGACTAAAGCTATAAGACTAAAAAAAGTTTTGTGGGAAAGAGTTATAAAAATACAGAGGCTTCAGAATGCTATCAAGTTCCCTAAAGCAACAGAGGCTAAAACCAATGCCTCTGTCCCAGATGTGCCTTAATTGGTTCACAAAGCAGATTAATCCCAACCTTCCAGGCCAAATTAATCTATAACTTTCATCATTCTCCAGGAAAAGGTCCTAACCCACACATCACATCCTTGTTTTGTTTTGTTTTGTTTTTGTTCTTAATTTTGTGTATATGTTGTGGTAATGGTGGTGGGAGATGTGGATAGTAGACCAGGGAATCTTCGACCAATTAATTTCCTCCCAGCCCAGTTGTTCTCACAGCAGATGTGAGACTGACAATAGAGAAAAAGGTACCAAACCATCACTTCTTTAGAGTGTTCTCTCTTTCTCTCCCTCCCTCCCTGGCTCCCCCTCTCTCCTCTCTCTCTCCCCCTCTATCCTCTCTCTCTCTCTTTCCCTCTCTCTCTTTTTCTCCTCTCTCTCTTTCTCTCTTTCTCTCTCTCTTTCTCTCTCTCTCTCTCCCTCTCTCTCTCTCTTTTTCTTCTCTCTCTCTCTCTCTCTCTCTCTCTCTCTCTCTCTCTCTCACTCACACACACTCACGTTAGATTTTCTTTCTAGACCACAGGTAAGTTTTTAAAGTTTTAAGTAAGTGTAGGCAATGTTAATCCTTTACAAGATCTGAAAAATTTTCTCTCATCAGAATTGCTGGAAGTAGAGAATTAAGGTCAGTCTTGCTCTTGGTGGCCCTTTAGAAACCGAAACAAACTGCTTCAGGAGTCCATTGAGGCAGGAGATGGTTCCAAAGAATGTGCCCTCTGGGAGTAGAAGAGAGAGCCAGGCAATGGTTGTCCTTCGTAAAATGGAGATAATGAATAATACCTGCCCCCTGGGGTTGGTGCAAGAATCAAATAAGATAGTAATTGTAAAGAGCTTAGCACAGTGCCTGGCACATAGTAAGTACTATGGAAATGTTAGTCATTATTATTATTAGAATTTGAACTCTGAAAAAGAATAGGGCCGGGGAGACCAGCTGAGCAAGCTGCCCAGAAGAGATACTCCACCCACAGAGAGAACCACCAGGATGCCAAAACAAGGGAAAGGATGATCGGGAGCTACAATGCGGGGGGGTGGGGTGGTGGAGAGGTGTGAGTTGTCTTGGTCACACCTATTGAAGTACTCAATGAACACTCCACTCCTTCCACTGACACTGCTAATTGTGGGAGAGTGTGACCCACTTTTATGGAGGAAACATTTTGTTCTTACTATTTCTTATGTCATCTCAGTAAATTCTTCATTGTGAGCTATTTGTCTTCTTGGACGACTGTTAATACATAAGCACACTGGTGGTGGATGCATGAGCTATAGTTTTGGGAGCGAGAACTCACAGAGTACCTTATACCTGGGCAGGGTGTGGGGGAAGAGTAGCTGTGGTTTTGGGGAACTACCTCACCAGTTTGAGGGGGTTATACCTATAGATGTATGTGTCATTTACCCCAGTAAAATGCAAGCTCCTTGAGGGCAAGAACATTTTCATTTTTATCTTTGTACCATTGTTGCCTAACAGAGTTCCCGACATATAAGAACTATTGGAAAAATGCTCGTAGAGTGACTGAATAATTGACTTCCTTATTGAGACTTGGAGCTATTAACTGCTCTCTAGCTTCCTGCTTAGTTTCAAGCTGCACATATATTTCTGTACCTCTTCCCAATTTAGATTTCCTCCTACTAGATTCCTCTTTCCAGGTTCATTGCTAGGTGAGAATATAGTAACCAGCCTTGCATCGAGTGCCTTAGCTAGGGCCTTCCTTGTCCCCCTACACCTGCCTGTCAGCCTCAGTCCTGACTCATAATGAGACTTGGGAAATGACATTAGAAACTATAACAATGCTTAGGAAATAAGCCAGGTGAACAAACGTTAGTCAATAAATGTTTACAAAGATTAGATATGGAAACAATATGTGTCTCAAGAAGTTTAGAATGTGCTGGGGGGGTGGTTAGCTGCATGTAAAAGGTAAATAGATAAGTGTAATCTAACATGCAATTAGAGAGAGGCAAAAGAACTCAAGACAAAGTAGATAGATGGAGGGATACATAGGAGATACATACATACATGCATGCATACATACATACATACATAGAAGATAGACAGACAGATAGATAGATACATACATAGATAGATGGATAGGTGCATAGGTGGATGGATAGACAGGCAGATAGGGACAGAGAGAGAGAGAGAGAGATCTCGATTAGTGCAAAGAAAAAATCCTCTGAAGTGACTGAATTATTGGAATTTACATGTCATATTTTCATTGGGCTGGAACAAGTTATCATATTTTACATAATTATGACTTGGAATACTGTGTATTCTAATTCTTACGATCATTTCAGGGAATTCTATTCTCATTAATTGTTGTTGTTGGTCCTTCATTTTCAAAGTGGACCAATGACATCACAGGGTGATATGTTGACTTTTGTGTGAACTGGATCCAATTAAATCTCACTAGTTAAGACCTGGCTGAAGGATGGATAGGGCATTTATTAAGTTCTTACCATGTGCCAGGTACTGTTATGAGCACTGAGAATATAAATACAAGTAAAAAGAAAGACATTCTCTACCCTGAAGAAGCTTACGTTCAAATGGGGGGAGACAACATGTAGGAAGAAACAAGAACAAGAGGTAGGGGTCAGAGAATGGAGATGGGGAAGGTACGTGCAGATGTAGGAAAGTTTGGAGGGATAGAAGCAGACCTGGGACAGGAGTAAGCACGGCTGGCCTGGGAACTCCTCTAAATAGAGGTTTCAGGCAAGAACTCATCCACTGGAGGAGAAGAGAGTCACAGAAGCAGAGGTGCCACCAGGGAGAGAAGGCTGATGAAGGCTGATGAGAACACAGGTGACCAAAGAATACAAACAGAAAATTCTATGGAGTCAGAACAGAGGGAAAAAACAAGTATTTTAGGAATATTTGGTAAGGAAAGAAGTACTTTGAGTATATTTCTCTTCTGTCTCCCAATGAAAATTCACAGAAATACCATTTGCTACATTTTTCTAAATGATTCCTGAATTATCCTGCATTTTACTAGTGATAACCAGACAGCAATTTTCATCAAATAGCATTTTGTTATTTTTAAAGTGCTTTATGTACAGCCATTTTACTTTATTTTGACAACTAGTAGGTAATCTAAGATAATATTGCCCCCATTTCACAAGTGAGGAAACAGTTTCAGCAAAGTTAAGGGAGTTGCCTAAGATTACACAACTAATAAGTGGTAGTGATGGGAATAGATCTCTTCTTCTGCCACAAAGTCCAGAGTGTTTCCTTTTGCTTTTCTAATTACACTGATCTAATATTATAGATTGGAGAAGGAAATGGCAAATCATTCTAGTATCTTTGCCAAGAAAACCCCAAATGGGGTCTTGAGTCAGCTATACATAATTGACCATGTATGTATGTGTATAACATTATATATATGTATATATATATATCAGATATATATATATGAATGTAAAATTAAAGATAGTTTTGTGTAAAAACAACCCAGTTTTATATGTAGAATGTATTTGTAGAATTTATATGTAGAATAGGGTTTTCTTCACACATGGGCCCTTAGAAATCCATTCCAAGCTTGAGGCACTCATTTGATAAGCATTTACCCGAATTCATCGCTTAGGAACTCCTTCCACCCAGAGGACACACTGCTTCAAACAAAAGACATTTAATCAATTAAGGCAAATTAAATGATGGATAAAGATCCCCCCAAAAATGTGAGGCACCCTCTATCACTGGCCATTAGTAGGGAAGGGCACACAGAGAACACATGTGACAAGGGAACATACATTGAAGGCTCACAGGTACGTGGCCGGATTGCAGAAACAGCTGGGGCAACTCACATTTCTGATGCTGTAGAGTAGGAGTTCTTAATCTGGGTTCTGTGAATTTTTTTAAAAGAATACTTTAATAGTTATTTCAGTATATTTGGTTTCTTTTGTAATTCTATATATTTGATGTATTTAAAGCATTGTTTTAAGGAGGAGCCCATAGGTTTCACTAGACTGCTAAAGGGGTCCATGACACCAGCTGAGCCATCTCCAGTCGTCCTGATGAATATCTGGTCACTGGACCCAGATGGCTCTGGAGGAGAAAGTGAGACTGGTGACCTTGCACAGCCCTCCCTCACTCAAATCTAAGGCAACTGCAAGTCATGTCATCATCTCCCTGATGTCATGGTCCTCTTTGAAAACAAAGGAGAAACACAACAACCATGACACCAAAAAGTTTAAGAACGCTAGCTGTGATTGCAGCATCATCCCCTAAGGATAGCATTATGCTCCTCTCTGTAGGGAGTCACATCATCCCTTCTGAGTGGGTGGGCATCTCTTCTACCTGCTGTGTATCTGGGCTTGGCTACATAGAACTGCTCTCTGCTGCCATCTGCTGGTCCTCAGGCTCTTCAAATCCATTGGTTGCTCTCTACTGCCACCTGCTGAGCTTCTGTTAGATAGCAGCCTCTTCCTGAGGAGCATTAAAACTTTTAATGCACAACCAAAAACAATAAGCCATTTGTACCACCCTGAGACTAACCATCTTCTCCTTATCCACCACTCCGCTGATGTCCAGCCACTGAAGTAATGTTTCCACGTGTAACACAAAGTCAGAAAGGTTCTTACTATCATGTTGATTTTTTAAACTAAATTTTATTGATTTTTTCTGTTTTTATTCTGTATGTCATTTTCACTCTGTCTCTGTTGTCCTCCCTTCTCCTGGAGAGTCATTCCATATAAACATATTTATAAAGAAAAAAAACTTTAAAAGGGAAAAGATAAAATCAGTAAAATCAATACATTGAAAAAATCTAACGATCAATACTACATTTTACTCCTGCATCCCAGTCACCTCTGCAAAAGAGTGAATGGGAGGAGGTATCTTCTCACATCTCTTCTTTGGGGCCAAGCTTGTCCTTTGTAATTTTGCAGCATTCATTTTCTGATCATTTTAGAGTGGTTGTTCTTTTCATTTACACTGTCGTTGGCTTTATGGATATTGTTTTGGAGTTGTTGTGTATATATGTGTGTTTGGCTCTGCTTACTTCATTTTGTATCAGTTCATATAAGCGTTTTTATATTTCTCTGTATTCTTAACATTTACAATTTATTGCAGATAAGAATATGCAATATGTTCACACACTCCAATATGTTTAGGAGAAATTTTGAATGATAAGTTTGCTTTTCTTGGCAGTATGCTTTCCAGGGATGTACACATAGATGAGGAGGTTAATATACACATTGCCAGAGCTTGCTCACCATTTAGGAGGCTCCAAAGGAAAGTGTGGGAGAGAAGCATTAGGCTGCTGATCGAACAGAAGGTCTACAGAGCCAGTGTGCTGACTTCATTGTTGTATGCCTATGAAACCTGGACAGTCTACCAGCACTATGCCAGGAAACTGAATTGCTTCCATTTGTACCATCTTAGGAAGATTCTGAAGGTCACCTGTCAAGAAAAGGTACTGGGTACCGAAGTACTTTCTCAAGCTGAACTGCCAGGAATTCAAACTCTATTGTGGAGAGCCCAACTCCAATGGGCTGACCATATTGTTCAAATGCCAAATGTATGTTTGCCTGAAAGACCATTTTTACAGAGAATGCACACAAGGCAAGTGCTCACACAGAGGTTAGAAGAAGTTATACAAAGACACTCTCAAGGTCTCTCTGAAGAACTTTGGAATCAATTGTGAGAGACATGGGAGATGCTGGCACAGGACCACCCAGCATCGCATGCCCGCATCAAAGAAGGTGCTGTGCTCTATGAGCAAAGCAGAATTGTAGTACTCCATGGAAATGTGAGATGTGCAAATGTAGAGACATTTCCACTCCAAATGTTCATATGGACTATTTATGTCTGACTTGGGGTAGAACCTTCTAAGCTTATATTGGTTCTGATCAATCATAGTCAGACATACTGTACATTGATCTCAGCATCATGATATCATTTTGGTCCTTTACAAGCATGAAGGACAACAATGATATTTAGCAATTCTCCAACTGGTAGCTATCTACTGTTTCTAGTTCTTCACTACCAGCACACACACACAAACACACACACACACACACACATACACATGCTTCTATAAATAGTTTGCTATTACAGCCTTCCTCTTTATCAATGACCTCCTCGGAGTATATGCTTTTCAGCAGGTACATACATACATAGAGAGCATGAGTGTGTATGTATATGTATATATGCCTATATGTGTGTGTATATAGGTATATGTGTATGTATGTGTACATACATATAAATATATGTGTGTATCTATATATGTATATGTATATATAATGGCTTCTTTTTGTGTTAATATCACAGTTATTTAACTGGACCCTATAGACTGAATTCTCCATCGTAAAAAAGAAATATAATTAAGCAAAAACATATAATACAGTGGCCACATCTCACTTTGGACATGTATACAACATTCTGTCCTAGTAGTTGCCTGGTAGTAGCTGTCTGGTAGTAGCAGTTGCCTGTGCCCTGACAAGGAGTGTGAGTCCTCCATTGGTTTTCCCTTTACTCAGAGTTTGACTTCCATTTGAGCAACCTTCCCATTTATATGGTTGTAGTCACTGTATATATTATTTTCTTGACTCTGTGTACTTCACTTTGCATCCTCTCATCTTTCTCAGAATTTCTTATATTTGTCATTTCTGTTTTTTTTGGGGGGGGGGCAGGGCAATTGGGGTTAAGTGATTTGCCCAAGGTCACACAGCTAGTACATGTGTCAAGTGTCTGAGGTTAGATTTGAACTCAGGTCCTCCTGACTCCAGGGCTGGTGCTGTACTCACTGCACCACCTAGCTGCCCCATATATTTGTCATTTCTCACTACACATTGTTTTTTACATTCACATACCATGGTTTTCCCATCCATCCCTAATGGATGGGCACTCATTTGTTCTCCAGTTCCTTGATGCCACAAAGAGGGCTGCTATGAATAAATAGTATATATTGGACCTTCGTTACTGTCTTTGACTTGTTTGGTGTATATGCCTAGTTGGTTGAGCAAAGGGTATAGACATTTTAGGCCCTTTCCTTGAATAATTACAAATTGATGTCCAGAACAAATAGACCATTCCATAACCAAACCAACAGTTGTTGTGCGCCTGTTTTCTCACTCTGTTTCCAATGCAGTTCCCTGCTTTTGTCATCTTTGCCAATTTGCATGGCGTGAGAATTGTTTTAAGTTGTATTTTTTCTATATTAATGATTCAGAGGACATTGCTATGTGGTTATTTATAATTCATAATTCTTCTTTTGAAAATTGTTCATATGGCTAATAAAAAACATGCTTTGTGTGACTTTACATATGTAATAAGTATTATATTTTTTGTCTTCTCAATAGGTGGGAGAGGAGGTGGAGAGAGGGAGAGAATTTGGAGTTGAAAATAAAATAAAATTGAAAATGTTTCACGTCTGCCCAGGAGAAGCCCTAGTTTCTTTCAAGGCTAAGCTTGAGGGCCACATTTTCACCCCCTATCTACTTATTAGTGCCCTCCTCTGGATGTATTACTTTGTGTTTGAGATATGGAGATATAGATATATGCAGACATATGATACACATACACACTTATGTATATATGTACATACATATATTGTATTTGCTTATCTATATACAATGTATATCTGTATTTGCTTATTAAAATCTGGCCTCAGACACTTGCTAGCTGTGTGACCCTGTGCAAGTCACTTAACCTTATTTGCCTCAGTTTCCTCATCTGTAAAATGAGCTGGAGAAGGAAATGGCAAACCATTCCAGTATCTTTGCCAAGAAAACCCCAAATGGGGTCACAAAGAGTCAGATATGACTGAAACAACTGAATAAATAATCCCTGTGTAGAATACAGCTCCATAAAGGTGGAAAATATTTCGTTTTTGTCTTTCTGTCTCCCTATGCCTAGTACAGTATAGGCACATAGTAAGTGGCTGATAAATGCTTACTGAATAAACACATTCATGTATGCATGAATGAATGAATGGATGAGTGAACGAATGAACAGTGTTGATAACGTAGCCAAGAAACTCCAAATGTCATCTTGTCTTGAGAGATAAGAGAGTCATAATTTTCAGGAATAAAGAGTAACGGTCCTACTGCATATCCTCTGGTGAAATTGCATCTGAACACTGCAGTTCGGGAAGAACATTGAAAAGCTAGAGAGGGTCCAAAGGAAGGTCACCAGGATGGGAAAGGATGGACTTGAGTTGATTCCATAGAGGGATCAATTGAAGCAACTGGGCATGTATAGCTTGGAGAAGAGAAGACTCAAAGGGGCACAGCAGCTATCTTTGAGTGTTTGAAGGGCTTCCCTGTGAATGAAGCATTCATTTGTTCTATTGACCCCATAGGAAGAAGTAAAAGTTACAAAGAGGTAAACTGGGCTTGAAGTATGGAAAAACTTCATAACAATTCATGTTATCCTGAAATGGACTGCCTTGGGAGGTAGGAGTGCCAACTAAGTGGCTATCTAGCTAGTAAGATAGACCCTGGGACCTGGAGTCTGGAAGATCTGAGTTCAAGTCCCACCATAGACACTTACTAGTTGTGTTATCTTGAGTAAGTCACTTAACCTGTCTGCCTCAGTTTCCTCAACTGTATAATAGGGATAATAGAAGCACTTACATCCTAGGGCTGTTATGAGGATAAAATGAGATAACATCTATAAAGCATTTTGCAAATCTCATTGGGTTATATACATGTTAGTTATTGTTACTAGTGGATTCTCTCTTGCTGGAGGTCTTCAGACAGAAGCAGGATGATCACTTGTTGGGCATGTTGTAATGCGGATTTGAAGTGGGAAGGGGTTATGTTGGTCCAGTCCCTTGATATTCCTTCCAACTCTGGAAATTCCATAAAAATTAGGGTAAAGAATAAAAAGATAAGATGAAATGGATGAGGCTATCAATCTTGACCTCCCCCACCCCATTCCTATTCCTGTCTTTATATGCATCTCTCCCAGCAACTAAATTCTCGCTCTCTCTCTCTCTCTCTGTATATATATATATGTATGTATGTATGTATGTATACATATATATACATAAATGCATGTGTATGTACACACATGCATATATACACATCTATGTTTGAATATTATATATGTGTGTATATATACACAGGTATGTATATGTCCATATATACAGAAAACTTAAAACAAATGACAGATATTAGTCATTAGATCATTGATTTTAATCTGGAAGGAATCTTAGAAGCAAAAAAAAAGACCTCCTACAACCCACATGCTGGTGCCCAAGATACAAGTGAAATACAATGGCTGCCTTCTGTCTACCTTTCCAGCTTCAAGGGCCCATGTGGATTTATGTCCATATATATTCTTGAAAAAGCTGGCCCCTGAGGATGGCCAGTAGGGATAGGCTCTGAAGCAGAGGTTGCTGCCCCAATGACAAATAAAGAAACAGAGGCAGATCATACTCCCCTGAGGAATGAGGGAGAAAACAAGCTCCTCTCCTTGGGCTGGGATGAACGCATCTGTGAGCTTTAATCATACTCACATGAGGGAAAAAAAAGCATTAAGGAAATGCCAGCTCAGTCAGGCACCTCATTTTATAATATAGGATGGGGGAAGGGAAGAGGGTGATGTGGAGCATTTTGGGAAATTCTCAGCTGCCCATGATGGAAATGCCAGGTTCCATAAAGAATTGGTGCCTCTGGAAACTGAGTCACCAAGGGCAGGACCACTTAGTGCCTCCTTCTCACACCAGCAACAAACAAGTCTCTCTCGTTTCTCTTGGTCACAGAAATCAGCACGATCAACTCCAGAACTGAGCTGGGGGTTCCCCAGTCATCCCTCGTAGTCAGCAGGAAAGAGTGGGGTGTGACTCTCACAGAGATTGGGTAATTTGGGTCTTCTTGGAGATGTACTTCTCTGTGGAGGAGGAGGAAGGAGAGGCCAGTGAAATCCAGCTCTATCCCTTATCCTTCATTGGTAGAAGAGCCAGGGCTAGGAGATCTGGTCCAGAATTTGGGGATCCTAGTGAGCCAGGGATGACCCTCTTCTTCATCAGGGACGCTGCGGGCCCAATACCATATCTCAGAGCCCTCAGCGGGCCCTTTTTCCTTCCTGAAGAAACATGTTTTCCTACGGCAGCTAGGGCTAAGTGTAACAATATGCAAAGTGCTGGGCCTGAAGTCTGAAGATCTGAGTTCAAATCTAGCTTCAGATGCTTGCTAGCTGTGTGACCCTGGGCAAGTCACTTCATCGCTGTATGACTCAGTTTCCTCTACTGTAAAATGGGATATAATAACACCTACATCCCAGGGTTTTAAGAGGATCAAATAAGATAATATTTGTAAAGCGCTTGCACTTTGAAATGTTTGTTCCCCTTCCTTTCCCCTCCCCTTGTTTCAGTCTAATTGTTTCAAGGCTGCCATCCTTAGGGTTCTGTCACTGTGGTTCCCCTCTCCTGGGCCTGCCTCTGTCACCTCATCTCCCACAGAGATAAGGCCTGGACCCAGGTAGTCGGGCTACCTCCTCTCCCAGTACCACTACAACATAGTAGGGTTGGCCTTCCCCTCCCCAACCCTGCTCCCCTCACCTTCCATCAAATTTGCCTGAATTGCAGGAATTCTTTTTTTGTTGTCGGCTTTTTTTAATTTTTATTTTGGAGGGGGGAAGTGAGGCATTCAGGGTTAAGTAACTTGCCCGAGTTCATACAGTTAGTAAATGTCAAGTGTCTGAGACTGGATTTGAACTCACATCCTGCTGACTCAAGGGCTGGTGCTCTATTCACTGCACCACCTAGCCACTCCACAAGAACTCTTGCTGCACAGTTCTGCGAGCCCAATTGTGAAATCAAGGAATCATGGATTTGGAAATAGAAGGCACCTCAGAGGCCTTCCCATTTTTCAGATGAGGAAACTGAGTCCCAGAGAGGTTCTAATGGCTTGCCACAGTCACATAGTTAGGAAGCATTAGAGTGGGGATTTGAAATTCTGGTTCTCTGACTCTACCACTCAGCACCATGTAAGGCCCAAGGGGCAGAAGGGCTGGGCTGGGCTGGGTGGTTTGAACTTGAATGACTTGTTTCTAATTTGCAGTTTAAAAGTCCTGGAATGGTGCCAGAACAAGGCAAATCCATGCCCTCGGCATAAGCAATATAGCTGGGGGTTGGGAGCCAGGATGGAAAGAAAGGCAGACGACTGTATGCAATCAAAGGTCACAAAGAACCACTCTCATCTCAGACCTTTGCCCTTCCTTGGGCACCTCTGGGCAACCCTGTATTCATTTTTCATGCATTATGTATATACTTATACGTAATCTAGACAAGCTTTAATAACTTAAAACTGTACTAAGATATAATCAATATTGATTGGATTGTTTGGCCCATACTAGATACTTAAGTGTTTATTGAAATGAAATAAAATCCTGAGGTTCTGCTGATAATGCATTCTTGTACAAACAAATAAACAAAGAGAAACCAAGAGAAATATTTCAAAATTAGGTCCTTCTTGCAGCTTCCTCTCCATCAGGGCTCTCCTTACAGGTTTCTAGTATGTCCTGAATTAATATCTATAATAAAATATCCTCCTTCTTTACCGATCTCATGCCCTGAAGATGTTTCATTTCATTGTAAAGACAAACAACTTTGGAAGACTTAGGAACTCTGATCAAGGCAACAAGTGACCACAACTCCAGAAGATCAACGAAAAAGCGGGTGACCCCACTCCGGACAGAGAGGTCATGGATTCAGGGTGCAGAGTGAGACTCTATTTTGCACTCTGCTAATGAAGGATTTGTTTCGCTTGACTCTGCATACTTATTACAAGGACTTTGTTTCTTCTCTTTTTAATCCTAATGGGGCAGGAGAGATGGAAAGAAGAAAGGAACTAAGGATAAGGTCCCCTCTGAGAGAGAGGGGGGGGGAGAGAGGGGGAGAGAGAGAGAGAGAGAGAGAGAGAGAGAGAGAGAGAGAGAGAGAGAGAGAGAGAGAGAGAGAGAGAGAGAGAGAGAGAGAGAGAGAGAGAGAGAGAGGCAGAAGGAATCCCAAATAAACAGGGCCATTGTGAAAGGCACATGTTGAATTTATTATATACTTCATGGAACACAGACCACCTTGGCCCCTACTGCCTGACGGCCAAGGTATGTAATGTTTTGTTCCTTCCCCGGGCTCTCTGGTGCACTTAAGGGGATTGGGGGAATGTCTGGGCTCTCTTCCAGTGGCTTCAACTCCTCCACCCCTGGATGCTATTTCCTCAAGTGTAGGGGTGGCACCCCAGCTCCATTTAGCCACTAACAATTAGATTCACTCTTACAAAGGAATATTTATTTCAAAAGGTATAATCACAGATACACATACTACAACCCTGCTTCCCTCTTGCACTGCCTCAGTGTCTCTGGGAGGAGAAAGGGATTAGTGTCATAGTTTAGCTAGGTCCCCATAGAGCATAGTCCCAGTTATCTGTCTAAAATCCCTCTTGGGCTTGAGTCCCAGGCACCCTGCTTCTCAGGCTTCTATGCCGGGCTCACTAGCTCCACCATCCTGCCTGTAATCCTGGCTCCAAGGTCTCCATGGCCAAAACTACTGGATCCTGTGAGAATAACCTGCTCTTGAATCCAAGGAGGACAAGCAACACAAAACAGAAACAAATGCCTCCATTCCTATTTCTCAGAGCTGGGGCAAAAGAGAGGGAGCAGGGGAAGGAACATCCTTCCCTCCTACCTGTTCGGATGATAGCATCATCGCTGGATGAACTGGGATCTCCATCTTCTGGACTCAGTTAATAAGAGTGGCCAAAAGGAGGGCAGTAGAAATAAAGAATCAGAAAAGAGTGCCAGCTTTAAAGATGCAGAGAGCCAATCAAAGGACACCTACTCCCACCAATGCAGCAATATATGCAGTGGAAATGCAGTGGGCACCATGTTAGACAAACTAAGCATGCCCAGAGAAGCTCAGATACGTTAAACAGAAAAGTAAGCTTGAAATAATGGATGCACAATTTCATATACAGTCTTCTCCTTCTGCTCGTAATATACAGTCATCTCTTCTACGTCTCGACTTTCCCCTCTGCGGTTTCGATATATTGCAGGCCAGCATAAGAAATTAAATGAGAATCTGGGGGGGGGGTGAGTTTTGTGGACCAGAAAACCAGCAAACAACATAGAAGAAGTTTAGAAACTCAGAAATGCATAAAATATGTGTGTAGTATTGTATAATATAAGCATATTAATCTTCCAGTGCCACAATAATTAAAAATTTAGAATTCTCTGGTACAAAGAGAGGGCCATAAAAGTTTTCTTGGATTTCCCACATTGCCAGGGCTCTGTTGCCCCAACTCTCGAGATGTGTGTGGGAATGCTCTTTTTTGGTGCTTCATAAGTTGGGAAGAAAAAGTAATTGATAAACACATTCTGTTTAAAATAAACAGGAAAATAGCTAGATGGAAATACAGGATGTCCTAATTGGAAGCTACTAGAGTTCGGTATATCCAGTCTATACCATTGAGGGGGGCCTTTCCATATATCATCGGCCTATACCAGCCTTTTGTTCAGGGCTCCTCTTAGCCCTGCCCTATGACCAGGTTTGTTCCTTAGCCACCATCATGAGACGTAGTTCAGGAATCTTGTAATGACAATTTCTTCCTTTACTCTCTAATTTTGTTGATGATGTAACTTTTTCATCTTCCATGTAACCATTTGGGGCTTGTTTTAGTAAATGGTGTGAGAAGTTGAGTCCTAACTTGTGCCAGACTGTTATCCAGTTTTCCCAGAAATTTTTGTCAAATAGTGAGTCTTTCCCCTGTTCCCATTCCCCTCCCCCCACTGGGACCTTTGGGTTTAGCAAACACTAATCAACCACTTTAGACTGTAAGCTCCTTGAGGGCAAGGACTGCCTTTTGCCCCTTTTTGTAACCCCACTGTTTTGCACAATGCTTATTTCATAGTAGGTGTTTTAAAATATTTATTGGTTGATTATTAACCAGTGCCAAACTGGTTAACTTGAGTTTTGGTACTCTTTCTTCCCCCTTTCTTTTCATTATTACTCTTGAGATTCTAGACCTTTTGTTCCTCCAAATAAACAGATACTTAAAATGTTTTGAGTACTGTTTCAATTTAATTGGTTTCCTTTGTGATTCTATATATCCTATCAATTAAATTAGGAATTTTATTAATTAAAAACATGATTCGGAGAAGAGTTGGTTCATGAGTACCCACAAGCTTCGCCAGAATGCCAGAGGAATCTATGACATTAAAAACAAAGTTTGAGAGCCCCTACTTTATAGCGAGGTTAGGTTCTTTTGCCACTGAGGTTACCCATCCCAAGCTCAGCTCAGGGATGTTATATAAAAGTCTGTATAGTTGTTTGTCCCTCTGGTTTGCGTCATTGTGACAGGTCGGTCAGTCTCATTTGAGGTACAAATGAACCATCCAAGATAAGCAGCTGACTCAAAGGTTGATGTGCTCCCAGTCTCATGTTGGTAAAAGAGAAAAGGCTTCTGTGCATTCTCTGCATGGTACAGTTTCATTATCTGATTATTCTGTGGAGCAGAAAGAAAAGACCTTTTAGAGGAGATGTCTTGGGAAAGAGTAGAGACAGGTGGCAACCAAGCAGATCTGTGGTCAAAGACTCCTCATAGTGTATGAAGATAGCAGAAGCAAAAGAAGAGATGAGAGACAACCTTGGAATAGGCAGGTTGGGGGAGTCTGCTTCTGAATATTCCAGATGATGGAGAATGGAGACCACGTGAAAGTGCTCTGTGACTGTATCTCACCTTTTGGTTGACTGCTGACCCAAAAATGGGCATGCATACAAAAGTCACTAACTGACCAAATCTCTTCTTCTCACCTCAAGCCATTTGAATAAAGTGGAAGAAATGCTGTAAGAGTTCCTCCCCAACCTGGTCACCGCATAGGAAATGTTTTTCCCAGCTCCTAGACTCATCAGCAGAGATTCCAAAAGATTTTCTTCACCAAACAGTGAACAGATGAGAAACAGTTAGAGAACACTTGTGCAGAGTGGTAAGAGAGCTGGTTCCCTCCATTCCTCCATAAGGAATTTGTAGAAGTTGTCTCAGCAGCCAGGTGACACAGTGGACAGAGTGCCAGGCCTGGAGTCAGGAAGACCTGAGCCTCAGACACTTACTAGCCGTGTGGCCCTGGGCAAGTTTCTTGTTTGCCTCAGTTTCTTTATCTGCAAAACGAGCTGGAGAAGGAAATGACAAACCACTGCCATATCTTTGCCAGTAAACCCGCAAAGGGGGTCACAAAAAGTCAGACACAACTGAAAAATGATTGAACAACAGAAGTTGTCTCACTAAATGTGCATGCTTCCAAGGACTAGCCACTCATCTGTTGCATTCCCAAGAGCCTCCTCCTGGCCTTAGGATTCTGTCATGGGTTCCTCTAGGTAATGACTATGCAAAATACATACATATTCATACACATACACATAGATATACATACACATACACATATATGCACATACACATACACATACATACACATACACATACACGCATACACATATACATATACATACACATACACATATACACATACACATAATATACATATACACATACACATACACATTCACATACACGTGCATATACATATACACATACACACATACATACACACACGTACATGTACACGTACATGTACACATACACATATACATGTACATGTACATGTACATAATTTCCCCCTGTGGTCTGAGGCAGGGCAGGACAGTGCAGGGAGAACATCTACAATAAATGTGTAGCTAATGAAATCACAGGCCCAAATTCTGTCTAACTGGGCAGTTCTGTTGGACTGAAGTTTCAAAATAATAAACATTTAAATGGTGCTTGAAATATTGCAAATTACTATTTATAGCAGCTCTTTTAATGGTG
>CM053625.1:333824612-333856531 GCA_028646595.1 Phalanger gymnotis
CCCTTTAGTGACATGATACAACAGGGGACAGAAACTGCAAAGAAAATGGGAAACCAAGAGTACAGTTGGGGCAGAGGAAAGGGAGGTTGAAATTGGCTATCTAACATCCACAGGCATCTCTGAACAGACACCTCAGGTTGAAGTTTTCAGTTATACACATCTCTTCAAGAACTAAAGGAAATTACGCCCCCCCAAGTCTGCTGCTTCTCAGACTTCCCCTTTCCATGCCTGTCCAGTTACAGACACTATAATATGCTCTCCCCACTTCTTTTACCTGAATATTGCCTGTATGTTGATGTTGCCTCAAAAACAGAGAAGCAAAGGGTTAACTAAGCACACAAAAAAATTAAATTGGAACAGAGCCAAGTCTGCAGCTGAATGTTTGGAATTTTCCTAACTGGGGGCTCATAACTATTTTGAGAATGCTATAAATTTTCTTCTGATATAAATTGCTTTAAATGAAGAGAGAATCACATAGACCCAAGGGCTATCATATTGTCTATAGGATAAGAAGGTAGTTAATTGTTATCAAAAGATTTACCTGATCAAAGGTCCAAAGAGAAGGGGGAAGGCAGGAAGGGCAGACTGGCAACAGGCAGTAAGAATTTATTAAACACTTATTTTGTGCCAGGAATACAAATAAAAGCAAAAAGAAAAACAGTCCCCGCCCTTACATTCTAATTGATGAAAAACAACACATAATAGCAAATAGAGGTAAGGGGATGGAGAAGGTGACCAAAAGAAGATGACTAAGGTATGTTCGGCCTGAGCCCATTTCCAAAATAGAACACCCCTCCCCGAAGAAGCAACTCATCAATGGAGGGCCAGCATGAAAGGTTGATACTGGGTGAGAAAGTGTCAGGCACTGAGGGAAATTCCATGGTGAGATAGCAGCTCAATTATGGCAGAGATGTCTGGGAGCCTTGGCCAACTTAGATCTGTACCCAAAATGGCAGCCTCCGGAAGGACAAGGATCAAAGAAAAGTTTACATCCTAAACCAAGCTCCGGGATAGGACATAGGCAAGGCCTGGGAAGGAATCGCCCCTGCCCCTATTCAGCAGGGCAGAGGGACTAGAAAGGAGCAAGTACTCACCAACCAACCCAATCAAATCCAACCTCCCATCAACAGGGGAATCCTATCTATAAGTTCTCTAAAAGGTAGGAATTTGGCCCCTTTTGGAACACTTACGTATTGAACTACATTGTACTAAAGTAAGTGTTGAGTAGCCCATTTGCCAGGCAGATCATTTTACACTGCTGGGAAATTCTACTCTATTCGTCCGCTTAAAATGAAATCCTGGTAATGTGTAGGCTATTAGACTGAGCTGGTCTCAATTCAGTTCAGTAGAACAAACAGACCTTTGATTTCCTTTTCTACAAGTTGGCTTTTCAAATATCTGGATATGGTTATTTTATCTTTCACTTAATCTCTCGAGGCTAAACACCCCCAGATTCCTCAACTTTCTCTCACAGGACTAGGTTCCCAGGCTTCTTGATATCTTGATTCTTCATATCAAATCATTTTAATGAGTTGTTCTAATTAAAATGTGGTATTCAGAACCAAATACAGGATGACAGGAACTCATAGTGGAAAGGCCGTACCCAAATTGTTGAGTGGCAGCTGGCTATGATTTATCTTTCTATGATCACTCATTCCGATACCAGACTATTACTATCATGTCTCCTGTTACGCTCCATCCCCACACAAGTTTTCTTTTCTTCAGGCTAAACAGCCCCAATTTTTTAACCAATCATCATATGATATGGACTCAAGGCCATTCACCATTCTAATTTCCCTCCTTTGGATATTTTCCAAGTCAACAGTAAGGGAAGATCGACAATCAGAGGTAAGTGACTTGCCCAGTATCTGAGGCTGGATTTGAACTCAGGTCCTCCTGACTCCAAGGCCAGGGCTCTACCCACTGAGCCACCTAGCTGCCTAACAACACTCTTTCTAAAATGTGTTTTCCGAAATTGATTTTGGATATTCCAGATTGTGGCATGATCATGGCAGAGGACCAAATCCTGAAAACCATGCCTCTCACTGTAGCCTAAGATGACATTAATCTTTTTGGTCCCTCTCTCACCCTGCTGACTCATACAGAGCTGGCTGTTCACTAAAAACCACACGGATGCCTTGTCAGGAAAACTGTTACCTAATCAAGCCTACCCCATTTTGAACTTCTGGGGTTAATTTTTTAGTAAAAAAAATTAATAATTGTAGCTAATATTCATATAGCACTTACTATGTGCCAGGTGCTTTACAATTATCTCATTTGAGCCTCACAACAGCCCTAGGAGGGAGGTGCTATTATTATCCTCATTTTATAGATGAGGAAACTGAGGTAAACAGGGTGAAGTGACTAGCCCAAGGTCACACAGCTAGTAAGTGTCTGAAGTCAAATTTGAACTCAGGTCTTCCTGGCTCCAGGCCTAGAGCTCTTTCTAGTTGTCTTTTGAACCCAAGTTTAGTGCTCTACATTTATCACAATTAGATTTCATCTTATTATTCACACTTACCAGACTGATAACATGACAAAAAATGTAAATAACAAATGATATGAAAAAATTGGGACATAAGTCAGTGTTGGTGGAGTTGTGAACTGGTCCAACCATTCTGGAAAGCAATCTGGAGCTATGCTTAAAGGGCTATAAAACTGCGCCTGCCCTCTGACCCTGCATGTAGGGTTAAGTGACTTGTCCAGGGTCACACAGCTAGTAAAAGTCTGAGGTCAAATTTGAAATCAGGACTGTTCTGACTCCAGGTCCAGTGCTCTACCCACTGGGCCACCTAGCCTACTATTTAGCCAAGCTTGTTAGCTGCAAGTACTCACAAACTGGGTTTCAGAGCTGAGCTGGTGGTTGCTATTCAGCCTGTACTCACAGCATCTCAAGAAAATGATGTGGTCTTTGGAGCACTCATCTTGCAAACCAGATCTACAAACTTAATGCAACTATTACAACTTCCTTTAGCAATTTGGGAATACCTAAGACCCCACTTCAACACCTCATTACAACCAAGGCTGTGTTTTTCCTCAATTACAATCACTTTTTGTAGAGAACTGTTTTTGCTGCTGATGTCCTAAAGAGTTGTTTCCATCTCATCTAGAGGTATCGTTGCCTCTCTCCCTCCCCTTCTCACCCCACCTGCTTCTTCTGGTACCTCCGCTGATGGCCTTGGAAGTCTTACCTGTGACAAATTAAGACTTTCTGGGCCCCTTGGTTGCAGGAGAAAGCCCAGGAGTAGGGGGAGGAGGAAGGGGGGGCTTCTCTGCCAGAATTTTTAAAACTATACTTGAGAGAAATTATTTTCTATTCTATTAATAACCAATTATTAAATTAGGATCTAAGTGTTTCTTTTCTATTTCCTTATTTAGGGACCAGCCCTGTAGGTCAGTCAGTCAGTCTCTGAAAGACATTGCTGACAGATGAGATTGCCCCAATCCTCTGGGTACATGCTCTTCGATCTTGGGCAGGACACCCCACCCAAACCAGAAGATCTTACATACAGAATCCACTCTAGGTGAATTCTTGTCCTTACGAAATGAGCCCCTATCCTTGGAACCTTCTATTAGAATTTAGGGTGACATAACTCATGAAGAGGAAAGCCAACCGGAGTGGTCTGGGTAGAGAGGAAATCCTTTGTCCGGGTTGCTGAAGGTGGCTGAGTCTCGTGATCAAGTCACATTCTCACCAAGAGGAGCTGAAGACTTTTGGCCCACCACCTCTTTACTATTTCTACCCCCTCATTATTTGTTAACCAATCTGGGTTTATTTTCACTTGATGGGGCACCTCTTTTTCCAAAAGTATTTATGGTTCTGTCTTTGGTTACCAAAAGAGACCACGTACCATCAATTTATTATTTGCTAGCTTAATTAATACATTAATTATTAAGTACCCAGAAACTCTTGTCTCTCAGGCTTTTCATCCATCTCACAGTAAACTGAAAAGTACTTTTATGTATGTAAATACTTTTTAAAAATGGAAAGTAGGATTATGGTTATATAATTTTATTTATAAGTTGACATCTTTTATGTTTCTTCTAAGGTACAAATTATCCTCAGTAAAGGAGTGCCCTTTGATATTACTGCCCTTTGATAATCAGTATGTGAAATTAAAACACCTCATATAAAGTTTATATAATACAATATAATTATATAATATAACAATTTTATATATAATAATATATTATAATTTTATATAATAATGTCATATAATTATATTTTATGTTATATTTTTATATAATTATATAATATATTAGAATTTTATATATAATAATGTTATATAATTATAATATGATATGATATTATGTTATGTCGTGTTATGTCGTGTTATGTCATGTTATGTCATGTTATGTTACGTTACGTTATGATACGTTACGTTACGTTATATTGTGTTATATTGTGTTATGTTATGTTATATTACATTACATTATATTACATTACATTATATTACGTTATGTTACGTTACATTATGTTATGTTATGTTATATTATATTATATTAATCATACATTATAATTTTATATATTATATAATTATAGTATAATACAATGATATTATATAATATTATTATATATAATTATAATATAATATTTTTACCAAATAATGTGAGAGCAATTATCTTAAAATTAATTTTAACATGATAGCCTATGGAAATAATAATAATAATGATATTAACAATAATAATAATAACATGGATGGCTTATGAGATTGTGGAAGATGGAATAGGAAAGGTCTATAGTGGTCATGGTCAAGCTCAGGCCGTATCAGTCCATGGGACTTTATTAGGTTCTTCTGTGTGCCAGGTGCCAAGTTAAGAGATATAACCAGAAGGTGGCGGCAATGTATCTCGCAGAAAATCGCTCAACAGAGACATTAGAAAATGATATATTAAACCAGCAGAGGGTACACCTAGCAGTGTGTAGCTTCCTGCAGAGGAGGCAGCTTATAGCCTGTTGCCTTCTCCATATTAACAGATGACATTGGAAACTCTTGGGGAAATTAAATATCAGCGATAGAGACAGGGAGAGAATCCAATGGGGAGACCAGCGTAGGTGTCTGGGTGGCCCTGGCTAGATGTGTTCCCTAGTCACATGCTACTTTTCCCCACCCATTTCGGTTTAACCACACATGTGCCCCCTACACATGTTTCTTTTACTGAGGCTAAGGTAACATGGAAGACAGTGTATAGCTACATACATGAAAAGGGGAGCGAGGTTCCCTTGTATATCCTTAGATGTCTTTTGCTTTGAATTACAGTTATGAAGTGATGCTGACCCAAAGACTGGAATCTATAGCAGTATAGGGAGAAATGAGTGAGTGGATGGAGGATAGGTCCACTTTAAGTGAAAAAGAGTCCAGAAAGGAAAGTCTGGGAATACTCACCCTTCCCTTCTCCTCCCGGAAAAAAAACTTATTTTGCTCGGGTCAGGCTCTGCCAATAGCACAGAAATTGGTATAAAATAGAAGGGAAGTATATTTTTGTAACATTTTTAGATTTTCAAGACATTTTCATGTGTCTTTTTAATTTGATCCTGGGAAGAATTATATACAGTAAGTTCAATTTTATCCATTTGGAGGATGAGAAAACTGAGGCTAGGAAAGGTCGAGTAATTTGGCTTACAATGTCACTGTCTCCTCCTAAGGAAGAGATACACACACACACACACACACACACACACACACACACATGAGGGTATATAGTTGTTTTTCAGTCATTTCAGTCATGTCTCTTTGTGACCTCATTTGGGATTTTCTTGGCAAAGATACTGGAGGGGTTTGCCATTTCCTTCTCCAGCTCATTTTACAGATGAGAAAACTGAGGCAAGCCAGGTTAAGTGACTTGTCCAGGGTCATACAGCTAGTGTCTGAGGCCAGATTTGAACTCAGGGAGATGAGTGTTCCTGTTATAGTTCTAGATTAAAAGGGGCAGCTGACTTAAAAGACCATCTTGTTCATTTTTACAAATACAGAAACTGGGTCCCCAAAGGGGAAATGATTTATTGAAATTCACACAGTTACTGACAGAACTTCTTCTTTATGATTTCTTATGTTAAGATCTTTCAGTGGTCAATGAAGTGAAAGCCAATGTGGTTGAAGTCCCTTTGAAGGGACCATGAAGGATCAGGACACTAAATCAGGATGTATCATGGTTGCCAGACACCACCAGTGAGTTCTATCGGCACCGATGAATGTATTGCCAGGTTCTGAGAATGATTAGAGAGAAACATCCCCAAATGCTGCATCTGTGAAGGCTAGAGGAGCAGCCATGAGCATGAGATGACTCATAAATTTCACTGTTCCATCGGCTCTCAATGTATTAAAGGAAACCTGCTAGTCCCCAGCTTAGTGAACTTGGGAAAATCTCTTGACTTCTCTGGGCCTTAATTTCCTCATATGCAAAATAGGGATTAAAATGCCAATCCTCACAGGTATATTTTAAGTATGAAAATGAGCTCATGTGTATCAAAAGCCTTAAAAAGTAGAGAACCCTATGCAGAGATATGGGGCTCCAATTCAGGGTTTTCTATGTCTAAATAGAAGTCAGTATTATACTGGCTTCCCAAGTTTTGGGTCAGGGTAACAGGTTGGTTTTTGTCTGAAGATGTGCCAATGAACCAGCCAGAGTAGGCAGCTGACTCGAGGGTAGCTGTGCTGCCAGTCCGATTCAGGTAAAAGACAAAGGGCTTCACTGCCTGAGGTGTTTTGTACAGGTCTGCTATGTTCTTCTCCTAAAGGACATAAAGAAAAAGCCTGTTAGTAGGTCAGTGGACAGATTAGATAAGAAACTGTGGACCTTATCAATCAATATGCTTATTTTTGATTAACATAAAGTGCTTGCAGAAGAACTCTCGATATGACAAAAACTGCTAGGAAAACTGGGAAAAGGTTTGGTGGAAACTAAATTTAGACCACCATCTTATCATAGTAAACACAAAATGAATATGCAGCCTAAAAATTGAAGATTATTTTTTTAAAAACCCTAGGAGATAGCCAAATCAGTTACTTTTTACAGCTACGGCTGAGGAAAATTCTTAGGGAAACATGGAAGAGAGGCGACCATGCGCAAAAAAAGAAAATTTTAATTACACAAAATTGAAAAGCTCTTGCACTAACAAAATCAGGTTTGAATATGCTCTAGCTCATCTATGCACTTCCTAAAATGTAGCACCATAAACTGAACATAGTACTTCAGATGCAGTTTGACTAGAGCACAGTTACATCAGAACTCCTATCTTATTTTTCTGGGAATCATGCCTCTCAAAGCAGCCTAAAGTATAATTTGGTTTTTGGCTTCCATTTCACTCTGCTAATTCATATTGATCTCATTATCAGGAACCTTTCTATTCAAGCATACTTGGAAATATCTTAAGTTAAATTGATAAGTGGCTTTCTACATTTTTTTTAATTTGGAGAAGGGGAGGAAGAAAGAGAATGCTTCTCTTACTCAAGTCTAGCCAAGAATAGGAGTCTCAGGGGGGAAAAATAGTCCCCAACAGTTCAAGGACTTAGGTCATAGATTTCTATTACAAATAAAGCAGAACTACTTTAATTTAAAACTAAATACTTCCTTCGAAAAGTAAAACTGCCTCCATCATGGCCTCTGACATATTTTTTCACCCCTGAAATTTGAGGATTCTATAACCTTTTGGATTGGCAGAGCTTATAACATAGAAGGTATAAGGTTGCTTCCCACCATTAAAAGGACAGAGCTGAGCAGGCCTAGATCTAAGAAAAAAAGGAAATGCCTTAGAAGTATGTGACCTGACTAGATTAGAAGTAGGTGAGGCTTCAAGAAAAATCTTCTGAGGTCTTTCTAATAACCTTCCCCTCTCTTCCCTCCCAGACAGTTATAGCAATAATCTCTTGATTCTTTTTCTTCTTTCTTCTCTATCTGGTATCCAAGAAAGCAGAAGCTTCTTTTTTCTGCTCTCTCTGTTCTGCCTCCATACTTTTCTGGAGGACGTAGCAATAAAGAGCATATCGGCTCCTTGCTTTCTCAATGTCACTTAGCCAATCAGCAAGCTTATATTGAGCACCTACTCTGTGCCCAGCACTGTGCTCAGCCTTGGGATAAAAGGATGGAAGGCAGAGAACGGTCTCTTTTTTTCCACATTTCCTCCCGGTTGGGAGCAGTTGGGAAATCCACATGGCCTTCTGCAAAGGCATGTAGCCTCTTTTTCTTTGAAATAATTTTGTCATACTTTTAGGATTATTGTTAAAGATTCAGTTTTCATCCATTGAAGCCACTGGAAAGGATTCATATGTTTATATCGAAATAGGAATTTCCTCTGATGCAGAGAAATGGTCTTGATCAGTCTCAAATTTTACTAGATGTGTTTTGGAATTATTGTTGAACTAAGAAGTTCATCTGTAGTTTATAGACTTCATGGTTCCCACTAAATACTTTTCTAATAAGTAACTAAAATTGTGTCTTTATTTTGTGGGCTGAGTTTTCCAGAAGACAGTCTACTGGCCTGCGCCTAGATCCCGAGAGATTTGAGAGCTTCAGTAGCACTGCAGTTCCTTAAGCTTCCAGATCCTTTTCTACAGGACTTGGATTTCCATCATAGCGCTGCCATATCACAGCCATATGACCACAGAAAAGTCACTTAGCCTCCCTTGGGCTCAGATTCCTCACCTATAAAATGAAGGTAATGTGTCAGCTGACCACCAAGGCACCTTCCAGCCCTAATTTATAATACTGTGACCCCGTGTTATATTTGTCCATGTCTCCACAATTTTGAACTTGTCAAATTGGTTTTTTCCCATCAGTAAACAAATTTGTTAATTCCTACTAAATTTTATCATATTAGATTTTGTCCACTGTTCTTTCCTGTCAAGGCAAGTTTCTTTAAAAGTAGTCTGTAACAAAATAGATCCATAAAAATTTTAAATTATATGAGACTTCTATATTGGCTTTTCCTTCCAAGTTTTACTCTATCCATTTTCCACAACTCACCACCAGCTGCAGTGTGGGCTGTTCTCCACTCATTGCACAACACAGACAGAAGCCTGATGCCTTTATGCCTATGTAAATAGGCTGCCCCTTGTCTTTAGGAAGGGAGTCATCTCTACATGGTAATACCTCCAGAATCACTGGAAATACAATAGGAGAAAAGGGTGTCAAATGGCCAGGTCAATCATACAGATGGGTGTACAATTACTGTAGCAATAATTCATTTGTAGAAAAGTAGATGGAGGGGGACTTCTTAGGGTGCCCTCCATCCCTGGGTCAGTGGCTCGCAGACATAGCCTGGCTCTCTGTGTATCTCCTTCAGGGAATTTATTATAGAGAGGTCCCAAAATCTTAGGCACTTCTGTCCTTGTCCCTATCTTTGCTCTCATCTACACATTCTTTGTGGTTAGGTCTCTACCATGCATCATTTACTCCTTGAAATAACAATTTTCGAGCATGTTCTATGTACCAGGTATTGTACTAAGCACTGGGGATACAGGCTCTGCCTTCATGTAGCTTATATTCTATTTAGGAGCAGATAGAAAATAGGACTTGGAGATGGGAAAATCTGATTTTGAGCCCTGTTTCTGACATATACTGGTTGTGTGGCCCTGAAAATATAATTGAGCCTCTCACAGTTCTAGGCAACTTTCTGAGATAATAAATATAACCAGGCTCCTGAGCAAGCCTGGGGCATTTTGCATGCTGCAGCTTATGCAGAGGGAGATGTGATTTCTTATTGGCTGAGAAGGCTGAGCATAGTGCCCCCTAGCGGCTGAAGGACTTCGAAAGTTGGTGCCAGCATCTGAGAGGAGAGAAGTAGTCTAGACTGAGACTCTTCAAGAGAGACGTGTGAAGAGAGAAGCAGCAGACATGTAAGAGAAGCCAGTTCTTCAGCATGTTCCTGATCTTTGTCTTGCCTCCCTGGAAGCTGCTACAATGGATTTCCTTGGCTGAGAATAGACATTGTCATGGTTTGAGCTAACATGTTTATCTTGGTCCCCACCAAAAATATAATTCATTATGGCATATTTTCTGTTGTATTCTAGTTGATACAAACTCTCCAATTCCTACTTTTTTGTTTTTCTTGGATAAAAGGGGTTTACTAGTGATCCATTATAGTTGAGGTAGCTGGGTAGTGCAGTGGATACAGGGCTGGGCCTGGAGTCAGGAAGACCTGGGCTCAAATCCAGCTTGAGAAACTTGCTAGCTGTATGACCTTGGGCAAGTCTCAACTTCCTCATCTGTAAGATGGGGATAATAATATCACCTACCTCCCAGGGATATTGTGAAGATAATATGAAATAGTAATTGTAAAATGCTTAGCACAGTGCCTGGCACATAGAAGGTGCTTCTGTTAGCTATTATTATGATGGTCTTTTGTGTAACTAGTATTTTGTTGGAAGAAACCAAGTTGGAGAGTGAAAGCCAAGAGCTATACTCCCTTAAGGCTGACCAAGGAAATAGTTTTCCTTCTGAACCTAGACTTATACTACATGAGATTAGAGATATTTGGAGGGAGAGAGGAATAGTTAGATGTAATTCTATCATGATACCCCTCTGAGAAACTGGAGAAAAGAGTGCAGAGCCTCTGTGGCAACCCTGGAGCATGTCTCTTCATCCCAGCAGATGCCTTAACCTTCATCTCTTCTGAGCCAACATACAGACACACTTGGCTCTCCCCCTCCACACAGAGGAAGGTCAGGCCTCCTCTCATATCTACCCATGCCCCTCATGAACCACATCTATACATTTAGACAATCCACGTGGACATGCTTATCTTACACGTAGGTACCACCAACTCCACAGTGCATTAATTGCAGAGAAGGTATGGACCTGCTTTGTTAGATGGAACTTCCTTGTCCGGGAGCTCCTTATACCAATGAAATAAGATGTCCAGTTACTATTTCTACCATACACGCAAAAAGAATATTCAAGATAGATCCAAAGTAATTTCTGGGGAGAGGGCATTAGTGATTGGGTTGTACAGAATAGATATTCTATGGGAAATGTCCTTTCAGATAGTTTAGAAAAGAAGCTAAGTATTCTATGAGGCTGAAGTTAGTGGAGAAGGCATCCCAGGAAATGGGAACAACCCTATAAAATCTCGGAGATGGGAGATGGAATGCCAGATACAGGGAAAAGAAACTAGCCAATGTTACTTGCACATGAAATCCATCAAGTCATTAAGTTAAGAAACATTTATTTTATTAAGTGCCTACTATTTTCCAGGCATTGTGCTAAAGGGTAGGGTTATGAAGGAAATTATATGTGCTAGGATGTGTTTGGATTCCTAGTATTCCTAGGAATGTCATGGCCAAAATCCAGAGCTTCCAGGGCAAAGAAAAAATATGAAAAGCAGCAAGAAAGAAAGAATTCAAGTACCAAGGAGCCACAGTCAGGATCATACAAGATTTAGCAGCTATCACTACAAAGAAACAGAACATGGAACACAATATTCCAAAAGGCAGAAGATACAGGCCTTAAATTTATCCAGCAAAATGGAATATAATCCTAAAGATGAAAAAGATTAGACCTTTAATGAAATAAAAGAGTGCCAAGGATTCTTAATGAAAAGACCAGAGCTTTGCAGGAACTTTTAAATACATAGGAGAAACACAAAATAGTGAATGTAAAGAAGGAATTGGAAAAGCCTTTTTAAAGGATGACATGTTTGCATTCTAACTCGAAGGGGAAGGGTAATACAAGTATCCCCTAGAAACTGTGATGTCAACAGGAAGAAATAATTAGAAGGTACAAATAAAAGGCTATGCAAACAAGGAAAGGATGAAGGGAGTGCACTTAAACTTCATTTTGACCCGATACAAAGTAAAGTGAACAGAATTAGGAGAACAATTTACACTACAACAACAACAGTATAAAAGCAAACAATTTCTAAAGACTTAAGAATTCTTATCAACAAAAAAATCAACCCCTATTCCAGGTGACTTAAGATGTGGAATGTTGCCCACTTCTTGACAGAGAGAAGATGCACTAGAAATACGTGAGATGTATTTTGGAATGTGGCCAGGGTGGGAATGTGTTTTGCTTGACTATGCATATTTGTTGCAGGGTTTTCTTCTTTTTTCCAGGGTGGGGGGTGGGGAGGAAAAGAAAGCAGATCCTTATTAACTGATAAAAATAAAATTCAATTTGAGAAAAGACAAGAGAGAGTCATTGGGACTTTCTGAGCAAAAGAGTGACATCATCACACCTGTGCATAAGGAATAATACTTTGGCAGTTGTATATAGATTGGAGAGAGGAGAGACTTGAGTTTGGGAATCCAATTAGGACAGGAGTTCTCAACCTGGTGTCCATAAACAGAATTTAGGGAGTCCATGAACTTGTATGGAAAGAAATAATTTTTATTTTACTAAACCTTAACTGAAATTTAGCATTTTCTTCAATTATTTAAAAAGACTTTTTCTGATAAGAGGTGCATTGGCTTAATGATAGTGATAAAGGCATCCATTACACAAAAATGGCTAAGAATTCATGAATTAGAAAATTACTAGAATATTCTCAGTAAGAGGTGGTAAGAGCCTGAACAAGGGTAGTAGCTGTGGGCTTGAAGAGAAAGAGATAGAATACAGAAAGGTTGTGGAGATGGAATCAACAAATGTGGCAATTGAATGTGGAATGATGGGTATTGAGAGTCCTTATAGATTATGAACTCAGGTGACTAGAAAGATAGAGGTTTCCTTAACAGAAATAGGGAAGTTGGGAAGAGTAGGTGGTAGAATTCTCCAGTGCCTAAGCCTCCTGACTCCCAAAGCTTTATACTTAGTCACACTGGACAATAATCGTATTTTATCACAAAGGCATTACAGCAGGTCTCTGGCAAGTCCATGGCAGATTTCAGTGAGGTCTCTCTGGGCAACCAGAGAAAGACTGAGTATCTAACACTCACCAAGCAGCTATGAATGGCCTCAAAGTAGAGGGCTAGTTCAGTGGGAAAGCACTGGACCAGAAAAAAGGAGATCTGAGTACCAGTCCTGGCCTTGCCCTGCTAGCTATAAGCTTGAGCAGTTACATGCTGCTTTTGGGCCTCTGTCTTCCCATGTGTAAAAAGAGAGGAGGGCGAGTGACAATTCGTGTTTTATTTACCTCACCAAATTCTTGTAAAACTTACAGGAGGTCATGGGAGCATGCTTCTCAAACACTACAATGCTATGCAAATAGAAGGATGTTAGAATCACTGGCCACAAGATATAGAACCTGAGATCTAGAGAAATGACCTCTGAGGAAGCATCCCAGGGGAAAAGATTTCACTGGACAGTGAGCTCAGGACCTGCTGCTGGGGCCACTCTTAAACTTTGCTTTCCCTTGTTCCCTTTCTCCATCTTCACCTTCTAAACTCTCCCTCTTCCTCTCTTTTTCCTCTGGGACAAGAGTCCTACCTAGGTACTGTCTTAGAGGTTGTCGCTTCAGCTCAACCCATCTTCTCATCCTCTATATCTATCCATCTCTTGCTCCTCATTTCTGTCTCCATTGAAAAAGCACACTTTGACTACAAAAAAAGGGACAACCCACCTTTCCTTCCCATTTTCATTGATATATGTGGGACTTTCCCCACTTCTGTTAAGCACAATAAATTACACATTACTGGAAATGAGACTGACAATGTTTCCATCTGAAGGAGGCACTGCGAACAGAAGGAAGGTTGCCTCATAAAAAGAGACAATAGGACACAGTTTTTGACTCACCTGGGTTTACATTTTCTTCATAGGGAGTTGCTATAAGTGTCCCATCCAGAAAGGTCCAGACCTGTTGATGGATGTCACGGATTTTCCCAAGAGGAGGATGTTCTGTGGATTGTGACTCATGAATATTCCACAGAAAATTTCCCCAGATTCCTCCTCTGATGCCACTTGGGTTAGGGGAAGCTGGAATAGAAGGTGAGGATACTGAGGAATCTTTCTAGAATTGATGAATTCCCCCAGTACTCCCAAGTCCACAGACAGGATTGTGTGATGATCTTTCATCTCTTCCAGAACAAGGCCCAGAGAAGAAGAGAGGGGGAAATGCACTACTTGGCCCATTCTGGCCCCTATTTACCTGGATGTTTTCCTATAAATTCCCCAGGTAGAGCTCCCTCTGAAACTCTTTTCTACAGTCCCCTTATAGAGATGGTCAACAGAGGCCAAGGAGGGGAGAATTCCTATGTTAGTCACATAACAATGGCTCCAAAAGCCTCATTTAGCATCCACCTAGGCCTGTTGTGGAAGTTTGAACAGAATGTGGTTGCTAGGTCCTTAGAATCAAACAGAACAAGCCAAAAATCTTCCATATAGCCCTTAGAATAGAGATTATGTCTTTGCTCATTCCCCCTTCCCTTTAGTCTTCTCTTCTCCAGGCTAAACACCTTCAACTGATCTCTGTAGAATAGAGAATCAAGTCTTTTCATTATCTTGGTTGCCTTGATTTAGACATTTTCCAGCTTATCAATGAACTACATATATCCAGCAGCCCTTTCTTCCGACAGGCTCCTTTCAGGGTCTATTGTGAACTTTGGGGCTGCTCATTCACTTATTTTAAAGAGAATCCTATCAAACCCTAGAGACAATTTGTAAGGTATCTCTGTAGAGGAAAAGTGCGTGAGGTCCCTGGTGGTTTCCATACCTGAAGGCACATCCTTCATTTCCATGGCTAAGTGGATCCCTGTCATACCTGTAGAGGTAAAAGAGTCAGTGGTCTAAAGAATTGAACTTAAATGAGTACCCAGGCATGCCCCCAGACAGCCTCATCTTTGCTTCTGAGTGATAGGTACTGAGGACAGTAAGAATGGGCGGTGCGTACCTTATTCCAGAACATCCCAGAACCCTGTATAGTTCCACAAAAGCTCTACCTTCTTCCAGTATCCTTTAGAACAGTTGGCAAACAACAGCTCAAGAATAAATGCCCATCAGAGAGCCCTCCAATATTGTGATTTGTTCCCTGAAAAGCACATTCTATGTGCCTGTGCCTAGGGATCTCAAAGTTGAGACAATGTCACTTTCATTAACTAGCCTCTCCCCCCTCCCCACCTCAAGTTTAGAGAACTCCAAAGTCTTCAAGTATCTTAACTTGTCCCTATACTGCATGCAGGAAGTGAGGAAGAGAGTACCCTCCTCCCCCTCCACAATGGGACCAATGAATGGAAAATCTAGGTCATATTCAAACCCTGTACAGAGGTAGGTCAAGCTCCACGTTGATGACTAAAGTCAGAGGAGCAGCAGACAGAGAAAGATCCTGAAACAGACATTTCCATTCATAGGTTGAACCTGAGAAGAGGGTACCTGAACTAACCACCAATTCTTATGTTCCTGAGGACTTGAGCTGGGCTTCCTTCAGGTCCCAGAGGCCCAGATAGGTTCTTCTGGGATTTCCCACCTTATATCCATACAAGTCAAGTGGATAACACTGTGTCTCTGTCGCTCTACACAGTGATACCAAAGGTTGAGCTATTTCCTGGTGTCATGGAATCCTGCAGAACAAGAATCCTTTGTAAAGAGAATTCTTGTTGGGCTAGTGCCTGGGCCAGATGGCCCCTTCCAACTCTCAGTATGTATTCTGTGGTTCTTTGGGGCCTGGGCTTCCAAGGGGAGTTGGGGAGGATGTGAGCAACAAGGAAATGAAAGCAACTCAGTGTCCTGAAAGAAGTCATTGTGGTTTTGTTTGTGTTTTCCTGGTGTTTTTTTTTTTCTGGGGTTGGACTGGATTCAGGTTGAATAGGGATGGAAAGTCCTCCATAAAGGAACAAGATAGAAACCCCAAAATTGAATATTGTATAATTTTAATGACAAAATTTGTCCCCAAAGAAGACATCAAAAATATATTTTCTTCTCTTCTTTGCAGGGGGTGAGAGAATATGGGTATAGAATATTACTGCTATGCTCGTGTCATCTATGTCAACCCCAACTATGAGAATACATGTCATATATACATACAGCATGTACATGCATATATAGTTGGTTTATTGCTTTTAAAATAACTTTTATTTCTTTTTTAGTCTTTATACTTTTATTTATATTATTTATATTTTATTCTTTATTACGTTCAATGAGTGTAGAAGAGAAACAAGTGTATTAGGAAGTGAAGGTGATATAAAGACAAATTAACCTTTTAATACACAGAAGAATTGTGTTAGGCATCAAAGGGAAGCTCATGAGAAGATGATTTGTAGACTCCACTTTTCTCTTTTTTAAAAAAATGGAAATATTTGCCTTTCTCCCAACCTGTATGACCTCTATTACTGTTTAAGATCTTTCGAAGACTAGTGACAGAGACTCAGCAATAAAAAGCCCAGTCTTTTCCTTGCCCCAACATGTCCTGCAATGAGATCTGGTGATTAGAAATCATCAAACACAGCTAGATATGTTTTACCATCTCCTTCCTTACTGTGAATTTCAAATTCATATTATTCATTCTTTTTCTCTCCTTTCCAGAACAAAGATCATCCTTCTTGACAAAGAAGAAATAAAGTAGGAGTTGAGTAGTTCTGCCTTCTCTTCACTAACCATTATCATCATTCCCTCTGTAGTACTCCATAACTTTCTCTGATTTTTCTTCTTCTCTCAACTTAGTTTTAAAAGTATTTTTTAAAAAAATCTTTTCTCTTATCTTTTTTTGGACCTTTGTGCTCCTGACACTATTTTTGTTGCCATGCTTTGTACTCATCCTCACATACCTGACCTCATTTCCATTTTCTAAATAGTTTGAAAATCAAAGTTAAAAAAAAAGAAAAGCAGAGACAAAGTATTTTAAGAACACACAAATATGAGAAGAAGCACGGTCAGAAGAAGACAGAAAAAGCAGGAAAGTTTTGTTATCATCATACTAAATTTAATATACATTTTAAAATACTAATAGAAGTAACATAAGTTCACAGTTTCATCTACAACTGTCTTTTTCTGTTATTTTTATACATTAAAATGTTCATTTAATGTTTAAGTTAATTTAAAAAAATTAAATTAAATCTTAAAGAGAAAAGTCAGTAGAATCTAAGAAAAAACAGGCCAGATGGCAATTTTGGTCCTACCATTTTAAATTTAACACTTAAACTTAAAAACAAATTGTGAATAACTAAATATTATGATTTCTTATATAATTTTTGGTTATTTTGCATGTTGAAATATTCATGATTTTAGTGGTTATTACATTCACAACAATTTTTTTTTCAAAATTCAAATGATTTTTTTCATAATCACTCCCAATTTAAAGTAACTTTAGAAGTAAATATTATACCTTTCTAGCTTTGACTCAGTTGAGGATCTCCTTTTTTTCAATTGAGAAAATTTAAAAAACTTATCTAGCATCTTTATAAAATTCGAAAATAGAGAAAATCTAAATTAAAAAATGTATTGTGTGGGCATCCAGAAATTCTCTTTATATAACATTTTCCCCTTTCCCTTATCATTGAAATTGTTTCTATTCGAATCTTCAGAACTTTATTTTTGAGAGCTTCCTGTCATTCTTGGATAACCTCCACCATGAGCACCTTGTCTCCTCTGTACCATTCAAATGTACTGGCTTCAAACTAGTTGTTATTTTTATAAACAACTTGGAGAGATATGAACTAGGCACACACTTAGATGGATTGTATGGCTAGAACTCAAGAACCATCTTTAGTGGTTTCATATCAATTTGGAAAGAGGTATACGATGGACTGGCCCAAGAATTTGTTTAACATTCTCTTATTTAGTATTTTTATCCTTGACAAGTGAAGGCACAGTTTCTTACTTATCAGATTTAAAGAAGGACAAAAGTAGGGGTGAAAGCTTAGCTAACACTTCAGATGATGGAGTCAGGATCCAAAAAATATCTAAATAAGCTACCAACTCTAATAAGATAATAGTTAGTGGGAATTAGATGTTCAGAAATACAAGATGGGGAAGAAATGGTTTAGTAGACATTTACCTGAAAATGGTTTAGTGGTTTTAGTAGATGTCAAGATTGTGATATGGCAGTCAAAAGAGGTAATGTGACATCAAAAAAGGCATGGTCTCCAGGACTAGGGAAACGATAGTCTGGTTGTGCTCTTCCCTCAAGACTGTGCTCTGACGTCAAAACTACGAGCAACAATCATGTGATTATTCTTGCAAATTTAATCTTGATTTAAGAAAAAAAAACCTTGAAATAGAGCTATCTCAAAGTAGAATGGCTTTCCTTTAGAAGTAGGACATTCCCCCTAATAAGAAGTCTTCAAGAGAAAGACTGAATACCTACTTTTCCTGGTACGTGGTAAAGGTAAATTCCTATTCAAGTACAGTTTGGTTTTCATAATCTCTTATGTTCCTTCTGATGTTATGACAGCAAATGGCAGATTCCTGACAATCCCTGAAGCAAGAAAAATTCATGCCTGGCTTTTCCTCAGTGAAATAGTCCAAAGGATCAGGCAATTATATTCCTCTTAATGATGAAACATTTATTCTATAGCCTGACACTATTTCTAGACTCATCATAGATAATTTCTACATTACTTCTTACAATTATTCTTTTTTTATACTTTCAGGTCTTATCTGGTACAGATAAGATCCTCAGTCCAAGGCAACTGGTTATAATTTGGTGTGAGAAGTTATAATTCTGTTACCTGGTTGACTTCTATTTGCATAATCTAATTTACTTGTTTATAACATAATGGCAAGAGTATGCCCTTATTTAAAATACCACACTAAAGAATTCTGCATTATCTTCATGAGAATATGCTATAATATTTACTCAGGGCAGGATTTCTTAAGTTGAAGAATTAACCCAAGGCTTAGTCAACTTTTATTTCTTATGGACATGAGGAAGATCCCATTCAAAACCAGATCCAATAAAGAAACTTCTTCTCAAACTATACAGGGTTAAATATTTTTATCCTCTTTGGGAGAAAAAATTCAACCAAGGATAGTAAACAAGATAAATGAAGGTTTAACAAGTGAGGAGATTAATGGAGGTATATAAAGTAGACTAAGTAATGGAGGTACACAGAGTGGAATCACTGAGGCTCAGCAGATATGTGGGGGAGGGTGTGGGATATTTGGAGAAAAAAGAAAACAGATGATTGATTACAGCAAATTTATACATTATTCATAGGAAACAAAATCCAGGAGAAGAGCCAGTAGGAAAATTCATGATCTCAAATATCTATATACAGATGACCAAAGTTTAGGCAACAAACAGGAGGACCTGGGCTTTGCTTTTCTTTGTATCCCCAGTATTCAGCAGAGTGTCTAGCATGAATTCACCTTCAATAAATGCTTCTTGAACTGGATAACTGACTGACTAGCTTCTGAATCATTCTTCTTTGCCAGCCTTGTGTTCTATTTCCCAAATTCCTTATCTATTTCATTTTCCTGTTCAGGTGATCTAGAGTAAAAATATAGCTTTTTATTCAACTGACTTCAATTCAGCAGTTATTAATATCTATGTCCAGGAAGGTGTTAGAGATATCAAGGCATAAATGAGTGCTTGTTGACTTACAGTGACTGAGTAAAGGCCCCAACACATGAAAGCAAATTAGACTTCATAGGCAGTTAAGACTTGGTGGGAAGGAACCCATGACCATACCATGTTGCTACGTAGGTATACAATGGTCAAAAGGAAATGAGTAAGTAAAGCGAGTACTGTAGATTAAGAAGGCATACACATGCAAGGAAATCCAAGAACCAGAGGGAACAAGCAGGAGTATTTGGTCAAAGGGAGAAATAAGAAGTGACTTTTGTAGACCACATGGACAGAAATACGAATTAGATTAGGAGTTTGAGAAACAGATCACAAGCCTGGTGAAGAGGAATGGTACAGTGGTCAGCCACTGAGTAGGTCAACAAGCATTTAAGAGTTCCTATGTATCAGGTACTGTACTAAGTGCTGGAGAAAGGGAAAAAAGCACAAACACAGTCTCTGCTATCAAGGAGCTCATAGTCTAATGGGCGCATCAGCATATAAATAACTATGTATATACAAAATAAATATTGTGTAAATAGGAGGGAATCTTAGAAGGTCCTAGAAGTGTGTGGGGCTAGGAAAGACTTCATGGAGAAGGAGTGATTTGAGCTAAATCTTGAAGGAAGCCAAGAAAGCTAAATAAGTAAAGAGGTAGAATATTACAGTTATGGGCAACAGGGCTAAGATGGAGTTGGGAAATGGAAGTTTCCCATCTGAAGAACAACAAGTAAGCTCATACAGCCTGGTTGTAAAGTGTGCAGAGGGAACGAAGTGTAAGAAGACTGGAAAAGTAGGAAGGATCATAAAGATCTTTGAATGACGGAGAACTTTATATTAGATCCTGGAGTTATTAGGGAGCCAGTAGAGCTTTTTGAATAGAGTGATAGCATGATCGGACCTGCACTTTGGGAAAATAACTCTGTCAGCTGAAAGGAGAATGGATTGAAATGAGGAGAGACTTGAGGAAGAGAGATCAATTAATAGGCTCCTAAAATAATCTAGGCAAGAGATAATTAATACTTGTAAAAGTGTGGTGAGTGGAGAGGAGGCATGTGAGAGAAGCTGGGAAGGTAAATGACAGACTTTGACAACAAATCAGATGTGTGGGATAAGTCTGAGTGAGAAGTTGCAGATGACACCTAGGTTGTGAACCCAGATGACTGGGAGAATGATGGTGCCCTCTACAATCATAAGAAAGTTGAGAAGAAGGTGGGGTTTGAGTAAAAGATGGAGAGTTCTGTTTTAGACATGCTGAATTTCGGATGCCTATGGAATATCTAATTCAAGATATAGAAAAGACAATTGGTACCACTGTAGTATAGCTCACGAGAGATTAGAGCTGTGTACACACACGTGTATATATATGTGTGTTATAAATATGTATGTATATGTGTATATAAATATGTGTCTATTTATACACATGTGTATATATACACACAAATATGTGTATATATTTATACACATATATTACATATCTGTGTTATAAATAGGTATGTATATTTGTATTTAAATATATGTGTATGTTTATATACATATATGTATATAACTATATACAAATATGTGTGTGTATTTAGACACATATGTATCTATGTGTATGTTATAAATGTGTGTATATTTGTATATAAATATATGTATACACAAATGTGTGTATATATTTATACATACATATGTATGTATCTATGTGTATGTTATAAATATGTATATATGTGCATATAAATATATGTATATATACACAAATATGTGTATAAACACATCTGGGAATCATCTTTATGGAAATGATGACTGAACCCAAAGGGAGCTGATGAGATCACCAAGAGAAATAACACAGAGAAAAGGGAATAGGCTTCAAGACAGAGCCTTGGGGGATACCCTGAGTTAATGAGTGTGACTTGGATGAAGATACAGCAAAAGAGACTGTGAAGGTATGCTTGGAATAAGTAAAGAACTAGGAGAGAGGAATGCCATGAAAACCTAAAGATAAGAGAGTGTCCAGGAGGAGAGAATGATCAACAATGTAAAAGGCAGCAGAATTATCATGACAGACGAGCACAAAGAAAAGGCCTCTGGGGATAGAGGATAGAGATGAGGTAGTAAAAATTAAGAAAAAAAAAAACAAGAGAGGATCATTAAGGCATATTTTTTTTGATGTTGAGAAAGGAACAAAGGGAAGGCCAGACTGAAGAACAGTCAAGCAAGACAGCTTTGAAAGGTATGGGTTGAAGCTATTATATATTTAAAAAGAAGAACTGATGGCACATAATAGAAATCTGTAGTTTTATTTGCATTTTCTGTTCTACCATGCATGAGTAAACGTCCATTTCATTTGTTGTTAAGTTCAGAATAAAAACAAATTTTTCAAAAAGAATAAAATTCTGAAGACACAAAAAGAAATAGTTCTATTGAAGAAGAAAAATGAGGTTTGTCCAAATAGACCAATATGGTTGCACAGAAAACTTGCCAACTAATTTAAATATATATAAAAAAAGAAATTGTACAGAAGATGGATGCAAGGGCAGGATCTAAAGGTGAATTTGCGTCATAGTTCTATAAAAATGATGTCAGGAATGCTAAGGCACAGAATGGGCCAAGGGAAGTAAAGGACAAAAAGGGGGCCATTTCTTTGTATTAGAAGAAAGGTAGGGTCAAAAAAGGGATTGAATCTTTTTTTTTTCGGAGTGGATGGGATGATAATAATTGGCCACAGAGAGAAGGCAGAGCTGTTCAATATCTATTTTGCTTTTATTTACTCAGAAAATAATATATTTACACCGAATCAGTAGAACAAAAATGAGTAACAAAGAATTGACCTAAATGGACGATATTCTCACATCCTGAAAAAATCAGTGGGTGTGATTGATAAGCCACTGTCAACAACGTTTGAAAGGTAGGAGTGAAACAGGAAAACAGGAGTGGTACCACAAGATGGAGAAGATCGGTGTCCCAATTTAAAAAAAAGAAGAGAATAGAGTTTATGATCTACAGGTCAGCGACCTAGACTTGGATTCCTGGGGAAATTCTAGAACATATCATTAAAAGGATAGTAAACATCCTGAAAGGGAAGTGATGATTGCAAAGAGCCATCATAGATTCATTAAGAACAAATCACGTATTTGACTTTCTATTGGGGATGGCTATCTGCATGAATAATATGAGATACTTTATCAAAAGACTTACTTAAATCTACATAAATTAGATCTACATTTCTTTCTTTGAAAAGAGTACTGTATTGGTATATCAGGTATATTCTGTAGATCTAATTTATGTAGATTTTGATTCATGCAGATAGCCATCCGCAATAGATAGTCAAAGGATATGAACAGGTAGTTTTTAAAGGAAAAAATAGAAGCTATGAACAATCATATTAAAATATTCTAGGGGCAGCTAGGTGGCACAGAATACCAGCCCTGGAGTCAGGAAGACCTGAGTTCAAATCTGGCCTCAGACACTTGACACTTACTAACTGTGTGACCTTGGACAAGGGATAATTTTTTAAATACCTGTTATCTGAAAAAGTAAAAATGATAAATCATTAAAATCAAACCAAGTATTAAACTATTATTCTTGTAGAGAAAATGGAGAAATTTTAATTAGGCTAATAATACAATGAAATGGTTTCAGAACTGGTTTGGATGACTAGAATACTGTTTAATATCAACATAGAGAGAAGTCTCCAGTGAAATGCCACTGGGATCTGTGCTTGATCCGGCACTGCTTAATATTTTTATTAACCATTTAGATTATGACATAGATGGCCTATTCATCAAATTTGTGGACAATGGGAAGCTGGTTGTGACTGTAAACACACCGAATGAACAAGCAGGATAAAATATAATATCATAATAGACTAGACCATTCAGCTGAATTGAATAAACTGAAATTCAACAAGTCTTGCATTTGGGAACAAAAGGTCTCTTTCACAAGTACCAGAAGGGAAGGTATGGACTGCAGTCATTCCGAAAAAGATCTGAAGGTCTTAGTGGAATGTAAGTTCCATAAGAGTCAGCAATGAAGCATGACACTCCATAAAAAGCTAATGTCTTTGTTTAGTCATGTCTGACTCTTCATGACCCCATATATTTTAGGGTTTTTTTTGTTTTGGAAAGATATTGAAATGGTTTGCCATTTCCTTCTCTGATGGATTAAGGCAAACAGAGGTTAAGTGATTTGCCCAGGATCACACACCTAGTGAATGTCTGAGGCCAGATTTAAACTCAGGTCTTCCTGACTCTGGCCCAGAGCTCTATCTACTGAGTCACCTAGCTGCCTCCAATGTGGTCTTGGACTATATTAAAATGAGTATAGTTTCCAAGTATAGGGAGGTGATAGTTTCACTTTATTCTGTTCTCATCTTAAGTATCATACTCCCCAGAATGAAGTTAATCTTGGGGGGAAAATGTCATTGTTTTCCTCCTGCCTTGCCACATTCCTCCATTTATTACATGACCTACAAATTATGTATGTCTGAGTAAACTGTCTTTAGTCTTATGATAATGATAATGCACAAACTTGCAGCGTATATGGGGGAGTGGTTTATCTTTGACTTGTGGTGTGTAGACAAACGTTGCGTAGGTACCTATAACCTGGAAAAAATGAGAAATTTGCCATCCCTGATATGTTAAAATTTAGGGTCTAATTTGTCTTCTTTTGTTTTAACTAGTTTTAACTAGTGCTGCTACCACTTTGTCTAACATTGACCTTGTGGTCAACTAAAATCTCCAGATCCTTTGCACATAAAATGTTACCAGGTCAGGTCTCCTCCTATACTTATGGAAGTCATTTAAAAAAAACTAATGTAAATGCAAGATTTTGTGTTTGCCCCTCTTATCATTTACCCCCTCTTCTCGCTCTCAACCCAGCCTGCAAGTCACATGAGATACTGTTGAATCTGGACTCAATAATTTATCTGGTATGTAAGCCATCACTCCTAGCTTGGTGTCATGTGAAATTTTGCTAAGAATGCTTTCGAGATCTGATTTATGATGTTATCCATGCGGACTAAAAGAAATCATTGTTCTCCTGTCGGCTGGCAGGCCTATCAGCTTCCAGGGGGAGGGAAGCTGTCTTCCATTGTACTATACATAGGATTCTTTAATTTGGCCCAGACATGTCCCAGACAGGCAGAATGAAAGAATATTCAAGTTGGTGTAAACCTGGGAGGTGGCTACTGTAGGTTTTTCGCTTGACACGTGAGCAAACTCGCGCTTAAAGACATGAGGTAATTTGCCCCAGGTTACCCAGCTGATTCCTGGCAGATTCAGATCAGAACCCAAGAGTCCTGACTCCCGGTCTGGTGCCTTTCCACTAGACCACAGCTGCCTCACATTGAGTCCTTGGTGACCACACTAGACTTGGTCCCCTTTTGGCCCAAAGCTGCTTCTAGCAGAGAAGGAATTAACAGGACAATCAGGAAGCTAAGGAATCCATTTTTTTTTGTTTTTTGGGTTTTTTTGGAGGGCGGAGAGCAGGACAATTGGGGTTAAGTGACTTGCCCAAGGTCACACAGCTAGTAAATGTGTCAAGCGTCTGAGGCTGAAGGAATCCATTTTTAAGAGGAACAGAGGAAGGAATCTCAGGAAGGAGAAGGGACAATGGAATCTGCTGCTTCTCTTTCCTGATTTTAAAGAGAACAGCTTGAGCTGTGATTAAGCTGAGTATGCTTAATCACTCAGCTCCTAGGCAAGGCTAGGACCTAGCAATGGCAGTGAAGAGAAGCAGAGACCAATCATAAGGACCTGATGAAAGATCCGGCCCCCAAGGTTGATGCTGTATGCAATCTTTCATCTCTGAAAGCTCATTGAAAAACCAGGAGCTGGATGCTGTGGTAGAAAGGCATTTCACCCCCGCCTTGGATTGGGAGTGAGGAGACCTGGCTTATGCCATGCTGCATAACTCAGGGCTATTCATTTCCCTTTTGTGGGTCTCAGTCTTCTCACCTGTAAAATGAGGGGGTTGGAAAAATAAAAATAAAATTGAACCCTATGTGACCAAGTCTATCCCCAAAGAAGAGATAAGAAAACACACCTCCTTTCATTCTTCGTAGAAGTACAGGGCTACAGGAGTAAAGTCAGGTGCAAGGGGGGTTAGTTATTTTCACTTAATGGCATATTTTCTTCTCTTTCTTTTGCATTCTTTGTTTTGTGGGGCGACTTGGCAGACAGGCAGGGGAGAGATATATTCAGAAATTAAGATGACACTAACATAAAAATATATCAGTGAAACATTTTCAAAGATGGGGTTGAACTGGATGTTTTCCAGTGTGCTTTTCTGTTCAAAGATCAAACCAATGTGGTCTTGACCATAGTACTTTAGGGATCTATGAGTCTTTCTGTGGACTTTAAAGTGCTTTGCAGAACTGAAAGTGTCACATAAATGCTGGCCTTAATGATCTGGGCAGCTAATCCCTGCCCTCCCCCCACCAATACAGATTGCAACCCTTCTATGCCTTAGTAGACAGTCTTCTTGTCATCTCGTGAAAACCTGTTTGTTAGGAACTCCTCAAAGGGAACCAGACTGGGGGTGGACACAGCACCTATCAATGAATGGATCCATTCAGTCTTTCCAGCTTGGCAGGATCTGCCAGAGCTTGTCCCTGCCTGGCATGGCCTTTAAGGGTCCAGCATCACCTTTGTGCCATGAAGAGGCACTAAAATATGGCTTGAGGAGAGGAAGGGATGGGGCTGGATCCATGATTTCTTTTATCTAGAGTAGGGGTGGAGGAACCTGAGGCCAGGCACCTAGAAGGCCACTTGTTATTTGTTATACATGCTCATTGTGGAACTAGTATTTGTTGAGAAGGAAGTCAAGCCTTTGACATAAAGTTTGGGGAATAAGAAACACTGATCAGGAGTTTAGCTTGAGCCTAAAATTCACATCCCCCTAGGTGTGGGGAACTTGCAGCCTTGAGGCCAAATATGGCCTTCTAGGTCCTTGAGTATGACCTTTTGACTGAGTCTCAGTTTTACAGAATAAATCCTTTAAGTTTAGATTCAGTCTAAAGGACACACTTGAGGACCTAGATGGCCACATGTGGCCTTGAGGCCACAGGTTCCCCACCCTTGCCCTAGACTAATAATATTTAATGGAGCAAATAGCTGTAATTCTATCCCAATACTCTCTCACTCACTCAGAAGGGCAGAGTTGCCAAGCCTCTGGTTCCAGTCTCTTGCCATCATGCCTTTAAAGAATAAAAGTCTCCCCTAGAGAAGGGCAGGGTGGAACAAGAGCCCAGGTCAATTACCAACCTCCTAATTTAGTGTTTTTCCATTATGCTACCATGAAGTCATTTGGTAATGACCTGGAAAGTGTGGGATTCTAGAGTCAAGTCTAGTTCTCCAGACAAAGCTCACTGAGATGTCAGGTGGAAAGTGCCATTTTGGCTGCCATGCTGCCCCACATATTAGAGTGATGGTATTGATTTGCATATGATAAGTATATTTAGGCAGCTGTGGGGGTGGAAAGGGTTGAGAGAAGGGGGATGGGCATAAAGGCTACTTGCCCTGTCTCCTGGGAGGTATTCAGAGGGGATGGGGAAAAGAGAGCTAAAAGGGGAGCCTGTTCCACCAGGGATTCACAAGGCAAAAGCTTTGATAGCAGAGAGATTCAAGATGTGAAGACGTGGGGAGCGGGACAGGAGTGCCTGAGGGCTGGAAATCTCTACCCAGGAATCCATTGAAGGAGATGCCCAGAGAGACAGGTTCTCCTCATTCATCTCTGTCCTGTGGATCTATAGTGCTTAGCAGGAGTTCTTCTCCACCCTCATCCTCTTTCCTAGAAAGAGATTCTTGGTCCACATCTTTATTTGTTGTTCTTTGGGACTGACATCATCACCGATTTTCTCTCATCTAACCTTAGTCCCAATGACTTTGTGTTTCAGAAAATTCGGAAATGAGTATTGTCTTGGTGAAAATGCTAACTTCAGAATTAAGGACCATAATTTTCTGTCTGTCCTGTGTGAAGTGTAGGGTAGTCTACATTACAGTTGGTGGTGAATTTCATAGAGCTGAAGGTTTGGAAGGGCCCTCAAAGGTCACCTGGGATCACAGCTTCATTCTTGGGTATCACAATGAGACTATGATACCAAAGCACCCAGATTTGATGTTGAGTGTCCTGAATTTTCCCTTTATAAGGGCCTTTGAGGACACTAAGAAATATATAAAATGAAAATCTAGTTAATCTAGGAAGACTTGGCTTCTTGGATTGATGTCCAAGAAAGTGGCCAACCTGAAGCTAGGCATGTGGGGAAGGATGGCTTGAGACATACAGAACTAAGGCTGAGTCAACCTGTCTCCATTTCCTGGACCTATTTCCACACACTGTACTGGTGGTCCTTCACTTTCACCAAGCACCAGGCAAAGAAAGCTACACTGTTCTGCTTCTTCCCCTGAAGCAGCAGAATAATCAGGCTAGGAAAAGGAGGAGATTCAAAAAATCTATGAAATGTCTAGGAAGAGATCAATGCGAATAGGACCTTGTTGGTTCTGATACCTTGGAGCACTGTCAGGCTGAGAAATGTGGTTGAACAAGGAATCTCATACCACTAAGAAACTCAACACCCAAAACACATGAAGGCTGAAGGCTAAAACTGGAAGCAAAGGTTAAACACTGGGGAATCCCAAAGTAGATCCTGAATCTAGAAACTGAGAAGACGGCATAATGAAAGCGGCACGATGCATGGAGCACTGAACTTGAGATCAAGTTCAAATCCTGTCCCATTCCCTATTTAACAACTGTGCGTCTCTGTGGAAGTCAGTAATCTCTCTGGGTCTCAGGTTCCACATCTGTAAAATGAGAGTATTGGTTCCAATAACCTGGTCCTTTCCAGCCCTCAATCTGAGCCTAAGTCCTTATGATTTCCTCTCCCCCAGGTTAGGTTCTACAGGGAGAAAAGGCATCCCAGTGCTTCATCTTTGACTGTGCCTATATTCTCTTGGGCATTTTCCCTACAAATTTCCCAAGGAAAACTGTCTCAGAACCCTTGTCGTACTATTCCCATTTAGCTTTGAGCAGTTGAAGTCAGAGAAGAAAAGATACCTGATGTAGGCATAGACAGTTCCCATGCACTCCACATTCCTCATTGAATTCTGTTACCGAGACCTGTTAGGCACACTTGGACCCAGAACTCCTGAGTCCTCTGACCATCCCCACTCAAGTCCCTCCCAATCTGGGACTCCTCTGACAAGGAGAACTGAATTTTCCTGCAGCTTCTTAGAGCATAGCCCAGTTCCTCCAGCAAGGTCCTCAAGTCCACCCCACCACCCCAGCAGTAGTGAACCATACCTCAAGAATACATTGCAATCCAGAGAAGAAGTCCCCAGACAGATTCTTGAGCTACACACTCAGTTAACAGAGGAAGATACAACAAACAAGACTGAGAAGGAGCAATGAGGCAGGTAGAGGAGGAACCAAGAGTGAACAATGTCATGAAAAATTCAGAAAGGAGAGAGCATCAAGGAGAAGAAGGTGAGCAATGATGTCCAATAATTCAGAAAGTTCTAGAAGAATGAGAGGTCCACAAAAGGCCATGAGATTCAATAATTCAGAAATCATTGGCAGCTTTGGAGAGAGAGATTTCAAGTGAAAGATGAAGTTGGAGGCCATATTCAAGATAGTTTATGAGGCAGTGAGGAGAGAGGAAATGGATGCATTTAATACAGATAGGTTTCTTGAGGAATTTACCTCAGAAGGGGAGGAGAGATATTTAACAATAGTTATCAGAGATGCTAGGATCTAATGAGAGTGTTAGGATTTTTTAAGTATAACATGGACAACAGAGAGAGACAGAGACAGAGAGAGAGAGACAGAGACAGAGACAGAGAGAGACATAGAGAGAGAGAGTGAGAGAGTGAGAGAGAGAGAGAGAGAGAAAGAGAGAGAGAGAGAGAGAGAGAGAGAGAGAGAGAGAGAGAGAGAGAGAGAGAGAGAGAGAGAGAGAGAGAGAGAGAGAGAGAGAGAGAGAGAGGAATTTAACTCAAGAGGAAGTTTGTCAATTATGGACCAGGTGTTGCAGGAGACAGGATGGAAGAGGAAGGCAGATCTGGAATGGGACTTTGGTAGACTAGGATTGAAGGGGATGAAAATGAGGAATGGGTGGTGGTGGTAACGTCCTTCAGCAGAAGTTCAGAAGGGTGAAGGTTGAGAATAGATGATGAGATTTGTCCATTGAGAAAATTACTAACTGGAGAGAGTAACTTCAGTGAAATGATATAGTCAAAATCTTGAGTGCAAAAAGTTGAGTGAATGAGCGAAAAGGAAGGGAAGCAATAAGTAGAGATGACCTTTTTTTCCAAGAGTTTGTCTGAGAAACAGAGGAGATCTCTAGAGTAGGAGCTGGAGTGGGTGGTAGAGAATTATAAGTAGCTTTTCCCATATAGCAAGGATTTCTTCCTCTAGATAACTGTATTTTGAAAGATTTTCAGTCAACATAGTTGGGGGAAGAGGAATATTCAGTATAGTGATATCAGTTAAAAAGGTTGTTCTTACATTTTAATGGATCAATGTAAGGGCTGGTGATTGTGGATAATGGTTTGGTCCATTACGATGCTCCAGCTCCATTAAATCTCATTTATTGGTTTACCGAAGATATATTAAAATCTGTATGTATAATAAGGAAATTTCTTGCTTCTTTGTTTAAAAAGGTTGATGCAGTTATGGTTTATATTTGTCACCACCTCATTATGTCTTTCTATTGTGGCACCTAATTCACTTGGGTCTCCAACAATAACTACAGGTACTTCTATTATGTCTTTAAGAGTTCATTGGAGTACTTTGTAAATGTCAGTTTGACTGACAACTTGGGGAATATGGGGTAGATAGATGGCACAGTGATTACAGTGCCAAGCCTGGAGACAAGAAGACTCATCTTCCTGAGTTCAAATCCAGCCTCAGACAATTACTAGCAGTGTGACCTTGGGCAAGTCATTTAACCTTGTTAAGTTCCTTCATCTCTCTGTCTCTCACTGTCTGTCTTTTTCTCTCTCTCTCCCCCACTCCATTTTCTGGCACTCACTGAGACCTGGCTCTGTGTAGAAGACACCATGTCCCTGGCTGGAGAAGGCAATATCAAACCACTCCAGTATCTTTGCCAAGAATAGCCCAAATGGGGTCATGAAGAGTTGGACATGACTAAGCAACAACAATAAATTAGAGAGTTTTAATTGTTACTATAAGTGTTACCTATCTTTCTATGAGGAGTCAGTTTGAAGAAAATGTTGACAGTGATAACTTAAGAGAACCTGAAGAAACTGTTTTTCTCTCATAGAAAGAAGCTGAGGAAAATAGAAATTCTCATTTGGTGTCTTAGCCTTTATTTTGTGGAACAGGTGAAGATAATTCTTTTTGTTGTTGTTGTTACTGTTATTTATTTTTGGTTTTCAACATTCATTTCCACAAGATTTTGAGTTAAAAATTTTCTCCCAATGTCTACCCTCCCCCGCACCCCAAGATGACACATATTCTGATTGCCTCTTTCCCACAGTCTGCTCTTCCTTCTATCACCCCACTTCCCCCTTACTTTCTTGTAGCGCCATTGCTTGTACATCTTATTTCCCAGTTATATGTAAAAATAATTTTTAACATTTGTTTTTAGAACTCTGAGTTCCAAATTCTCTCCCTTTCTCCCTTCCCACCCACCCTCCTTGGGAAGGCAAGCAATTCAATATAGGTTATACATGTATCATTATGCAAAACACTTCCACAATAGTCATGTTGTTAAAGACTAAATATATTTCTCTCCATCCTATCCTGTACCCCTTTATTCAGTTTTCTTCTTTGACCCTGTCTCTTTTAAAAAGTGTTTGCTTTTGACTACTCCCTCCCCCAATCTGCCCTCCCTTCTATCATCCTTCCCTCTTATCCCCTTCCCCTTTACTTTCCTGTAGGGTAAGATACCCAATTGAGTCTGTATATTATTCCCTCCTTAAGCCAAATCTGATGAGAGAAGGTTCACTTATTCCCTTTCACCTACCTCCTCTTCCCTTCCATTACAATAGCTTTTTCTTGCCACTTTTATGTGAGATAATTTACTCCATTCTATCTCTCCCTTTCTCCTTCTCCTAATATATTCCTCTCAACCCTTAATTTTATTTTTTTAGATTTCATTGCTTCATATTCAACTCACCCTGTGCCCTCTGTGTGTGTGTGTATATAAACATATATATACATATATAAATATATATATGTATATATATGAATATTCCCTTCAACTACTCTAATACTGAGAAAGGTCTCATGAGTTACAAATATCATCTTTCCATGTAGGAATGTAAACAGTTCAACTTTGGTAAGTCCCTTATTATTTCTCTTTCCCATTAACCTTTTCATGCTTCTCATGATTCTTGTATTTGAAAGTCAAATTTTATATTCAGCTCTGGTCTTTTCATCAAGAAAATTTGAAAGTCCTTTATTTCATTGAAAATTCATTTTTTCCCTGAAGTATTATACTCAGTTTTGTCAGGTAGGTGATTCTTGGTTTTAATCCCACCTCCCTTGATCTCCAGAATATCATATTCCAAGCCCTTCAATCACTTAGGGTAGAAGCTGGTAGATTGTG
>CM053625.1:333873738-333908821 GCA_028646595.1 Phalanger gymnotis
TCTCTCTCTCTCTCTCTCTCTCTCTCTCTCTCTCTGTGTGTGTGTGTGTGTGTGTGTGTGTGTGTGTGTGTGTGTGCGCGTGTGTGTCTCCCACCCCTCTCTCTCTCCTTCTGTCTTTATCACTCTGTTGGTCCCTGTCTCTCTGTCTTTCTGTCTACTTCTCCCTGTTTCTATCTATCCATCTCTCTCTCTGTCTCTGTCTATCCATCTCTCTCCTTCCTCCCTTCCTCTTTATCTCTTTTCCTTCTTTTTATTCCTCTCTCCCTTTCCCCCTGTTCCCCCCTCCCACTCTATGCAGCCCTGTTTGCACATGTAGCTGTGGCTGAGAATCACTGAAATGTATTCCCAAAGTCCCCTGTCCCTTAGGTACACTTGCTTTAAGCTCCCTGAAGGAAAGGACTAATTCAATTTTGTCTTTCTCATTGCAACTGGAACAGGACCTTGCACATAATAGGTGGTTAATACATGCTTGTTGTCCTTGAAACAGTCTAGGTCTCAGTCCCTCTTCACTGGGATAAGAGAGCTTTATGGTAAGTAGATGAATTTTTGTGTTGGCTCCCCCACAACTGAAGCAGGCTGAAAGGAGAAAAAACTTATTTCAACTGACAAGAGAGTTTTTGCCAGAAGAGAGATGAGACTGAGGAATGTTTGGAATGTTGGAGTCTATGGTACATGCATATAATGCTCTTTGATATTTGCTAATCAAATTAAGTGACTGTTTAACTCTGCACCTGAGGACAAAGTGAATATTAACAGCCTGGATCCCTAGATCCACCAGTTTGAGATGTACAGGATGGAGGTATGTCTCAGTGCCTGAAAAGTAATGATCAACTGGTAATTCTTAGACAGAACCCAGGAGGTAAAAGTGGAGCAGAGTTCTGTCCATTTGACAGTCTGCCTGTAGTATGTATCCCTTTCACCAACTTGGGCAGCCAGGTGGAATTGTAGATAGAGTTCTGGGCCTGGAGTCAGGAAGACCTGAGTTCAAATCTAGCCTCAAACACTCATGAACTGGGCAACTCACTTAACCTCACCTTTGCCTTAATTCACTGGAGAAGGAAATTGAAAACTACTGCAGTATCTGTGCCAAGAAAACCACGTATAGATTTGTGAGGAATCAGACACAGCTGAACAACAACAACATTTATAGCAGCAAAATAATTTGGCAAAAGGACCTAAATATCTCTTATACACCTACCCATCCATTCATTCACTCACTTGGCTTCACAGAAATGGCAGAGGGTGAATATCAGTTCTCACATCCAGGTAACAAAAGATCTACCCAGATGTGCTCTTGGCTCAGGGCTATTGGTTGCTCTGATTATGACAATTAGAAATATAGATGTGACCTGTCTCACCAATACCTTTGTCATCAGACTCTGCACAATCTTTCATGACCTGTTGAATCCTGTTTTAAACCACTCATAACTTAGGGAGGCAGGGAAGTGCTGGGGTGGAAGTGAGGGGAATTTGGAGTTAGCAGGTCTGGATTCTCATCATGGCTCTTTCACAACAAACTGTGTGAGCTAAGGAGAGACACAACATCCCTGTATCTTCATCTCCAAAGTGAGAGGTCTCTCCCAGTTCTCTCCTTCAGTGAGACTGAGCAGCCATCACTTCATCTATCTCCTATGAGCCACTGCTAACATTTATTCAGCCTGAAGTTGAAAGGACCCTGGATTTAGGACTAGAAGGGACCTCAGAGGCCATGTAGTCCAATCCTCTCATTTTACAGGTGAGGAGACTGAGGCCTGGGGAGATTAAGTGATTTGGCCACAGTCAAATAGGTAATAAGAGGCACAATTATAATTTGAATCTAGGTCCTCTGAATCCTATTCAGTGTCTTTATTAACTGTACTCTGCAAGCTGGTCAGATATTGCTTAAATCCTTGTGTGCGTGTATGTGTTTGTGTTGTGTGTAACCCATTAAATGCATGTTTTATGTATGAAATAATTATAAAACATATCACAAACAGATATAATGATGAATTAAATGTACAAATATGAATTTATACGTATGTATATATACATATATAAATTTATATAGGATATATATATATAAATTTAGTCAGGTTATTTCAATCTTAAGTCTATGCAAACCTTTCTTCTTCCAATAACCCTAACATTCTGACCAACTCAAACAGTTCCTATCCAGAGACCAGTAGTAACAGTATATTTAATATGTTTTTAAATCCTTCATGATCATTGTTATCAATACTTAAGGTCTGAGAAAGAGTCAAAAAGTTTAGCACCTGGACAGGTCTTGCCTGGAAAGCATCCTCTTCAGAGCAATTCCAAAAGACAAACATTCCCATTTGCCACCTGGCCAAGTCCCTCTTGTCTCTGTCAGCCTTCCCTCCACCTTGGATGGTTGGCTGCTCCCTTGGGGAATGTGAGAGAAATTGGCTGGATGGGGAGTTCCACAATTGAGATACTAAAAGCCTCAGTCACTCAGGACAGCTATATCAGTGACTCTAATGGTTGACATATAGGTTTATTTAACTCAGTGGTATTAAATGTTAAGCCCCTAGAAGGCAGGAATACATCTTAGTTATATTTCATGTGTCCCACCACAGGCACTAGTTTTATATATATGAAAGTGTTTTGGAATCTATGGTACAAGCAGGGCAGGCTTTTGTTGAACTAGGGCTAATTGGTCCAGGCCAGGCTCAATTCTTGTTATTGAAATAGAAATGTATATTATCTTTTCCCACATCCTTGCTGATTATGTTGGGTTTCCCCTTCTCCTCTGAAGTAGAGATGAACCAGCCAGGATAGGCAGCTGACTGAAAAGTAGAAGTGTTGCCATTTCCGTTTTGGAAAAATACAAATGACTTCTCTGTTTTCTGAGTATGATATAATTCTATTATGTCCCTCTCCTGAAAAACAAGAAGAAAAAGCCTGTCAGATGGTGTCATAGAATTTCAGAATTTGGGAATGGGAAGGACTCTCAACGGCCATCGAGTTTGACACATACACAAAAAAATGCCTACTATGAACTCCACAACTGGGAATCCATCTTCTAAGCTGTCCATCTACCTCTGACAACTCTAATTGTTAGAAAGGGTATATTTATGTTAAGCCCAAATCTGCCTCTGCAACTTCCACTGCTTGATCCCAGTTCTGCCCATTGAGACCAAATGGAATGTCAAGTCCCTCTTCCATGAGATAGCTATTCAAATACTTGAAGCCAGATATAATGTCCCCCTCCTACACACCCAAGTCTTTTCCTATCCAGTCTAAGCAGGCCAGGTTCTGTCAATAAATCCCCAAATGACAAGGAATCCAGACCCTCTGCCATCTTGATTGTCCTCCTCTGGACACTCTCCATTTTACCAATGAGGTGCCCAAAGTTGAATACAATGCTCCAGATAAAGAGGGACAAGAGCAGAGTGCAATTAGATTGTCATCCAGCCCTTCCTGGAAAGCATCCATTTTAAATGCAACCAAAGGTTGTATCAGGTTGGTTGGGCAGGGGGGGCTGGCTGCTTCTTCTCCTGAGATTTTAATCAAATTAACCTTCCCACTGTCAGGAAGGCCTGAATTCAAATCCTGCCTCAGATACTTGAAAGCTAGGGGACACTAGGCAAGTCACTAAACCTCTGGTCACCTCAAATTCCACATCTGTACAATGGAGATGATAATAGCACATACCTCAAAGGGTTGTTGTCAGGATCAAATGAGATGGCATCCATAAAGTGCTTTGCAAACCTAAAATGCTAGATCAATGCTACCTATTATTAGCCATTACCGTTGCCTCTCAAAGGGCAGGTCATTGGACTACTCTGTTGTTAAACTCCTACCTGTGACTTCCCAGAACATAACTCCCTTTGCTGGCCACCACTCCCTTATGTATGGCATCTTCTCAATTAGACTGTAAGCTCCTTAAGGGCAGGGGCTTTTCTATTTGCATTCACAGTGCTTTGAAGAGTGTTTGACTCATAGCAAATACTCAGTATTTTTCATTCAATCAATTGTGAGCACCACATTTCAGTAAGAACTTTAAAACTGGAGAGTATCCAGAGAAGGGAGACCAGGATGAGGAAAGATGTTAAGATCATGCCATATAAGAAAGAAATGAAGAAATAGGTTGTGTTTAGCTTGAAGGAGAACAGCTCTATGGAGGACATGGTATCTTTTCAAGAGTCAGATGATCTTTAATGTAGAAGAATGATTTAAATATTCTCTGCTTGGTCCCACAGAGCAGAACTAGGAAGAAAGTGTGAAGATTGCAGCAAAGATTTAGGACTGATATAAGGTAAAACAACCAAATGATTTAAGATTAATTATGAATAATTAAAAAGGAATCAGCTGCTTTGAAAGGCAATGGCAGGAAGAAAGGGAGAAAAGAAAGCAGGCAGGCAGGCAGGCACGAAGGAAGGAAGGAAAGAAAGAAAGAAAGAAAGAAAGAAAGAAAGAAAGAAAGAAAGAAAGAAAGAAAGAAAGAAAGAAAGGGAGGGAGGGAAGGAGGGAGGAAGAAAGGAAGGAAGAAAGAAAAAAGGAAGGAAAGGAAAGAAGGAAAAGGGGTGGAAGAAATGGAGAAAGGAATACAGAAAGGAAGGAAATGCATTTATTAAGGGATTATCACATGCCAGACACTGTGAAAAGTGCTAGCATTACAAATATCAGCAAGTAAGGTAGTCGCTGCCCCCAGGGAGCTTACATTAAAAGACAGGATGACAACATGGAAAACAAAGCTAGAAAACATATGGAGAGTAGATAAGGATTAGAAATGGCCAGGGCATGGTATGAGGGTCTGCTTTGAGCAAGACAGGGCACAAGCTCATTTATCTGAACCCAAGAGCTTTCATTGAAACCTGGATGACCACTACTTGGTGACACTTTCTGGGGGATTCTAATTCAAGTATTGATTACACTAGGTGACCTCTGAAATCTTTTTCCATTCTGAGATTCTATGAGATGCTATGAAACTCACCTCCAGCTTCAGTTTGCGCTTCCCTTCACTCTCTGCACAGCACAGACACAGTTTATGGTTAGCTATCCCCAGGTGAATAGGATTGCCTTTGCCGTTTTGAAGAGACTCATCTCGGCATAGTGTGCTTGTCAGTATGTCTGGGAATACAAGAATCAGTGAGCACAAAAGGTGAAAACAATGTGAACATCAAAAATCAATTTCTGACAAAGGGGAAGTTAATGCAGGAAGGAATCATCTATCTAAGGAAAGAGCAAGGGAAAGCCACGGCTAGACTTGAATTTGAGGCATACTGATTTGGAAGTGCCTAGGGAAGGGAGGGAAACTAAAGGACCAAGGTCTATGGGAAATTTCCATTCGTTCTTGGATGGAGAGGTCATCAGCTCAGTGGTCTAGTTCTCCTATTAATTCGATTTCTCCTTTGGACTTTGGAATCCCTGATAGGAATTCTAGCTCCTGAACCCTAGAATACAGTCCTCACAGGAATTATCACAGAGGGAGGGACTCATTGACCTCACAAAAGAACAATCTTCCAGACTATTGCTTCAGCTGTGCCTGCAGTTAGCCTTCTCTGATTTCCCTTCAGGTAACAGCCTAAACAGGCAGGCTTGGCAGTGTCCTGAAAGATAGTCCTGTGATGCTGTGTATGGTATGCATGATGGAGATATGACTCATAAATAGCTGAAAAACTTCTGATGGAGAAGCAGAGAAATGGCCAAAGAAAGAGGTTGAATGAGAGAGAAGGGATTGGTTTTTGGCAAACAGGAGATGCCCAGGAGTAGCTAGCACCCCAACATATGTATTCATCGATTTCCAGAACCTGCATTCCCAAAGCCTACTAAGAGTAGACCTCTTGGGTGAGAGTGTTCCTTCCTTGGTTGAGCTGAGATTTCACCTCCCTTCCAAATCCCACAGACCCCTGACTTATATGTATTTTTCTAAGCAAACTAATTGATATAATTCCCCTAATTACTGTTTTACTTTGATAGTCATGTTTGTTCATTATGCGTGATCATCTTTGATGTAATTAGTATTTTGTGGAATGGGATATAAGCTGGCTGAGGTTCCATCAACTGTTACCCTCTTGTTCTAGGGAAGGACTACTTACTCCCAGAGTGACTAGCAAAAGTGGCTTTTATCCTAAACACCAAGAACACATTGTACTGCTGGAGGGCAAATATCTGATGTAGAAGAGATACATAAAATCGTGGACCCTCCTCCTGCAGATTGGAGAACTAGGGAGTAATCACTCATTCACAAGCATCCCCCTACTTGCAACAAAGGCAAAAGTGGCATTATTCCTAGGAGATGTGGAGGGGGGCATTCCATACCCCAGATCCAACCACTGACACACATTCACTGGGACCTTGGGTCCAGCTCAAATTGCTACAATAAACTATAGACTTAGATCTAGAAAAGAACCTATGGATCATCAAATTCAACCCCCTCATATTACAGATGAAGAGAATGAGGCTCACAGAGCCTCCTTTATGTCTAATGACTGCCCAAGGTAACAAAAGTATTAAGTGTCTAGGGGAGGAGTCTGACATAGGTCTCCCTAATGCCAAATTCATTGATCTGTTCACTGTGCCACCAAAGTTTGCCTGCAAAGAATGCCACATGGAGATCCTTCTCTCTCCTGGCTGTCAGAAACTTAGGCCAAATCCATTTGCTCTACCTTTGTACTCTATTCTGTCACTTTTCTCCCTCGTCCCAGCCCCATGCTTCACATAATACCCTAGGAGTAGAACCCTTTCAGGTTGGATTACAAAAGATCAATCAACCTGAATTTCCCCTCCTTCCTCCATCCTCCCTAAGCATCCTCCCTACTGCTCTTTTGTCTCTGTCTTCAGCACAGTTTATCTCCAACAAAGGCCAGGCTGCCCCTTCCCTTACCATCTTTCACTGCCTGGTATAAGAATTTCCCCTTCTCCCATCCCTTATGCCTAATAACTGCCCTGTCATCCCTAGAATTTTTGAGCTATGGGAATCTGTCCTGGGGGTCACTATGAAGGGAGAGTCACCCAAAGCATGAGACTGCATCAGAGAAAGAGAAAAGAGGGCCAGGTTCTCTACTTGGGTGTGCCTTTCCATCATGAGGAACTGCTATGAGAGTCTTCCCTTGAAGGACCAGGACTTGCTGATTGGTGTCATGAACTTCCACTAAATAAGGATGCTTTAAAACTTTCAAAAGAAAATTATTACAATGCAAATGTCATTGGCTTATTAGGATTAAAGCTGCCTTAATGGGTTGATTTTCAGAAAATTGCCAGTTCTCTGTCAGCCCATGGAGAAGGATGGACTGATGGTGATGGAATACAGCCCCCAACACAATCTACACACGGCCACTTCTCTCTATATATAAATCCCTGCTGTGATGGCCAAAGAGCTGTTGTGGTGAAGGAGGGAACTGCAGAATTGCAGAGATGAAAAGGAACTAATCCAACCCACTCTCAAACACTGAGTACATCTAGCAAATATCCATTCTTTAAAAACAAACAAAACTTTAATGATGAGGGACCCACCACACAGGAGACAGCCCACTTCCACTTGGGGACAGCTCTAATTGTTGGAAGGTTTTTCCTCACACTGACTCTTAAATTTACATCTTTGTAAACTCTAACTTTTACTCTTCTTTTTGTCTTCAGGGGCAAACAAGATGGGGCTAACCTCTCTCCTCCGGTTGGCCTTTAAATACTTAAAGACAGTTATCACCCCACCGAGTCTTCTCTAAGCTAAACCTCCCCCATTTCTGCAAACTATCCTCATGTGAGATGGACTTGAGGCTTGTCCCTCAATGAGCTGCCTCCATCTGGCTGCTTCCAGCTTCTCAATGTCCTCCCTCAAGCCTCAAAGTGAACACAACATTCCAGGGGTGAGGGCAGAGTCATAATCACCTCCTTATCCCAGAAAGCTGGTATTGGTTCTCTTAAGCATCTCCATATCACATCAAGGGTGTGTATGTGTGTGGGTGTGGGTGTGTGTGTGCCTGTCATTATCTCATTGTCATTATCATTATACATACCTGTCAATATCAAGACAGGGAATTGGGCCTCCCTTCTCTGAGTATTCTCCAGTTTATTAAAGATCTTACTGAGTGAAAGCCTTAGGTCTTTTTTAGGGAAACTCCCATCTAACAATGCAAACTAGTATTTTTAAGTCAATTTTTTAAAGCTAAGTGTAGGACTTTACATTTATCTCTAATATAATGATTATTATTAGCGTGAGACCAGTTTTCTAGCCTGCCAGGATCTATTTGAAACCTGATTTTATATTTCTGCCTTGGCTCTGTTATCATCTGAAAGCTCAAGAAACGTCCTATCTGGCATTGATACAAACACTGAACAGCCCAGGGTCAAGAACAAATCCCTGGGGCACTCCACCAAAGAGCTCCTTCCAAGTCTCCCTTTTTTTAATTTTGGATTTTTTGTTACCCAAGTTAGGTTTGATTATTTATGGCCCTATTTGAGGTTTTCTTGACAAAGATACTAGAGTGGTTTGTCATTTCCTCTCCATCTCATTTTACAGAGGAGAAACTGAGGCAAATGGGGTTAACTGACATGCCCAGGGTCATACATCTAGTAAATTTCTGAGGCTGCATTTGAACTCAGGTTTTCCTGATTCTAGGGCTGAGCCTCTATCCAGCTAACCATTAATGAATCCTCTTTTGAGTCTAGCCATCCAACCAATTCTGAATCCATCTGAATTCTAACTGTTATATATTAAAGGCAGCATTTCTCTATCTTTCCCCACAGGAATAGCATGAGATCCTTTATTGCTTTGCCAAACTCAGCTGAATTTCATCTGCGACATCTCTCTGATCTTCCAGTCCAGTTACTCCAGCAAACTAGGAAATAAATTAGTCTCACATGACTTGTTTTGGTTAAAGCCATGCTAGTAATCTGTGATCAGTGCGTCTTTCTCTACCTGTTCACCCGGAATCACTTGGATGGTTCTGTCTGCAATTTTGTAGAAATCCAAGCCAAGTTCACTGGCCTGTAGTTGGCAGAGCAGATCCTATTCTTTTCCTTTTGAGGGAAATTAGGACACTTGCCTTTCTCTAGGCCCACAGCACCCCGGCCATTTTTTTCTGATGTTACCGATAGTGCCTTCCCCACATCTGCCAAGAGAGCTCACTTGGACCAGGAAACCTGAACTCAAGAGCAGCCCCCTTTATATCTCTTTGCTTACCTTGGCTATCCACTCCCAAGTAACCGCTGCAATAGAAACGGACAATTGGACCTTTCATGTCTCCATTCCTGGAGGGCTTGCTGTCAGCAGAGAACTTCATGAGCCTAGGACAGGCTTCCCCTTGCCCCACCCTGGGAGCCCAGACAAGCCTGCATGGGGGATGGGACGGGGCACAGCTATGTCTCACCTTGCGGTCATATTGGTCTTGTTAAACCTGAAAAATAGAATAGAATAGAAACATTGAAATCTAGACACTGTGTTATTTCCTGGTCAAAGAGGGCATGATATCCTTCCACCAATGGATCAATAAGCAGTTCTACTATGTCATAGGCCCCATGCCGGCCCTCAAACAGCTTAAATTCTAACAGAGGAGATAACATGGACACATACAAACAGTTCCCTTAATGTCAGAGGATTGTTCAGCAGTAATGTGACTTTACCTCAGACTTGGAAAAGAGAGGGATGAAGGCAGAAAGGGGGCTGCCTCCTGGGCAGGAGGGAAGGAGCCAGCACACAGTTCAAGGACAGGGACAGAGAAGCAAGAACAAGAGGCGCATGCAGGGAGGAGGGTCAGCACCTAGAGGAAGAACAGGGGCAGGGGCTAGGGGAACACGCAGGGGTCAGGCGGACACAGACAGGAGAGGTCAGACATGCTGTACTGGAAGGAAGACAGACAGGAGGGCGGGCAGACAAAGTGGGGCAAAGGCCTTCTCTCTCAGTGCAGGAGGTCTCAATCCAAGCCTGCCATCCCACCATAACAGTGGGGGTCTCTTCTTCTTCCAACCTTCTGCTTTCTCTTTGGGCTTTCATTTTTAGGGAGGTGTTTCTTTTTTGTGGGAGAAGGACATTGAGAGGCCACAGAGCACCCACACCAACAGGCAGGAGACGGAGAGAGAGCAGGGCATTGTACAGCAAAGTTAAGAATGTTGTTGGGTTGGTTTGGTTTTTTTTTGAATAGAGATTTCTTTCAGAAATCTTTTAGAAAAGTCAAATTTCTCTAAATTTCTATAAAGTGAGAACTGTCTATATAGGAAGGTACAGAATATATACAAAGTTAATTTGTGGTAGTTTGGGGAGAGAGAGAGGCCAACAGATAGGGGGAATTATAAAGCCTCCACCACAGGTGTAGGTGAAAATTAAATGTTATGAGACATGTGTCTTCCACACACTAGTTAGAATTTAGGGGGCTCTCATGTCTTCCCATGTACATGACTGCTGGATTCTCTCAAACTGGTCTGGGCAATCTTATCAGCCCACAGTGACCTTTAGCCTTCTCCTCTCCAGGGTGGATACAGATCATACAAACAGGGTTGCAAAAGATCATAGTGACCATCAAGTCCAAACCATTCTGGAAAATCCAGCCTCAGACACTTACCAGCTGTGGGACCCTGGGCAAGTCACTTAACTCCTCTTTGTCTCAGTTTCCTCAATTATAAAACAAGGATAATGATAGCATCTACCTCCCAGAATTTTTGTGGGTATCAAATGAGATAATGTTTGTAAACGGCTTAGCACAGAGCCTGGCACATAGTAGGTGCTATGTAAATGCTAGTTGTTGTTGTATATCATTATCACCATCATCATCATCATCATAATCATTATTATTATTATAATATGAGGAAACAGAGGCCCGGGTATATTAAATGACTCACCCAATAGCACACAAGCAGTGAGCATCTGAGGAAGAATCTGAACCCAGGTTCTCTAACTTCAGAACCAGTGAGCGTTCTTGGCATTGCCCCACAGCTGACTAGTAGCAGAGCCAATGTTGTCTGCCATATTGTTGTTGCTTACCTGGCCCATGTGGATTGTGGTTCCTTCTATTCATGATAAGATTCTCTCTGCTCCTGTAAAGGGAGATTGAAATTAGTTGATTGGTGGGACTTTCTTCAGGGCTAGACCCAGGTATAGCCTCATACTTTACTTTACCTAAGCACCTCTATCCAGAGAGGTGTGGGTGAGGAAGGAAGGAAACAAGCATTTATTAGGAACCTTAATAAATAGAGCTTAATAAATGCTCATTTCCTGTTCTCTCTTCCACACCTCCTGTGAGCCAGGCTATGCACATTACAAATGTTACTGTGCTAAACCTCTTACAAATATTATCTCATTTGATCCTTGTAACAACCATTGGAAGTAAGTGCTATTATCCCTATTTTTCAGTTGAGGAAACTGAGGCAGATAGAGATTAACTAATAGTGTTTGAAGTTGGATTTGAACTTGGGTCTTCTTGACTCCAGGCACAGCACTCCAGTGTGCCACTTGGCTGTGCCAGGATGAGGTAGCCCCCTGGGCCATGATTCAGCGGGTCATGGCTACTAGACTAAACACATTCCCAGATGGCTCATCTGCCCTGGCACCCCTGGGCATTCTGCTCAGCTTCCTCAACAGGGATCTCCTCCTGACCATAGGCATCATCTCCCATACACTTCAGAGCAACAGGTGGGACAGCAGGCCGGAATATGCTCCCATCCTGCCAATATTGCAGCTTTCCCTGCTCAGGCCAACCTGTCACTAAGAGTTTCCACACTGAACCCAGCTCATCAGCCATCAGCATCCACTGCCAGTGACCAGAAAGGGATCTGCCAACCCCATGGGCCATAATGGACCCTATAGCAAAAATCAAAATATCCTGATAATAGAAATACTTAAACTCAGATCCACACCCATCTTTGGAACCCAAGAGACAGCAATGAGAGAAAGAGTCAGAGACAGATGGTTTTCAGCTATAGGAAGAATCAAAGGTACCTGATCCAACTGCTCTTTCCAATTTTCCTGAGCTCCTAGGCTGCGATGGTTTCTTTAGGCTCCATTGAGATTTTCTTGAGCTGCTTGGTCTTTTATTCAGCTGAAAAACTGGGTGATTCTGTAGCTTGAGTGGGGACACCTCCTAACTTGGAGCTTAAGGAGAAGGATCTGAGGCCACTCCCAGTGATGTCAGAGAATGTTGAAGAAGTGGCTGAAAGGGAGGGCTGGGTCAGCAGCAGTGAGAGGAAATGGGCTGGGCCCTGAAAGTTCTTCCTTACTTTAACTTTGAAAAACCCCTAGATATGTGTATTATCACCAAGGAGCTCTTTTCCTTGCAGGAAAGTGGGGAAATTTTTAAAGCAATTTCTCTGATAAAGGCCTCATTTCTCAAATATATAAAGAACTAGGTCACATTTATAAGAACATGCATAATTTCCCAATTGATAAAGGGTCAAGGAGTATATAAGCAGGCAATTTTCAGATGAAGAAATCAAAGCTATCTATAATTGTGCGAAAAAATGCTCTAAATCACTATTGATTAGAGAAATGTGAATTAAAACAACTCTGAGCTCCCAACTCACACATGTCAGGTTGTCTAGTACGAAAAAAAGGAAAATGATAACTGTTGGAGAAGATGGGGTGGGGAGAGCAATTGGAATACTAATGCATTGTTGGTGGAGTTGGGAACTGATCCAATGATTCTGGAGAGCAGTTTGGAAATGTGCCCAGTTGTATAACCTTTGATCCAGCAATACCACTGCTAGGCCTGTTTCCCAAAGAGAAGAAAAGGAAAGAAAAGAGTCCTATATGCAGAAATATATATATATAGCAGCCCTTTTTGTGGTAGCAAAGAATTGGAAACTGAGGCGATGTCTATCAATCCAGGAATGGCTGAACAAGTTATAGTGGTTGATTGTTATGAAATGCTATTATGCTATAAGAAATGACAAGCAGGATGATTTCAGAAAAACCTGGAAAACTTACCTGAACTGATGCAGAGTGAAATGAGCAGAGCCAGGAGAACACTGTACACAGTAACAGCAATATTGTACGATAATCAACTATGAATGACTTAGCTATTCTTGACAATACGATGATGCACAGGACAATTCTTGGTGCAAATTCTATCCATTCCAGAGAAAGAACTGATGGAGTCTGAATGCAGATTGAAATATACTTTTTAACTCTTTTCTTTTTTTCTTTTTCTGGTCTGTGTTCTCTTCTGCAATAGGGCTTATAGGGAAATATGTTTTGCATGACTGTAAATCTATATCAAAATCTGTATCAAAGTGCCTGCCTTCTCAAGGAAGGGGGTAGGAAAGGACAGAGAGAAATTAGAATTCAAAAATTGTGAAAAATTAATGTTAAAAATCACCTTCTGCAAGGAAAAAAATTAGCCTCTTTGGAAGCAAAAATGAATAAATGAATGAATGAATGAAAGACATGAGTTGTGTCGATCACGTGGAGAACCAGAACAGGGATGTATGAAGAGCACTAATAAGCACTTTGGAGTGGTTTGGGAGGGAGGGAGAGAATCTTATATAACCTGGTATTAAGAAAGGAGGGAGCTCTTCAGACTTGACAAGCTGTTGAATGTCCTGTGGGCTGATGTCATTGACCTCATTGCCACACTGTCTCAAGAGCTGCCCTTATACAGGATATCCTAAAAATCGATTAAAGCTTAAAATGATACTAAGACATCCTGTGTATTCTTGCTGAATGTTTCTATGACTTTGTTTGGTGTTTATTTCTATTTCGTAAAAGGGGTATGGGCGGGTGAGAGGGGATGTTATTCACCTCATTTATTCCACATATTCAGATCCAGAATGTTCATTTAGATCCAGTCTATACCTGTTCTTAAAAAAGGCTAGAAATTTAGATTAGGCCAGGACATGAAGGGCTTTAAAAGACCAATAGAAAGCCAGGTGTTGTAGCACATGCCTATAATCCCAGCTACCTGGGAGGCTCAGGAGTTCTGAACTACAATGGCTTAGGCCAATTGGAGTCCACCCTAATTATGGCTTTAAAACTGTGAATTCCTGTACGCAAGGGCTGCCTAAGGATGGTGAAGGATCCCAGCTAAAGAAAAGTAACAGGTGGAAGTTCCTAAACTCATTAAGTGGAACCTGGTGAAAAGCCCCTCTACTTCCACTGTGGGAGAGATAGGGAGGCCCAGTCTTTTAAAAAATGTAAAGAAAAGAAAGCTATAGACAGGCTTGATCCTGTAGGCAATAGGGATCCACAGCTATTTATTGAGTAAAGGAGTCCCATGGTCAGACCTCCCCTTTAGGGCAATCATTTTGGCCACTGTGTGGAAGATAGGGAGAGACTTTGGGCCAGGAGACCAATTAGGAGACTCTTACCGTACCTGATGAGAGGTGATGAGAACCTGGAGTCAATCAATGGCTGTGAGAGTGGAGGGAGAAAAGGAAAGAGATGTGAGAGATGGGATGGGGTGAAGTCAGAAACAAGCTTTATTCTGAGCATTAAATGGCCGTCCAAGAACTCAAGGCAGTCTGATCACAGTAGTAACAGCTACCTTACCTGACCTGATCTCACCAAACCCCACTCTAGGTAGGTTATATTAGGTATGATCCCTATTTAATAGGTGAAGAAAAGGAGGTGGACAGAAAGTGTGACTTACCAAGGGTCAGCCAGTGACTGAGGACAAGGGTTTGGATGGAAGAGGTTTTCCTGGACATAGAAGCAACAGGCTATGGAGCGACTAAGAGCGAAGAGTCAGAGATAATATCACTATTGCAAACCAACGTGACTGGAAACAGTGGAGCCCTCAACAGAAAGACAGAAGTCCAGAGGGGGAGTGCAGCTGCTGGGAAAGATGAAGAGCTCTGTTCTGGATCTGTTAAGATTGAGATGCCAAAAGAACATCCTGTTTGAAATGGACTTGGGAATTGATAATATGGGTCTAGCAGGCGGGACCAAGTTCCCTGTGATATACATGGAGTGTGAAGGGAAAATCACCGATGAGTTCACTATGAAAGGGTAGTACCTTCTAGGAGATCTCTGTCACACATCCCTCCATCCCCATCGATGTATCCTACCCTTCCATGCTGGATAGAGTTTCCTAATTCCATATAGATCTGGGCACATCACTCCATGGCTCAAAACTCTGCCAGCCTTCCCCATTACCTGCCCCATGAAATCCAGACTGCTTAGCCAGGCATTGGAGGCTCTCTGTGTGTCACCAACCTACTTGTTCAGTCTGACTTCACCCTACTCCCTTCCCTTCATCCCTGCTACTCTCCACCCTCAATGGACTTCTAGATATCTCTTGAACAAGTCCTAAGATTTCCTGCCTCATAGTTTTTGTCCATGCCATCCCCTCTCCCATCTACTCTGTAACCCTGAATTCCTGGGCTCCCAGCCCAGAAAGCACTGATCTAGAGATGAGAGATTCAAGCAGATGCCAGCCAGTCCAGGGTTCATCAGACAATGACATCATTTGAATTTGTCTTTATGGAACTGATTTTTTTAGAGCATCCCAGAAGGAAAGGCCAGGGAAGTTCATACTCCATCTTCTCAAACCATCAGTAAGGGCCGATTACATGCCTACTCTGTGCCAGGTACTGTGGCTAACTCTGGGGATACAGAGAAAGACAAAACCAGCCATGGGCCCGCAGGATCTCAAGATTAAATGTATCTTGTGGGTGGGCAGAGCTGATTGGTGCTTCTGATCTCAGGATGCCTTTGCCCTGCCCCCACCTTCTAAGACTTCAGTGAACTATGGATGGACTGATCACAGCTTCAAGGTCTCAGAGAGACTACTGAGACCTGGGAGGGATGGGGGATGAGACACTTCAAGCTCTGCACCAGGTCATCCCTACCTCCAAGCCAGGAAAATGAGCCAGTCCTGTTAACGGATGTCCTCATCTAGGTTCTGTCTCTCCTCTCTTCCCACTAAGGTGAAGAATTCAGGTGGGAGGAAGCTGGTTTAGGATAAGCCTCCAGCTCCAACCAATCTTTCTATAGTGATGGCACTCCTGGGCCACCTGTGACCCAGATGCTGTGGTTAAAAGCACATTGTTCCCCTCAAGAGAACCTAGGCACCTAAAGACAGGTGTGTTTCACCTTCTGTCTCTGCAGGCCCAGCACCAAGTGCAGTACTCAGAACACAGTAGGAGCCTATTAAATGCTGGTGGAACTGAAGTGGGTGGAGCTGACACCTCTCTGACAAGTACAACTGCTTGTTTCCCACTTCTGAAGTTATAGGAAGGGAGACCCCGATCACAATGTACAAGGGGACATGGAAGATGGGAGCTTGGGGCACAGAAGTTCCAGAAAACAGAAGGGCTGCCAGTCAGGAAGGAGGAGAAGGTGTAGAGAAGAGATAGCCTTTCATAGGAGCGTTAGCCCTCCCCCTCCAATAAAGGGGGTTTTAGACCTTTACAGCATGGCAGTTATGTAGCACATTGAGCTCTAGGCCTGACACAGGACAAACTTAAGTCAGGAAGACCTGAGTTCAAGGCCAGCCTTGAATACTTACAGAATGCAAGACCCTGGGCAAGTCATTCAAACTCTGATTTCCTCAGTTTCCTCAACTGGAAAATGGGGATAATTACACCTTCCTCCCAGGGTTATTTTGGGGATGAAATGAGATATTTGTAAAGCACCTAGCACAGTACTTGTTACACAGTAGGTGCTTCATAAATGCTTGCTTCCTTCTTTCCATGGAAGGGTACAAAGGGCTCCCTTTCTCATCACTCTACCTTTATCTCTCCATAATCTGTGGTTCTCAGAGCTAACTCCCTGGATATGTTTAAACAGGAGTGTTTCCTCTGTCTTTCAGCCTCAATTACTCTCTACCTCTCTCTTTTAGGAGTCAATTGATGTTAAGTGAATTCCCCATGGTCACACAGCTGGTAAGTGTCTGAAGCAGATTCAAACTCAGGTCCTCCTGATTCCACAACCAGTGCCCTATCCACTGTACCACCTAGCCACCTCAATTACTCTCATCAGAGAGGCTACAGGGAATAGCAGATAGAGAACTGGACTTGGGAGTCAGGAAAACTGCAGTACAAATCTCACCACTGAGGCTTAGTAGTTATGTGACCCTGATCAAGTCACTTCATCCCTCTGAACTTCATTGTTCTGATCTGTTAATGGGGATAACAGTGCAGGCATGCCCTGTGTGAGGAAGACAGAACATCTTTTTGGTTCATTTCTCAGAGGATGCACCTGACTCTTTATTAAGGACATGCTTCATCTCCCTCTTGGACCCACCTCTGGATGGGTCCAGCCTTTACTGATTGATTCCCTGTGCCCCATAGAGAGCACACTTCCACAGATTCTGCTGCCGACCTTGCCATGTCCCCATGGAATCAGAGGGCTTGAACTCAGGCCAAGTGGGCTAAGAGGGGTTGGACAGGGCAGATGGCAGAAAAGGGTGATGTGTGCAAGGACAGGGAGCCTTGGCATCCCAAAGGGCAAAAGAGGAAAAGTCAGGGAACACCAGAGATAAAACCCAGCATCTGTCACTGAAATAGGTGTCAATAAATGCATGAGTGAATGAAGTATTTATTAAGTGTTTATTACATACAAAGCACTGTAGTAAATGAAAATATACAAATAGAAAAGCAAGGCAATCCCTGTCCTCAAGAAGTTCACGTTCTAATGGAGGAGACAACACAGAAGGAGGTGGAAGTGTCCATACACCCAAATTTCTTTTGTGTTTATTTTTTGTGTATGTTATGTGATGTTCTTCATCGTGTCCAACTCTTTGCGACTCCATGGACCACACTGTCCATGGAGTTTTCTTGGCAAGGATACTGGAATAGTTTGCCATTTCCTTCTCCATCTCATCTTACAGGTGAGGAATCAGGCAGACAGGGTTGAGTGACTTGCCCAGGGTCACAGAGCTAGTAAGTGTCTCAGGCCATATTTGGACTAGGAAAGAGCAGTCTTTCTGAGTCCAAATTCAGTGCTCCAGCCACTGCTACACCTGGCTGCTTGAGTCAGAGAACAGAAGTTCAAGCCCACCTTTAATGCTTACCCCATGTGTGATTTTGGGTGACTCATCTCATGCCTCAGTAAAGTGGGGAGGGTGGATTCGATGACTCCAAAGTCCCATCTCTAAATCTGTGATTTTATCAATCACGGAAGGCAACCCAATCATTCCTCATGGCCAGATTTCAAATATGTAAAGATATTGATCATGTCCTCCCTGAGTCTCCAGGCTAAATCTTCTCCTGGGTCCCCACAGGACACAGATTCAGACTATAGCTCCAGTATGGTGTTCAGCCCTCAGTGGCACGGTTTGAGAAGAGCATTTGGAGGAGGCCAGCCAGAATAGGGACAGCATCTACCAAAAGAATGGATGCAGCTGATTAGACTGGAGAAGACTCAGGGAGATACATGAGAACTTGGGAGAGCTTGACTCACAGGGTCATAAAGTGCTGTCACCCAGAACATCATTCTGCTTGGCCTTGATGGAAGAAATGAGAAAAACAGAGACAAGTCACAAGAAGAGAAATTGAAATGCCAAGGGAAAATGTAATTTTGAGAGCTGCCCAAAAATGGTTGTGTTGTTGTGGTTTGTCCTTCTTTCTCAAAAAGAGGCCCCAAAGTAGAATGGGCAGACTCAGGAAGCAGTGGGCTCTTCTCATGGGAAGCCTTCAGGCAACAGTGAGGGCATGTTATTAGTCAGTCGGTCAATCAAGAAACATTTATTAAGCACTCACTTATGTGCCAGGCACTGATAAGTGTAGGGGATACAAAGAAGGGCAAAATTCGTCCCTGATCTCTAAGGAGCTCCCAGTCTAACAGAAGAAACAATATGCAAACTGCTGTATACAAATAAGGTACAGATATTGGAAAAATTGGCAGTCACCAGCAGAGGGAAAGCACCAGGATTAAGGGGGAATCAGGAAGGCTGGACTGCATGGATTCTGGGGGCACTTCTAACTCTGATATTCAGTGGCAGATGAAACCTTCTACAAGGTTGCATCTTTTCCCTCCCTTCCCCCCACCTCTCTCCCTCTCTCCATCTCCCCCACTTCCTCCTCCCCCTCATTTTCTTCTCTCTCCCTTCCCCCCAACTCTATTCTGCCTTGGTCGCCCATGTAGCTGTGAATGAGAAGCACTGAAGGCCTCATATCTCGTATGTCGATTTGCTTTAAGCTCCCTGAATGAAAAGGCTTTCACTTTTGTCTTTCTGTCCCTAGAACATGACCTTGCACATAGTAGATGGATAATAAATGCTTGTTGACCTTGAAACAGTCTAGAACTCAGTCCCTCTTCACTGGGATAAGGGAGCTTTAAGGTAAGATAACGAACCTTTGTGTTGGCTCCCCCACAACTTTTTGCAGGCTGAAAGGATAGAAAATGTACTTCAACCTCCAAGAGAGTTTTTCTCTGGAGAGAGATGAGACTGAGGAATGTTTGCAATGTTGGAGTCTATGGCGTATGTATATAATGCTTCTTGATTTTCTAAATAAATGACTATTTAACTATGTACTTGAGATCAAAGTTAATATTAACAGCCTAGATCCCTGGGTCCACCAGTTTGAGATGCATGGGATGGAGGTATGTCTCAGTGCTTGATGAGTGATAGTGGACTGGTAATGCCTGGTCAGCACCCAGGAGGTAAGAGCAGGGCAGAGTGCTGTGCAATTGATGGCCTGCTTACAGTATGTATCCCTTTTGTCAATTTGGGCAGCTGAGTAGAATTGTGGATAGAGTGTTAGGCCTGGAGTCAGGAAGAACTGAGTTCAAATCCAGCCTCAGCTACTTCCTAGCTGTGTGACATGGGCAAGCCATTTAACCTCTTTCTGCCTCACCCAACCAATATAAGGGAGTGTTCTTGGGTAACACCAATGTCTATATGGTTCTTAGATATCTTTCCTCTGCTCTGCTCCTTTTTCTAGGTGGTCATGCTCATCCCATTAGCATTAGCCTATGGACTTATAGTATCTTATTGGACCCATCTTCTAGAAAACACAGTCCTTTTCCCTTTCCTGCTTTGTTTTACAATGAATGCATTTCTTTATTTATAATCACTGGAGAAAAGGAATGAAAACAAATATATTTAACAACCACTGCATGGTCTAGATTCCTGTGATTCCCACAGCCTTTGGGTTATACCCCCTTGGAATCATAGACAATCTACAACCCAAGTTCAAGGAATGCAATTCATATTCATACCTCCCCATTGTATGCAGGCAAGTTTAAAAAAAACAGGGGTTCAAGGAACATGGTGGGGGGGTCTCAAATTCAAGCCTCTCAACCCTTGTGCATCAAGGGCTCAGCAAGCTAAGAATCCCAACTAGAGGTCTACATGGGCTCTAGCCCTAAGTCATGACCCGTCTGCTCTTCAGCACTTACCACCCTGATACTGACAAGGTCTGATCCCATGGGTGTTCTTCGCTCTCCATCATGTATCAGGTGCCACTTTCTCCAGGGAGTTTGATCCCACTATCCTCCTCCCAGAAATAACTTTGTGTGTGTGTGTATATATATATATATATGGTATATATGTATGTATTTATATATTTATTTAACAGTGTTCTCTCCAGTGGAATGTTCATTCAATCAGGGTAGAGATTTTATCATCTATTGTCCTTGTTTTCCTGATGTCCAGTCCAGTGCTTGGTATATTCTAGGTATTTCCTGATTAAATGCAAAGGATGGATGGTCTATAAACTATGGTCAGCCCAGATCTCTCAGTCTCATCCTATCTACTAGAATCACAAAGAGCTCTACCACTGTCCCGGTACCCCCATTTCCTCATCTCTGTCCTTTTCCTCCTTAAAAAAACTCATAATCTGTCTTGGTTGATCTCTGTCCTTCCTATGTTATTTCCTGCAGGTCAGTCCACCTCTGCTCTTTGACTCTATATTGTCTTGGCTCTGAGGCTATTGGCTCATGAACTGGGCTCCGTCCCTTCTTCTACCCTGCCCACAATGGGGAAGAATGAGGAAAGTATTATACTGACAAATCCCAGTGCCTTGACAGTTATACAGCTATAAGGTCATACTATCATCAAGGGCAATAGGCACAGAGGGGCAATGGAGGATCCCTTCTACCTTCATTCCAAGATATGTCTCCAAGCTCACTGAAGTCATATTTATGGCTTCTCATTACATATAAAACTTTCTCAGTGTCTGCATTTAAAGACTCCTTTACTCAGAGCAGCATCACAGTGCTGGCATAATAGATAGAGAGTTGGCCTTGCAGTCAGGAAGACCTAAGTTCAAATCCCACCTCTGACTCACAGTGTCTATGTGCAAGTGATATAACTTCTTAGGTCTCCCAGACAACTCTCTAAGACTCTGAGTTGCTGAGAAGGTCCCAACCTACAGGAGTAGAGGGAGTTTACATCCAAAAGTTATCAGTCCCAAAGAAATCCCACTTCCTGTCTATCCCTATTTCCTCAGAGAAGGTTTACACTAGGGACAGAATAATAATTAGAACAGCAAAAGCAACTCACATTTCTATAGTGCTTTAAGCTTCACAAAGCACTTTACATACACTAACTGATTTAATATTCACAAGGACATTTTGAGGTAGGTGCCCGTTTTACAGATGAAGAAAATGAGTTGGAGAGGTTAAGTGAATTCTTGGTGATAAGGCAAGATAATGATTTAGGTTTTCCTGATTCCGTATCCAGCTACTCTGTGAGGCTAAAGAAGTTATCTCTTTGGGGAAAAGGGCACAGAAAAAGAAGGCTACAGATAGCCCCCTAAAACTTCACCTATTTGTGCTTTCCCCAACCTCAACCCCCCAAACTTACTGAAAACAAATTTCAGGCTTCTTATTATCTACCAGTCCTTCTCAGTGCCATCATCTGTAGACACCTTTCCTCAGAGAGGCACCATGGCAGGGCAGGTAGAGAGCTGGCCTGGAATCAGGAAGACCTGAGTTCAAATCCCACCTCTGCCACATCCCACAACAGGACTGCCATGTACTGACACAGACATTATGGTAATAGACATAAAGTAGAGGGTATGAATGAGCTCAGGGTGGGTGGGTTGGTAAGAAAACTACCAGATATCCATAGAGTTTTCTTTAACTTTTCCAACCATATTTAGAGTATCTCATTGGAACCTTCCACCACCCCTGTGAGGTCAGCAGAGCTGGTTCCCAGGCCCCATTGGACCAATGAGAAAATCAAAGCTGAGGAAGGTTGACCTTGCTAGGATCAGAGATCTAGAACCGAAAGGTTCTTCAGAGGCCACCTAGTCCAACCCTATCATTTTACAGATGAGGGTAGCAAAGCCCACTGAGAGGAAATGACTGGCCCAAGGTCACACAGTAGCATGTGTCAGGGGTGGGATTTGAACCCAAGTTCTCTATCTTTAAAAGGTGTGTTGTTTCTGCATCCCTCCCTCCCCCCGACTCTACCACACTTACCGAAGGTCACAGAACTAGGGATAACCAAGTCCCTCCTTCCCAAATGGATGCCCTCAACTCTTCCCATCACACATCAGATTTCCGAAGTCCACTTTCTGGGAGAGTTTGGGCTGTGCACTGGACTTTGGATTTCATTGGTGCAGGAAACTCCCGGGAACACAACCCTTTGTATCTACAAAGATCAACAACTATCTAGTCTTAGGGAGCTTGACTGTTCGCCCAAGGTCACATCGCCAGGATTTGTCAGAGGCAGAATTGTGGGAGATCCAAGTAAGCAAAAATTGGAACATTTGGAGGTCCTTCCCTTTCTTTATTCTTTTTTTCTAGGTTTAATCATTTTTATTTAATATTTTGGTCTTCAATATTGATTTCCACAACATTTTGAGTTACAAATTTTCTCCTCATTTCTACCCTCCCCCTCATTCCAAGATGGCATATATTCTGATTGCTGTGTTCCCCAGTCAGCCCTCCCTACTGTCACCCCACTCCTGCCCCCATCCCCTTTCCTCTTACTTTCTTGTAGGGCAGGATAGATTTCTATGTCCCATTTCCTAAATATCTTGTTTCCTAGCTGCATGCAAAAAGCAACTTTTTTTTAGCATATGCTTTTAAGACTTTGAGTTCCAAATTCTCTCCCTTCTTCCCTTCCCACCCACCCTCCCTAAGAAGGCAAGCAATTCAACATAGATCACACCTGTATCATTATGTAAAACACTTCCACAATCCTCATGTTGTGAAACTATATTTCCTTCCTGTCCCCCTTTACTCAATTTTATCCCTTGACCCTGTCCCTTTTCAAAAGTGTTTGCTTTTGATTACCTCCTCCCCTTATCTGCTCTGCCTTCTATCATCCCCCTTTTTTATCCCCTTCCCCTTACTTTCCTGTAGAGTAAGATACCCATTTGAGTGTATATGTTATTCTGTCCTCAGGTTGAATCCAATGAGAGTAAGATTCACTTATTCCCCCTCACCTGCCCCCTTTTCCCTTCCAACAGAACTGCTTTTTCTTGCCACTTTTATGTAAGATAATTTACCCCATTCTATCTCTCCCTTTCTCCTTCTCTCAATATATTCCTCTCTCATCCCTTAAACTTATTTCATTTTTTTAGATATCATCCCATCATATTCAACTCTCCCTGTGCCCTCTGTCTATATATATATATATATATATATATATATATATATATATATATACACATATATATATACATGTATATTCCCTTCAATTACCTTAATACTGAGAAAGGTTTTATGAATTACACACATCATCTTTCCACGTAGCAATGTAAACAAAACAGTTCAACTTTAGTAAGTCTCTTATGAATTCTCTTTCTTGTTTATCTTTTCATGCTTCTCTTGATTCTTGTATTTGGAAGTCAAATTTTCTATTCAGCTCTGGTCTTTTCCCTGAGAAAGCTTGAAAGTCCTCTATTTTATTGAAAAATCCATGTTTTGCCTTGGAGTATTATACTCAGCTTTGCCGGGTAGGTGATTCTTGGTTTTAATCCTAGTCCAGAATATCATATTCCAGGCCCTTCGATTCCTTAATGTAGAAGCTACTAGATCGTGTGTTATTCTGATTGTGTTTCCACAGTATTCAAATTGTTTATTTCTGGCTGCTTGCAGTATTTTCTCCGTGACCTGGAAACTCTGGAATTTGGCGACAATATTCCTAGGAGTTTTTTTGGGGTGGGTGGGGGATCTTTTTCAAAAGGTGATAGGTGTATTTTTTCAATCTCTACTTTATCCTCTAGAATATCAGGGCAGTTTTCCTTGTTAATTTCTTGAAAGATGATATCTAGGCTCTTTTTTTGATCACGGCTTTCAGGTAGTCCAATAATTTTTAACTTATCTCTCCTGGATCTATTCTCCAGGTCAGTGGTTTTTCCAATGAGATATTTCACATTGTCTTCCATTTTTTCATTCCTTTGGTTCTGTTTGATAATATCTTGATTTCTCATCAAGTCACTAGCTTCCACTTGCTCCAATCTAATTTTTAAGGTAGTATTTTGTTCAGTGGTCTTTTAGACCTCCTTTTCCATTCAGCTAATTCTGCCTTTTAAGGCATTCTTCTCCTCATTGGCTTTTTGGAGCTCTTTTGACATTTGGGTTAGTCTATTCTTTTATTTTGTTCAGTATTTTTTTGGTTCTCCTTTAGCAAGTCATTGACTTGTTTTTCATGATTTTCTTGCATCACTCTCATTTCTCATCCCAATTTTTCTTCTACTTCTCTTGTTTGCTTTTCCAAATCCTTTTTGATCTCTTCCATGGCCTGAGACCAATTCATATTTTTCTTGGAGGCTTTTGCTGTAGGCTCTTTGACTTTGTTGACTTATTCTGGCTGTATGTTTTGCTCTTCTTTGTCACCAAAAAAGGAATCTCTAGAGTTTGAGTTTGAGTCTGAGTTCATTTTCACTGCCTGTTCGTGTTCCCAGCCAACTACTTAACCCTTGAGCTTTTCATCAGGCTATGACTGCTTGTAGAGTAGAGAGTACTTTGTCCCAAGCTTTAGGGTCCAAGCACTGCTGTTTTCAGAATTACTTCTACTCCACTATCAGCCCAGGCTCTGTCACAGCAGCGCTCCTTCTCCCCCAAGAACCACCAACCAGGACTACAGTGCAGATCCAAGCAGGGCACAGCAAGAGAACCTGCCTTTGCACCCACAAAGTGCTCCTTGTACTCCTGCTCTGATCCGCTGCTAGATTCCTCCCACTGTGTGAGCCAGGGACTTGGGAAGCAGCTAATACTGGAGCTCTGGAAGCAGCCTGAGGAACTTCCTGCTGCTGCCACATCCAACCTCCGCACCACCTCTGCCACCCCCAGGGCTGGCAGCCGGATTACTCTGAACTCGATCCCGCAGTTTCCCCCTAACCTGCTCTTTGGCATTTGTGGGTTGAGAAGTCTGGTAACTGCCACAGCTCAGTGATTCATCACCCTAAGGACTGTTTGGGCTGGCTAACTCCTGGTCTGGTCTGTTCTGGCATGACCCACGCTGGGCTGCGCTCTGCTCCCAGCACCATGATGCAATAGACCCTTCTGGGCAACCATCCAGGCTCTCCTGGGCTGAAGGCCTGTTTCCCTCTGCTATTTCATGGATTCCACAGCTCTGGAATTTCTTCAGAGCCATTTTTACAGGTGTTTGGAGGGATTTTGGGGGAGAGCTTAAGCAAGTCCCTGCTTTCCAGCCACCATCTTGGCTCCACCCCCGCCCCCTTTCTTTATTCTTTATGATCCTTGGTGCTAATGCTTACATCTATGAATCAGCCACAAAACTTCAGCACCTGGGACAGGTCTTGCCTGGAAAGCATCTTCCCCAGAGCCATTCCAGAAGACAAACATTCCCAAGTGCCACCTGGCCAAGGCACCTATGTCTGCTGTCAGCCTTCCCCCCTGCTTGGATGGGTGACTGCTCCCTGGGGGAATGTGAGGGAAATTGGCTGGATGGGGAATTCAGGAGCTGAGATACTAAAAGCCTCAGTCACAAAGGCCATCTACATTAATGACAGCAATAGTTGGCATATGGGTTTATTTAACTCAGTGGTTTTAAATGCTAAGGCCCTAAGAGGCAGGAACACATCCTAGTTACATTTCATATCTCCCAGCACAAACACAAGATTAACATCCATGAAAGTGTTTTGGAACATGTGATATACCATGCAAGCAGGACAGGTTTTTGTTGAACTGAGGCTACTTGGATGGTTCATTGAAACCAGGAATATATGAACGCGGGTTTAAGTAGAAGCTTGGATCATATTCTTCCTTCTCCTCTAATAGTTTGCACATTTTGACAGGTCCTCCATATGTAGGTGAAGAACTGATGTACCATTCAGGATAGGCTGCTGATTCAAAACAAGAAATACTCGGATGACTTCGCTGTAAGTAAAATACAAAAGGTATCTCTGCTTTCTTGGCATGATATAACTCCATTATGTCCTTCTCCTGAAAAGCAAGAAGAAAAAGCCCATAAGATGCAGTTATAGAATTTCATAATTTGAGAATGGGAAGGGATCTCAAAGGCCATCCAGTCCAACCCATACACAAAAGATATCCCCACTATAATATATATATAGATAGATATAGATATAGATATAGATATATCAGTATTCATCCAATGTCCACTTGAAAACCTCCAAAGACTGGGAATCCAGCTCCTCTTGAAGGTGTCCATCCCACTCTGAGAAAACTCTAATTGTTGGGATGGGTTTGCTGATATTAAGCCCAAATCTGCCTCTTTGCAGCTTCTATTGCTTGATCCCAGTTCTGCCCACTGAGGCCAAATGGAATGTCAAGTCCCTCTTCCATGAGATAGCCATTCAAATACTTGAAGACAGATATAATGCCCCCTCTGACATCCTCAAGTCTTTTCTCATCCAGACTGAGCACACCAGGTTCCATCAACAAAGCCTCAAATGACAAGGAATCAAGACCCTCCACCATCTTGGTTGCCCTCCTCTGGACACTCTACATCTTATCAATGTCCTTTTTAAACTTTGTGCTGAAAATAGAATAAAATACTCCAGTGGGACAAGAGCAGAGTACAATTAGACTGTCATCCAACTCTTCCTGGAAAGGATCCCTTTTAAATGCAGCCAAAGGTTGCATTAGTTTTTGGTTCTGGTTTTGGAGGGTGTTGCTTCTTCTCCTGAGAATTTTAATCAAATTAACCCAATCACTGGCCGCTAAATTCTGCTGAACTCAGATCACGAAGGCCTGAATTCAAATTCCTCCTGAGATACTTGATAGCTAGGGAACACTAGGCAAGTCACTAAACCTCTGGTCACCTCAAACTTCACATCTGTACAATGGGGGTGATAATAGCACCTACATCACAGGGTTGTTGTCAGGATCAAATGAGATGACATCCATAAAGTGCTTCCCAAACCTTAAAGTGCTAGATCAATGCTACCTATTATTAGCTATTGCCATTGCCTCTCAAGAGGCATGTCATTTAACTACTCTATTGTTAAACTCATACCTGTGACTTCCTGGAACATAACTCCTTTTGCTGGCCACCACTGCCTTATGTATGGCATCTTCTCAATTAGACTGTAAGCTCCTTAAGGGCAGGGGCTTTTCTATTTGCATTCACAGTGCTTTAAAGAGTGTTTGACTCATAGTAAATACCCAATTAATGTTTTTCATTCATTCAATTGTGAGCACCACATTTCAGTAAGAACTTTAAAACTGGAGAGTATCCAGAGAAGGGATACCATGATGATGAAAGATGTTAAGATCATGTCACATAACAATAAGTTTAAGGAACTGGTGGTATTTAGCTTGAAGGAGAACAGCTCTGTGGAGGACAAGATATGTTTTTCCAAGTGTCGGATGGTCTTTCATGTAGAAAAAGGATTTAAATATTCTTTGCTTGGTTCCACAGAGGAGATCTAGGAAGAAAGTGTGAATGTTGCAGCAAAGATTCAGGATTAATATAAGGCAAAACAACCTAATGATTGAAGCTATCCAAAGTCAAATCAGCTACTTTGAAAGGCAATGATGGATGGAAGGAAGGAAGGAAGGAAGGAAGGAAGGAAGGAAGGAAGGAAGGAAGGAAGGAAGGAAGGAAGGAAGGAAGGAAGGAAGGAATAGAAGGAGGGTAGGAGGGAGGGCAGGAGGGAGGGAGGAAGGAAGGAATGGAGGGAGAGTAGGAGAGAGGAAGGAAGGAAGGAAGGAAGGAAGGAAGGAAGGAAGGAAGGAAGGAAGGAAGGAAGGAAGGAAGGAAGGAAGGAAGAGAAATGCATTTACGAAAGGTTTATCATATGCCAAACACTGCGCAAAGCATCGGGGTTACAAATGTCAGCAAGTAAGGCAGTCCCTGACTTCAAGGGGCATACATTTAAGTGGGAGAAGACAACATATAAAACAAAGCTAGAAAGCATATGGAGAGGAGGTGAGGTTTGGAACTGGCCAGAACATTGCATGATGGTCTAGTTTGAGCAAGATAGAGCAAAAGTTCATTTATCAGAACCCAATAGATTTCATTAGAACCTGGATGACTACTACTTGGTCATACTTTCTAGGAGATTCTAATTCAAATATTGGTTGGATTAGATGACCTCTGAAATCCTTCCCCATTCTGAAATTCTATGAGATGCTATGAAACTCACCACCAGCTTCAGTGTGGGCCTCCCTTCACTCTCTTCACAGCACAGACATAGGTTATGGTGTTCTGTCCCCATGTAAATAGGAATGCCTTTGCTAAAGCCTTTTTGAAGAGACTGATCTTGGCATGGTGTAACCAACACCTGAACTGGGAATACAAGAATCAGTGACCACACAGGGTGAAAAATTGTGTACATATAAAAGAATCGAGAGTCTGTTTCTGACAAAGGGGACAGTGATGGAGGAGGGCATCATCCATTCTGTTTCTCTCTTCCCATTATCCCCTCCCCCCAGCTCCATTCTTCCCATAATTGCCTGGCATTAGAACCCTCTCAGGTTGGATTGCAGAAGATCAACCAACCTGAATGTCCCCTCTCTCCTCCATCCTCCCTAAGCATTGTTCTACTGCTCCTCTGTCTCTATCCTCATGGACAGCATGGTTTAAATGTAACAAAGGCCAGACTGCCCCTTCCCTTACCATCTTTCACTGCCTGGTGTAAGACTTTCCCCTTCCTCCACCTTTATGCCTAGTAACTGCCCAAGTCATCCCTGGAATTGGTTAAACTACAGGAATCTGTCCTGGGAAATGCTATAAAAAGAGGGTCACCCAAAGCATGAGCTTGCCTCAGAGAAAGAGAAAATAGGACCGGGTTTTGTACTCACCTCGCTTATCATATCCTTCAAAATAAGAAACTGCTACAAGGGTCTTCCCTTTCAAGACTAAGAGTTGATCAGATGTGTCACGAATAGCTCTGATGTAAGGCAGCTTTGTGTCTCCTAAATGAAAATTGTTACAACGCAAATGTCATTTGCCGATTAGGATTAAAGCTGATTTAATGGGTTTGTTTCCAGGAAATTGCCAGTTCTCTGTCAGCACATCGAGATGGATGGACTGATGTTGATGAAATACAGCCCCAACTGAGTCTCTACATGGCCACTTTCTCTCTATATATAAATCCCTACTGTGACCACCAAAGAGTTGTGATTATGAATGAGGGAACTACAGAATTTCAGAAATGGAAGGGAACTCAGGGTCCATCTAATCCAACCCACTGAATACATTGAGCAAATATCCATTTTTTTTAGGGAAACCTTTCATGTGCTGGAACCCACCACAACAGGAAACAGCCCAATTTCACTTTGGGACAATTTTAATTGTTGGAATGTTTTTTCTGCCATTGAGTCCAAATTTACCTCTTTGTCAATTGTACCCATTTCTTCTTTTTGTCTTCAGGGGCAAACAACATGAGTCTAATCTCTGTCCCCAGAGTTGGTTTAAATACTTAAAGACAGTGATAACTTTCCCACTGTCTTCTTTTCTCTAAGCTAAACCTCCCCCATTTCTGCAAACTGTGCTCATGTGGGATGGACTTGAGGCCTGTCCTTCATCAAGCTGCCCCCATCTGGCTGCTTCCAACTTTTCAATGTCCTCCTTCAAGCCTCAAAAGGAATATAACATTCTAAGTGTGAGGACACAGTCATACTCACCTCCTTATTCCTGGAAGCTGTGATTCCCTTAAAGCATCCCCAAATCACATCAGGGGTGTGGGGGTGTGTGCACATGTCTGTGTGGTGTGTGTGTGCACATGTGTGTGTCCATGTCTGTGTGTCTGCATATTTTCCTGTCATAATCTCACTGCTATCAACATCAAGGCACTGAATTGGGCTGCCCTTCCTGACTATTCTCCCATTCATTAAAGTCTTTACCGAACAAAAACCCCAGGTCTTTTTCAGGCAAACTGCTATGTGTCCACACCATCTAGTCAATTTTTTAAACACAAGTGTAGGACTTTGCATTTATCCCTATACATTGCATGAGACCAAGGTTCTAGCCTGCCAAGATTTATTTGAAACCTGATTTTATACTTCTGGGTATTGACTGTTCCCCATGGTTCTGTTATCATCTGCAAGCTTGAGAAGCATCCCTGTCATTCATAAAATTGTAAAGCAGCCCAAGGTCAAAAACAGACCACAGGGGCACTTCACTAGAGAGCTTGTTCCAAGTCTACTTTTTTTATTAGTCGTCATTCAATCATATTCTGACTCCTCATGACACCATTTCAGGTTTTCTTGGCAAAGATACTAGAGTGGTTTGCCATTTCCTTTTCTAGATCACTTTACAGATGAGGAAACTGAGGCAAACAGGGTGAAGTGACTTGCCCAGGGTCACACAACTAGTAAATGTCTAAGGCTGGATTTGAACTTGTCTTCTGGACTCCAGGCCTGGACTTCTAACCATGTAACCACTAATGAATCCTCTTTTCAGTCCAACCATCCAACCAATCTTGAATCTATCTACATCCTAAATATCCCATACTCTAGGCAGCACTCCTCTATCTTTCCCCACGGGAATAACATGAGATCCTTTATTGCTTTGGCAAATTCAGCTGAATTTTATCTGTGACATCTCCCTGATCTTCCAGTCCAGTTACTCCAGCAAACAAGGAAACAAATTTAGAATCACATGACTTTGTTTTTGTAAATGCATGCTGACAATCTGTGATCAGTGCTTCTTTCTCTAGCTGTTCATCCAGCATTGCTTGGATGGTTCTTTCTACAATTTTCTAGAAATACAAGCCAAGTTCACTGGCCTGCAGCTGGCAGAATAGGCCCTATTCTTTTCCTTTTGAGAGAAATTAGGACACTTGCTTTTCTCCAGGCCCACAGTGCCCTGGCCATTGTTTCTGGCATCACTGACAGTGCCTTCCCCACGTCTGCCAAAAGGGAGCTCACTTGGACCAGGAAACTTGAATTCAAGAGTAGCTCCCTTAATATCTCTTTGCTTATCTTGGCTATCCATTCCCAAATAACCATTTTGTTCTGTTTTTTTCTAATGCAAAGGTCATTGTCCTTTCAAATAAATAAAATGGGAGATGAGCCACTGGGTCTCTTATCTATTACCATCCCATCTGCCAGTGAGCCTCCCCCTGCCATGGTTGGCCTGTTCCCCCTCAATAGGGCTTTTTTAAAAAAAATTGGATATTGGGAAGGTCAGGGGGCTGGGAAGATCAAGATGGGTGTTCCTTGGGAAAGATTTTGCTGGGCTGGGGATATGCCATACATTCCCTAAAGGGCCCATTTGACATAAGATTTTCCAAGGCCAAATAGGCCTAGAATATATGCCAAGGGTCTATCCCATAAACAAGGCCACAATCAATAAAGAGGTAGAACTGACAAACCCTAAAACAATATCCCAAAATAGAATACAAAAGCAAACATGGCATCTCCTTTGAGATTAAAAGACTGAAATGTGTGAAGAGACAGCAGAGATATACATCAGAGGGGAGTAGAAGATGATAGAAATGGACAAGTGGAGTTATCATGTCTCCATTGGTGGGGGTTTGGTGTCATCAGGGAACTGCATGAGCCTAGGACAGTATTCCCCTTGCCCCACACAGGGAATCCAGACAAGCATGCTTGGGAGAGGGTGACGGGGCACAGCCATATCTCACCTTTATGGAGTGGTGATTTCTGTAAATGTAATGAAGTGGTGAAAGCAGAAACATAAAAAATTAGGCACCATATTATTTCCAGGTTAAAGGAAGCATGATATCCTTCAATCGATGGATAAATAAACAGTTCTACTATGTCATGGGCCCCATGCTGGCCCTCAAACAGCTTAAATTCTAGCAGAGGAGATAACATGGACACATACAAACAGTTCTCTTAATGTTAGAGGATTGTTCAGCAGTAATGTGAATTTACCTCAGACCGGGGGAAGTGAGGGATGGAGGCAGAAAGGCGGCTGACTCCTAGGGAGGGAAGGGGCCAGAACACAGTTCAAGGACAGGAACAGAGAAGCAAGAACAAGAGGAGGGCCATGCAGGGACAAGGACCACAACCTAGAGAAAGAACAGGGGCAGGGGCTGTGGGGACATGGAGGAACCAGATAGATACAGACAGGAGAGGACAGATGTATTGTACTGAATGGCAGATAGACAGGAGAGTGGGCAGACAAAGTGGGGCAAGATTCTTCTCTCTCAGGGCAGGAACTCTCAAGCCAAGCCCACCATCCCACCATAGCAGTGGGGGGTCTCTATTTACTCCAACCTTCTGCTTTCTCTTGGGGGGCTTAATTTATAAGGAGATTTTGTTTTCCATGGGGGAGAAAGCGGGAGAGGCTACAGAGCACCCAATCCAACAGGTGAAGTAGTAAAAGACATAGCTGAGTACTGTGTGGTAAAGTTAACATAGGTGGTTTTTTGGAAATGAGGATTTCTTTCAGAATTCTTTAAGAAGAGTCAAGTATGAGTCAATTTATATAAAGTGAGAACTGTCTGTATAGGAAGATGCAGAATATATACAAATTTAATTTATGGTAGTTTGGGGAGGGAGAGACACCAGCAGCCAGGGGGAATAAGAAAGCCTCCACCACAGATGTAGGTGAAAATTAAACACTATGGGACACCATGCACTGGTTAGAATTTAGGGGGCTCTCATGTCTTCCCATATGCATGACTTGTGGATTCTCTCAAACTGGTCTTGGCAAACTTATCAGCCCACAGTGACCTCTAGCCTTCTACTCTCCAGGGTGGACACACATCATACATACAGAGCTGAAAAAGATCATGGTGACCATCAAGTCCAAACCATTCTGGAAAATCCAGCCTCAGACACTTACCAGCTGTGGGACCCTGGGCAAGTCATTTAACCTCTCTTTGTCTCAGTTTCCTCAGTTATAAAATAAGGATAATGATAGCACCTACTTCCCAGAATTATTGTGAGGATCAAATGGGATAATGTTTGTAAAGGGCTTAGCACAGAACCTAGCACATAGTAGGTGCTATGTAAATGCTAGTTGTTGCTGTATATCATTATCGCCATCATCATCATCATCATTATTATTATCATATGAGGAAACAGAGGCCCAGGTATATTAAATGACTCACCCAAGAGCACACAAGCAGTGAGCATCTGAGGAAGGATCCGAACCCAAGTTCTCAGACTTCAGAACCAGTGAGTGTTCTTGGCATTGCCCCACAGCTGACTAGCCACAGAGCCAGTGTTGTCCGCCATGTTATTGCTTACCTGCTTCATGCAGATCAAAGCTTATTTTATTCATGATAGGATTCTCTGTGCTCCTGTAAAGGGAGATTGAAGGAAACTGAATGCTAGGACTTTCTTCAGGGCTACATCCAGGTATAGCCCATGCTTAACTTTACCTCAGCACCTCTATCCAGAGAGGTGTGGGTGAGGAAGGAAGGAAACAAGCATTTATTAGGAACCATAACAAATAGACCTAATCAGTGCTTACTCCCTGTCCTCTTCCCCACTAACTCTGTTACTGTGCTAAGCCTCTTACAAATATTATCTCATTTGATCCTTATAACAATCCTTGGAAATAAGTGTTGTTATCATTCCCATTTTCCAGGAGAGGAAGCTGAGGCAGATAGAGAGTAAGTGACTTCCTCAAGGTCAAATAGTTAATAGTGTTTGAGGTCAGATTAGAACTTGGGTCTTCTTGACTCCATGCACAGCACTCCAGTGTGCCACTTAGCTGAGCTAGGGTAAGGAAGCCCCTTGAGCCATGGTTCAGCAGGTCATGGCTACTGGTCTAAACAGATTCCCAGATGATTCATCTGCCCTGCTACCCCTGGGCATTCTGCTCAGCTTCCTCAGCAGGGATCTCCCTCTGACCACAGACATCACCTCCAATATCCCCCAGAGCAACAAATGCGACAGCAGACTAGCCCTCAAGAATATACTCCCATTCAACGATCCTGCCAATGTTGCAGCTTTCCTATCTTAGGCAAACATGTCCCTAAGAGTTTTCGCACTGAACCTGGCTCATCAGCCATCAGCATCCACTCCCAATGCACAGGGAAGGAATCTGCCACTTCCATGGGCCATAACGGCCCCTAGAGCAAAAACCAAAATATCCTGCTAATAGAAATACTTAAGGCTCAAATCCACTCCCATCCTTGGAACCCAAGGGACAACAGTGAGAGGAAGATGCAAAGACAAATGGTTTTCAGCTGCAGGAAGGATCAAAGGGTACCTGGTCCAACCACTCTTTCCAATTTTCCTGAGCTCCTGGGCTGCAATGGTTTCATTAAGCTCCAATGAGATTTTCTGGGGATGATGGGTCTTTTATCTAGTTGAAGAACTATAAAAAAAATTTTATAAGAAGTTTCTCTGATAAAGGCCTCATTTCTCAAATATTTAGAGAACTGGGTCAAATTTACAAGAACATGAGTAATTTCCCAATTGATAAATGGTCAAAGAATATAAAAAGGAAGTTTTCAGATAAAGAAATCAAAGCTATCTAGAGTCATATTAAAAATGCTATAAATCTCCATTGATTAGAGAAATGCAAATTAAAACATCTCTGAGATTCTACCTCATACCTATCTGGTCAGCTAACACGACAGAAAAGAAAAATGATAAACATTGGACGGATGTGGAAAAATTGGGACACTAATGTACTCTTGGTGGAGTTGTGACTGGGTCCAGCCATTTTGGAGGGAAATTTCAAACTATGTATATATATATATATATATATATATATATCCTTTGATCTAGCAATACCACTACTAAGTCTGTATCCCAAAGAGAAGAAAAGGAAGGAACAGGAAAGGAAAGGAAAGAGAAGGGAAGGGAAGACACAAAAGAAAAGAAAAGAGAGAAAGAAAGAGAGAGAGAGAGAAAGGAAGGAAGGAAGGAAGGAAGGAAGGAAGGAAGAAAGAAAGAAAGAAAGAAAGAAAGAAAGAAGGAAAGAAAGAAAGAAAGAAAGAAAGAAAG
>CM053625.1:333909321-333944579 GCA_028646595.1 Phalanger gymnotis
CTGCTTCCCTCTGCCCCTTTGTGGGTTCTGCAGTTCTAGAATTGGTTCAGAGCCATTTTTTCATAGGTTTTTGGAGGGTCTTGGAGGGGAGCTCACGCCAGTTACTGCTTTCCAGTCGCCATCTTGGCTCCGCCCCCCCCATTTCTGCCTTTAACTTCCCCTGTTTCCTTCAGGTCCCAGCTAAAGTGCCACCTTCTGAAAGAAGCCTTTCCTGATACCCTTAATGTTAGCTCCTTCTCTTTGCAGTTACCTTCAATTCATCATGTATGTGTGTGTGTGTGTGTGTGTGTGTGTGTGAAGATAAAGACATGGACATGGACATAGACATAGACATAGATAAAGCTATAGTTATAGATACAGATATGGGTATGGATATGGATATAGATGTATCTTGTTTGTACATAGTTGCTTACATGTTGTGTCCCCCATTAGATTATAAGCTCTAAGAGGGAAGGGACTATTTTGGCCTTTCTATGTATCATAGAAAGTGCCTGGCAGGAAGAGGCAGGGCATGGGAGGGGGGAGGCGGCAACATTGTTGCAAGTTGAAGAAACTGACTGACAAGGGGCAAAGGATACACAGTGTTCCATCTGGGCTCAGGCCACTGTGCCGGCCCCCTGCCCTTCAACTCTGTCCCCAGAGCCAGGCTGCTCTTCTCAGGATTCCCACCTGTTCCTAAGTTCCCACTCCTGGGCCATGCCAGCCCCGCTCCCTGGCTCTCCATGGATAATTTCCAAAAGGTGGAGATAGGAGAGGGCACTTACAGGATGGTGTATAAGGCAAAGAACAAGGTGACTGGAGAAGTGGTGGCGCTCGAGAAAATCCGTCTGGACACTTAGACAGGGGGCATCCCCAGTACCGCCATTCGAGAGATCGCTCTGCTCAAGGAACTTAATCGCCCCAACATTGTCAAGCCGCTGGATGCCATCCATACAGAAAACAAACTCTACCTGGTTTTCAAATTTCTGCATCAGGATCTGAAAAAGTTCACGGATGCATCTGCACTCACAGGCATCCCTTTGCCCCTCATTAAGAGCTACCTGTTTCAACTCCTCCAAGGTCTAGCCTTTTGCCACTCTCACAGAGTCCTCCATTGAGACCTCAAGCCACAGGACCTCCTCATCAATGCTGAAGGCTCCATCAAGCTGGCTGACTTTGGTCTAGCCAGGGCCTTTGTAGTACCCATTCATACCTATACTCATGAGGTGGTGACCCCGTGGTATCGATTACCAGAAATCCTCTTGGGTTGTAAATACTACTCAACAGCTGTAGATATATGGAGCCTGGGTTGTATCTTTGCTGAGATGATTACTCATAGGGCTTTATTCCCTGGAGACTCTGAAATCGACCAGCTATTCAGGATCTTTTGGACACCGGGGGCACCAGATGAGGTAGCTTGGCCAGGAGGGACCTCCACGCCTGATTATAAACCCAGCTTCCCCAAGTGGGCACGACAAGATTTCAGTAAGGTGGTGCCTCCACTAGATGAAGATGGACGGAGCTTGCTATCGCAAATGCTGCTTTCAGCCAAGGCAGCTCTAACTCATCCCTTCTTCCTGGATGTTACTAAGCCTGTACCCTACTTGCGACTCTGAGCCATGCTATATCCCTACCCGCCCCCCAATCCTATCCTCATCTTCTAGGGTGGACCAGCCCTGGTCTGTCTCCATGGCTGTTTGAACTTAGATAGGGATCGGGGAGAGCCAATTTGGCTGCCTCTAACTTTCAATTTACTTTCTCCCTTTTCCCATTCTACCCATTTTGGGGATAGCTGGGGATGGGGAGGGGTAGGAAATGAAAGGGAGATTCAGTATTATGATTGTCTCCTGAGTTTGGGAGTGACACATAGGATTTTCAGCATGCCTCTCTCATCCTCGGGCTGCTATTGTTTATATAGGACCTATTATAAGCAGTGGGCTAGGTGGAAAGCTTTGAAAGAACATTCCACAAAGCTCCTTTTAAATAATTGTGTATTTTTGTTTTTGGTGTGTGTATGAGTGTGCTTTTCCTTGTTGCGAATTTTTAAAAAATTAGATAAAACCAGATTTTGTACCCCAGAATGCTCATCTCCCCTCACAGGCTGGAGGAATAAACACCTAGTCTCAATAAGTGCTGCCACAGAACTAATTAGCCCTAGCTCCCTTGTCTGCCACACCCTCTGTCCATTTGGCAGAAACTGAACTTGGGGTGAAGGATGGGAACAAGGGGAGAAGAGAGGGAGAATTGTTCTTCATTCTGATCCATGACTACTTCACTGCTGCCTTACAAGGGTGGGAGGTGTTTGATTTTTTCACCCCTTTTGGAACTGGCCTCTAGTTTCTTTCAGTTAATTGTTGAGCAGGGCCCTAAGGGGAGTTGCTAAGACCAGAGGCAATAGTATTCGCCTAAGTTCTGGTCGCTCAGGTGACATTTGATGACATCTAAAGATAGTACAAAAAGAGAGAACAGAACTGTTTGCTTGAGGCTCTCATTCCTGGAGGAGTGTTGGTGTGGGACTCTGGGCAGCTACTCTAAGAGCCTCCCAGCTAATCAACCCAGATGTTGATGGTTTCTTGGTAACTATGAATTGTGATCTGGACTGTTTATATTGTGTATGTTCGTAACTTGTTTGTATTTGTTCTGAAGTTCAGGTTGCTGGCTTTTCCTCCTGAACTAAGTGAGTTTATAAGTATATGTCAGATTAAAGTAAGATTATTAACCCCTTAATGCTACTTTCCTTAGTAAAGCAGATCAAAAGAACCTGTGCTGGCAGCATTCTTGTTGTCTGGTTTGTGCTGGGCTTTCACCCCCACAACAGCTGCTAGCTGAATTGTTGTAACATTAGGGAAACAGACTTGCAGGCAAGGACCTATGTGCCAGGGTCCCACCCCTGGTAGGGGAACCTGAGGCAGCATGGGAAGATCTCAATGCTTACAACAATGGCTACTCAGTAAGCTGTAGCCCTGAGAGTGAGGGATAACAGCAACAAAAAGATAAGTTTAATTTGCAGCAGGACTTCATGACCAGAAAATGTGTACATCACATCTCTGATGCTTGTCTGAGCTCAGAGAACACCCAATGTTGGTCATATGTGATACAATAATCATGTGATTTTCCAAGGAGTGAGATCATCCAGAGGGTGAGTGCAAAGGATTATTGTTATGCCAAACTCAGGGAGCAGCTTGCTTTCTGGGCTCATATGTGAGGAACAATCAAAAAAAGTTAGTTTGACTGTACCATAGATTGTGGAAAGAGAGCAACGAAACATTTTTTTTTGCAGGGGGGTGGGGTGGGGCAATTAGGGTTAAGTGACTTGCCCAAGATCACACAGCTAGTAAGTGTGTCAAGTGTCTGAGGCCAGATTTGAACACAGGTCCTCCCGACTCCAGGGCAGGTGCTCTACTCACTGCACCACCTAGCTGCCCCCACAGGAATACATATTAAGGCTAGCAAGGCAGGATGGGACCAAGTGGTAAAGTACTTAAGATGACAAAAAGAGTAGTTTGCATTTCAATTAATCAGTAAATATTTATTAAGCACCTACTATGTGCCAGGAACTGTACTAAGTCTGAGAACACAAAAACATTCAAAAGTCAGGACCTGCCCTTAAGGAGTTTATAATTGAATAGAAGAGAAAACATACAAACAAAAATGTACAAGCAAGCTATATAAAGCATAAACAGGAAACAGAGGGAAGGCACTGGAATTAAAAGGGTTTAGAGAGGATTTTAGTTGAGACTTAAAAGAAACCAAGGAGGTCAGTAATCAGGGAAGAAGAGAGAGAACATTCCAGGCATGAGAGACAACCAGAGAAAATGCCTGAAGCTTAGAGATGGTGTTGACCGGAAAGTTTGGTTAAAGGAGGCAAACCAGCTAGGTGATATATGAATATATACTCACATATATACATATATACATGTAATTTATCCCCTTAAAACTAGCAATACATTATTATGGAGTCAGATGGAAACATCTGACTGACTGACAAAAGAATGACAAGGTTTAAGTACACATTAGAACAATCCCAACTCCACTTTATGGTCTCCATATCATGAGAAAAGAAGTTTCTTAGTTGAATGAGTCATAAATACAGTAAGACAAGACAATTGACAAAGTAGTGTCAGTTAGAGATTATAATCCCAAGATGATTGTGCTTCTCCTGTATATGCATATGTCCCTAGAATATCAGGATAAGAGAAATCCCACTGCTCTGGTTGCAGATATCCTGTAACCAACAGGAAAAATATTCCTTGTCAACCTTATTTGGTCTTTGAAGTTGCTGTCACAGGAAAGAGCATTTTTAGAGTAGAGCAAAGCAGTTTGGTTGTTTAGTTCAGGCTTCAGATGTTATTGGGGTTCAAATCTGAAAGGAATATCAGTGGAGTGCCTTGTTCAAGAAACCAGGAGGCTGGTGTCACTGGCTCAAAGCATACATGTTGGGGAATAGGATGTAAGAAGACTGGAGAGGTACAAAGGAGTTAGGTTATGAAGGGCTTCAAATGCCAAACGGAGCATTTTGTGTTTGCCCCTGGAGACAACAGGAAGGCACTGGAGTTTATTAAGTGGGGGGGGGGCAGGGAGTGATATGATCAGACCCGCATTTGAGGAAAATTATTTTGCTGGATGAGTGGAGGGTGGAATGGAGTGGGGAGGGACTTGAAGCAGGCTGACCCACCAACAGGCTATTGTAATAGTCCAGGGTTTAGGTGATGGGCGTCTGCACTAGAGTGGTGGCAGTGTCAGGACAGAAGGGAATATATTCAAAAGATGTTGCAGAGATGAAGTTATCTTTCTTATTTATTTTATTATTAGATTTACCTTGTTCTGAGAGGGAAAAGTTGAGGTCCCCCGCTAATATAGGTTTACTGTCTATTTCCTCTTGTAATTCGTTTAACTTTTCCTTTAAGAATTTGGGTGTTCTGCCATTTGGTGCATAATCTGTTTAGCATTAATATTACTTCATTGTCTATGATGTTTTTAGTAAAATGTAATTTCTCTGATTATTTCTTTTAATTAGGTCTTTTCTGCTTTAGCTTTCAATGAGATCATGATTGCTACCCTGACTTTTTAATCACAGCTGAAGTATAATAGATTCTGCTCCAGTCTCTTATTTTAACTCTGTGAGTGTCTTTCTTTTCTAAGTGTGTTTCTTGCAAGCGACATATTGTTGGATTCTGGTTTCTAATCTGTTCTGCGATCTGCTTCCTTTTCATAGGTGAGCTTGTCCCATTCACATTCACAGTTATGATTACAAACTGTGTATTTCCCTCCATCCTATTATCTTCTTTTTATCCTCCTCTTTCTCTTCTTGTCCTATCCCTCCTCAAAAGTCAGTTTGCTTCTGACTACTGCCTCCCTTAATCTACCTTCCCTTTCACCACCCTTTCTCTTATTCCTTTCCTCTCCTAGTTCCCTATTGAGTAAGGGAGGTTTCTATATCAAACTGAATGTGTGTATATATTCATCACCCTTTGAATTAATTCTGATGAGAGTGAGGTTTAAGTGTTGCCTACCACCACCATCCCCATTTTCCCCTCCACTGGACAAGCTCTTCCTTGTGCACCTCTTCTATGTGAGATGTTCTTCCCCATTCTTCTTGTCCCTTCCCCCTTCTCCCAGTGCATCCCCCTTTCTCACTTCTGCATTTCCTTAGGATGATTTCAGCATAATTGCCTCACATACATTCCGTCTTTTATGTAGGCTCTTTCTGACTGCCCTAATAATGAGAAAATTCTTAGGAATTACATGTGTCATCTTCCCATATAGGGATATAAACAGCTTAACCTTATTAATTCATTTTTGGTTTCTCTTTTGTATTTATCTTTTGACACTTCTTGAGTCATGTTTAAATGTCAAATTTTCTATTCATCTCTGGTCTTTCTATCAAGAATACTTGAAAGTCCTCTATTTCATTATATATCCATTTTTGCACTGAAGGTTTGTTTCTATTCAGTTTTGGTGGGTTGGTTATTCTTGGTTGTAATCCTAGCCCTTTTGCCTTCTGGAATATAATTTTCAAAGCTTTCTGCTTTAACATGAACACTGCTAAATCTTGTGTGATCCTAACTGTGCCTCCAAATATTGGAATGGTTTCATTTTGGCTACATGCAATATTTTCTCCTGGGCCAAGGAGCTCTAGAAATGGCTATAATATTCTTGGATGTTTTTATTTTGGGATATCTTTCAAGGGGTGATCAGAGGATTCTTTTCATTTCTATGTTACCCTCTGTTTCTAAGATATCAGGACAGAATTTGTTGGTAATTTTTTTAAATATGATGTCTAGGCTCTTTTTTATCACGGCTTTCAGGTAGTTCAATAATTCATAAAGTTGGGGCAGCTAGGTGGCCCAGTGAGTAGAGCACCAGCCCTGGAGTCAGGAGGACCTGAAATCAAATCCAGCCTCAGACACTTGACACATGTACTAGCTGTGTGACCTTGGGCAAGTCACTTAACATCAATTGCCCTGCCAAAAAAAAAATAATAATGATAATTCGTAAAGTCTCTCTCCTCAATCTATTTTCCAGGTCAGTTATTTTTCTAATGAGGTATCTCACATTTTTTTCTATTTTTCATTGCTTGACTTTATTTTATTTTTCCTTGATGTGTCATGGAGTCATTAACTTCCACTTGCCCAATTCTAATTTTTCAGGAATCATTTTCTTTAGCTAGCTTTTGTATCTCCCTTTCCATTTGGCCAATTCTTCTTTTCAAGAAATTCTTTAGTATTTTTGTGCCTCTTTTTGTATCTGTTAATTCTCTTTTCATAGTTTTCTTGCATTACTTTCATTTTTTTTCCCAACTTCTCCTCTACCAATCTTATCTCTTTTTTTAAGTCTTCCAGGAATTCTGGTTAGCTTTGTGTCCAATTTTCATTTTTCCTTTGAGGTTTTGCTTGTAACCGTTTTCACATTGTTGTTTTCTTCTAAGTTTATGTCTTGATCTTCCTTGTCACCAGATGTAGTAGGAAGGCCGAATTTATAATCTCAAATATAATCATGTATATGTTTGAATGGTTCGAAATCGCAAGGTATGAGAGATTCTCTAAGTAGAAAACAACAAAAAATTTATTTAGGCCCCACCGCAGCTGATCCATGAGCCAGCCTCCCCATTCCAACATCTTGACAAAAAGACTCCAGGCCCAGAGAGCCTGCCTCACAAGAGTAACCAGGAGGCCACAGAAAAACAAGATAGTATTTAGCCAAATCATTTTTACTGGCCTCAAGTCCTCGCTCCCACTCCTGGGTCCACACACACGGGTCAGCTCTGCTTCCACAGCTTCCTGCCTCGGCAGCTTCTGGCTTCCTCAGCAGCAGCTTCTGCTCCCACTGAAACTGTCTCTTGGCTCACCTTTCCTTGCAGCCAAGCCTCTGGCATTCTCAAGACCCGCCTCAACAACCAGAGACCATTGGTTCCTGAGTTGGCCCCTCTTAAGTCATTCATCTACACCCACACAGGTTTCACACCTGATAGGGCTTTGGGCCTGAGGCTTAGCACTTAACAGCTGAAAGTACTTCCACTCAAAAGAAACAAAAGCCATGCTAAGGAGACAATTTTGCTTAACAACACACCAGAGTAGCTTTTTATGGTCAGGTTCTTTTTGTTCTTGTTGTTGTTGTTTTTCAATCATTTTTCCAGCCTATTTCTTGACTTTGAATTTTATTTTGAAGTTGGACTCTGCTTGCCTGGTTGGGAGCAATTTCTTAAGCTTCAGACTTTTTCATGCTTCTGTTTTCACAACTAGTTCTACAGATCTATAATGTTTCCAAGGTGGTGTGATCTGGGGAGAGCATGATCACTACTCTCCTGGTCTGTGCTCTGGCTTTTACCCAGGAAGGGCCCCTGGTCCCCTGTAGCCACAAGCACTAGTGTTCTTCACTGCCCTAGAACTGTGACCAGGTTTTCTGCTCCCTTGTGATGGACCTCAAGTTTTCCTTTCTGCCCTGAAACTGTGACCCGAAACCGTATATGAGCAAAAGAGCTGCCAAATAGTGCCCAGTTCTGCACCAAGCATCAGCTCAGGGTCCCCTGCAATCCCTTTCTAACCAGTTGTTAGACCTTTACAGTCTCTAAGCTGAAAGCTCCTGTAATTGCTGCTGCTCCCCCAAGACTCACTGCTGGCATTGCCACCCTGTGCACTCTGGACTGGCCCCCACTTTGTGTCACAGACCTCTTGTTAGGTTCGTTAACTTGAGAATGGAAAGAGACCAGAGACAACAGGAATTGCCAATCACATAGAGCTCTTTTATTACTACTGGCACGCCAGGGACTCCATACTAATGATGAGAGACCCCGACTCCAGGTTTAAGGCAGAATTTATAGGGTACAGAAACAAAGAAGCAGTTAATTAAGGTACAGAGGCAATTAGTGCACACAGCTAAGTCAGCATTCCGTTCTTATCAGTTCCTGGGGTCCTTGTCGGTTCCTGGGGCAGTTCCTGGGGCAGGGCGTCCTGAAGCCTCCAGTTTGTCTTCTTCTTATCTGTAGAGACTGATCCCACCTGGAGGTAGTAACTCTTTGGGGCAATTCGACCTTCTCGGGAAGTAGTAAATCTTATAGGGTCTTATCCCAAGGTAACAACTCTTGGAATGCTAACTGTCACTCTGTGCCTCCTATATTCTCAGCTATTTTCTTACTAAAACTATTAACCCTTTCCTAGGTCCCTACACTAGATCCCTACACTCTCTCTCTTGCAAACCTCTTAAGTTATCTTGGACTGGAAAAATGTCTCACCTCAATCTTTTGTTGGCCACTCCTGAATTTGATTTGCTGTGTTATTTTAAAGTTGTTTGGATGAGAATGTTGAGAAAATTCAGCTGGGTTTCTGCCTGTCTTCTACTGTCTTGGCTTTGCCCTCACAAAGGTGAAATCAATAGTCCTTGGCAACAGATTGGATATGGGAGGTGAATGAGAGAGGGGAAGAGAGAGAGAGAGAAAGAGAGAGAGAGAGAAAGTCAGGAGTCCAAGATGACTTCTAATTTGTGAGCTCGAGGGATGGAAGGATGGTGTTGCACTCCACACTAATAGGAAAAGTAGGAGAGGAAAGATAATGAGTTCTGTTTTGGACATGTTTAGTTTAAGATGTTTGCTGGACATTCAGTTTGAGAAGTCTGAAAGGCTGGGCTAAGATGGGAGACTGGAGGTCAACAGAGACAATAAAGATGGATAGGCAGATTGAAGAATTATCAGCATAGAGATGATAATTAAAACTATGGGCACTGATGAGATCATCAAGTGAAGTAGAATAGAGGGAGAAGAGAAGAGAGGCCAGGACAGAACCCTGACGACTATCTCCAATTAAAGGGTATGATCTGCAAGAGTATCCATCAAAGGAAACAAAGGAGTGGTCTGATAGATTGGGAGAACCCGGAGAGAGCGGTATCCCAAAAGCCTAGAGAGAAAAGAGTATCAAAGAGGAGAGCGATCAACAGCGTCAAAGGCTAAAGAGAAGTCAAGAAGAATAAGGATTAAGAAAAGGCCATTGGATTTGGCAATTAAGACATCATTGATAACTTGGGAGAGAATAGCTTTGGTGGAATAATAAGATCTGAAATCAGATCGTAAAAGGGAAAGTTAAGAGGAGAGAAAATGGTGGCACCTATTGTAGACAGTCCCTTTCAAGGAGTTTAGCTACAAAGGGCAGAAGAGATATAAGATGATTAGTGGGGATGGGAGGGTCAAGTGAATGGATTTTTTTCAAGTGGAAGATGGAAGAAACATGGACATGTTTGTAGGCAGTAAGAAATGAGTCACAGAGAGGGAGAGGTTGAAAATAAGCAAAAGAATGGAGTAACAGAGGGGGCAATCTATTAGAGTCAACAAGATGGAATGGGATCACTTAAACAAGTAGAGGGATTAATCTTGGTAAGGACTAAGGCAGTTTCATCATGTAAAACATGAGTGAAACAGGGGGTGAGTGGCAGATGGAACCTCAGTGATGGGAAATGAGGAAGAAAGGAGAAGAGGAAGCTCATGGTGAGTCTTCTCAACTTTTCTATAAAACATGAAGCTAGGTTCTTCTCTGAGAGAGTGAGAGGAGAAGGAGCCATGGGAGGATTTAGGAGGGATAGAAAGGTTTGGAAGAGCCACCACAGAGAGTGGGAAAAATGAGTTAATAAGGGAGGTATTGTACGGTTACCCTGCAGCAATGATCCTAGAAGTAATAGGGAGCCATTGGAGTTTATTGAGTAAGTGGGAGGAGAGGAGTTGAATGGTCAAATGTGCACTTTGGGAAAATCATTTTGGCAACTATGAGGAAGATGAACTGAAATAGAGAGAGACATGAAGTGGGCAAACCAACTAGGAGCTTGCTGCAATAGACCAGGTGAGAGATGATGAGAGCCTAGACTAGGAAGATGGCTGTGTGAGTGGAAGGAAGGAGATAGATACACATGCAAAATGTTGTGTAGAGAGAAATGATCAGATACAGCTATTCATTGGATATATAGGGTGAGAGCGATGATGACATTGAGGTTGCAAATGTGAGGGAGAAAGATAATACTCCTGACAGTAACAGGGTAGTTCAGAAGAGAGGAGGGTTGGGGAAGGAGGGATATGAGTTTTGTTTTTAACTTTGAATTTTGTTTTAAGTTTCATATGCCTGTGAGTCATCGAGGTCAAATGTCTGATTGGAAACTGATGATGTGGGGTTAGAACTCAGGAGAAAGACTAGGGTTGGATAGATGTAGTTTTTGTCTACATCTAGGAGTCATTTGAATGGAAAGCATAATTAAACCCATGGGAGCAGATGAATTCAAGCAAGTGTAGAGAGAGAAGAAAAGAAAGACCAGTACCCAGTGTCAGCACTATGCACATAGTTAGAGGGGGCAATATCAGTGATGATCTAGCAAAAGAGACTGAGGAATAGTCAAACAGGAATGAGAAGAGGACAAGAGAGCAAGGTCACCTCAAACTCTATCCCAGTCCCCAGCAGCTTCTCCCACTAACCTACTCTGTTGTCCTTGGTGTTTGTGGGTTGAGAAGTCTGGTAAATACCGCAGCTCACTGATTCAGGCCGCTAGGGCACGCTCCACCCAGCTCCCGGTCTGGTTGGTCCGTACCACCCACACTGGGCTCCGCTCCACTCAGCTCTGCTCCCCTCCACACTCAGCTCTGTGCAAGATAGACCTTATCCAGAGACCATCCAGGCTGTCCTGGGCTAGAGCCCTGCTTCCCTATGCTATTTTGTGGGTTCTGCAGTTCTAGAATTGGTTCAGAGCCATTTTTATAGGTTTTTGGAGGGACTTGGCGGGGAGCTCACACTAGTCCCTGCTTTCCAGCCACCATCTTGGCTCCGCCCCCCAACAGGCATTTCTTAAGGGCCTACTCTGTGCCAGGCAGTATGCTAAGGGCTGAGGATACAAAGAACGGCAAAAAGACAGTCCCAGTTCTCAAAAAGCTCAGAATCGAATGGGGGAGACAACATGCAAACAACTATGTACCAACAAGATTCAGATGAGATCAATTGGAGATGATCTCAGATGAAAGGGTCTAAGATTAAGGAATTCTGGGAAAGGCTTCTTGTGGGAAGTTAGACTTTAGCTAAGACTCAAAGGAGGTCAGGGAAACTGGAAGAGGCAGAGATGAAGAGAGAAAGAATTTCATGGATAGGGGATAGCCAGCAAAATGTCTGGTGTCGGGAGATGGAAGGTCTTATGTAAGGTATAGCAAGGAGGGCAGTGTCACCGGGTTACAGAGTAGGTAACAGGCAATAGAGTACAAAGAGAGAAATGGCCATTATATTCCTTTATTTTTAAGTTTGAAAGGCACTTTCATCTGGTTTGATCCTTGCAAAATCCCTAGGATCTATAATGCAAAAAAATATTATGAAAATATTCATTTTTACAGATTGGTAAACTGAGGCCTAGAGAAGTAAAGTGATTTGTGCCTGGTCACACAGCTTATACGTGTGACAAGTGGGATGAAAACCCAGGATTCTCCTGCCTTCACAACCAACATTGTTTCCAAAGTGCCATTTAAGGCAATGCTTCCAAATCTTGAGCACCTTGGGGCTCCATCTGGATTCTCTTTCCAGCTCCTCCAATGTGAGCACCAGGCACTGAACACAGGAAGCATTTAGAACTAAAGATTTTGTCATTTAACTTGAATCTCAGCACCTTCTACTGGTTTGTGAGCTGTGAGGCATAAAAAGAAAGGCAATCACAGCAGGACAAGTTCCTTCTTTAGCTGTTTCACGTTTGGGCCCTGTCACTTAATACCTCTTTGTCTTTGATATTCAGTCATTTTCATTTGTATCTGACTTCATGAACCAATTTGGGGTTTTCTTGGCAGGGATACTAGAGTAGTTTGCCATTTCCTTCTCCAGGTCATTTTATAGATGAAGAAACTGAGGCAAACAGGGTTAAGTGACTTGCCCTTGGTCACACAACTAGTAAGTCTCTGAGGCCAGATTTAAACTCAAATCTTCTTGACTCCTGGCCTGGAACTCTAACCACTGCACCACCTAGCTGCCTCGAACACCTTTGGAAGCTTGGACAAATCACTGAACCTTTCTGAGAACTCAGTTTTCTCATTTTAAAAATGAACTAGATCTCTAAGGCCTCTTCCAAACCCAAATCTAGAACTTAAAGATCACAGAAAACCACTTAGCATGGAAATATTTCAAAGTATGGAGTCAGAATTGGTGCCAAAGGGAGCTGGTTCAGGGACCTATTGCCCCTGGCTACTTCCAGGTAATTAATAGGGTCAAGAGAAAAAAGGGGAAATGCTGCTGATGATGGTGAGAGAAATATTACCAAATATCACTTCAAGGTACTACAGTGGAAACAGGCCTGAATCTTAGCTGTCTCTTGGGTCCCATCTGTTGGAATAGGCCTAAGATTCAAGTTCAGATAAAATAAAAAAGCCTCCCCAGCCTGGGGAGGCCTTAAGGATGAAAATGAGCTAATCAACTTGAAAGTGCCTCAGAAAATAGGAAAATATCTGCACAGAGGTCAGTCTTCTTTTATTAGGCAACTGCCTTGGCAGACAAGTCTAAATGGGCACATATTTGTCTAAGTGAAAGTCTGTGTTACTTTGTTTTCCCAAGTCATTGGCCATCTTGATGTGCTCACCTTTCTCCGAGGTCCAAGATGAACCATCCAGAGGACAGGCAGCTGACTCGAAAGCAGAAGTGCCACCCGTGGAATTCAGTAAGAGATAAATGCTTTCTGCGTCTTCTGTGAAGACTTCCATTATCTTTTTATCCTGATAAACAGGGGAGAAAAACACATCTGAGGAGATAAACTAGGGAGGCAGGAAAGCCAATTCTACCCCTTATGCAGAGATAGGGGAGGAGAATGAAGAATTCGGATATCACTGAGACTTGGTATGGTGTATATCACACACAGATCAATGCATCATCATGGGTTGGGCTCATATCTAGAATATGACCATGTAAGGGTATGATTTATTCAAAGGGAATAGAATAAGTAACACAGGTAGTGAAGCTGAACTGTATATTTTGAGGTTGTTTTAATGTAAGAAAATTCAGAGACCAGAATGAAAAAGTAGGTAACAGAAGTAGTACTGCCATACAGGAAAACTGCAGACCACCTGGACAGAAGGAAGAAATGAATGCAGTGGTGAGGGACATGACCACAAATCTCATTAGTATCAATGATGTAGTTGTGACAGGGGAGAGGTTTTAACTCTTTAGACATCTGCATAAGCTCTGTCTCTTCTCACCATCAACTATCAGATAAAAGTCATGACTTGCCTTATGGACAATCTTCATCAAAAGATGGAGGAAAGTTATCTTTACATCTAACCAAATCTGCATCTCTGCAATTTACTTAACTAATTTTGCCCTCTGGAATTAATCTAATAAAATCCTAGGATTTTGGCAGTGAGAGAGGATAACCTGAAGGCATGGTAGTATCAAGTCAAAGTTATTTAAGGAAAATAGTAATAATAGCTAGTACTTGTATGTATAGATGTATACTTCAAAACATATATACATATATTTTATATATGTGATATATATCTTTAAGATTGGCAAAGTTTCTGTAGACATTATAAAATATTTGGGGGCCTACTTGCCAAAACAAACCCAGGAACTACATGAACACAATTACAAAACACTTTTCACACAAATAAAGTCAGATCTTAATAATTGGAAAAATCTCAGTTGCTCATGGTTAGGCCAAGCTAATATAATAAAAATGACAATTCTACCTAAATTGCACTGACTTGGAGAACAGATCCAAGAGAGATAATTTAAAAATTATTGGACTACCTGAAATCCATGATCAAAAAAAGAGCCTAGACATTATCTTTCAAGAAATTATCAAGAACTGCCTTGATATTCTAGAACCAGAGGGTAAAATAGAAATTGGAAGAATCCACCCATCACCTCTTGAAAAAGATCCCAAAAAGAAAACTCCTAGGAATATTATAGCCAAATTCCAGAGTTCCCAGGTGAGGGAGAAAATATTGCAAGCAGCCAGAAAGAAACAATTCGAGTACTGTGGAAACACAATCAGGATAACACAAGATCTGGCAGTTTCTACATTAAGGGAGCAAAAGGCTTGGAATATGATATTCCAGAGGTCAAAGGAGCTAGGATTAAAACCAAGAATCACCTACCCAGCAAAACTGAGTATAATACTTCAGGGCAAAATATGGATTTTCAATAAAATAGAGAACTTTCAAGCTTTCTCAGTGAAAAGACCAGAGCTGAATAGAAAATTTGACTTTCAAACACAAGAATCAAGAGAAGCATGAAAAGGTAAACAGGAAAGAGAAATCATAAGGGACTTACTAAAGTTGAACCATTTTGTTTACATTCCTACATGGAAAGATGATATTTGTAACTCATGAGACCTTTCTCAGTATTAGGGTAGTTGAAGGGACTATACGTATATATAGACGTATACATAGACAGAGGGTACAGGGTGAGTTGAATATGAAGGGATGATATCTTTTAAAAAAGAAAATTAAGGAGTGAGTAAAGAATATTTTGGGATAAGTAGAAAGGGAGAGACAGAATGGGGTAAATTATCTTACATAAAAGTGTCAAGAAAAAGCATTTCTATTGGAAGTGAAGAGGGGGCAGGTGAAAGGGAATGAGTGAATCTTGTTCTCATAAGATTTGACTTAAGAAAGGAATAATATCCTGTGGGGTACCTTACCCCACAGGAAAGTAGTGGGAAGGGGATAAGAGAGGGGAGATGATAGAAGGGCGGGCAGATTGGGGGAGGAGGTAATCAAAAGCAAGCACTTTTGAAAAGGGACAGGGTCAAGGGAGAAAATTGAATAAAGGAGGACAGGATAGGATGGAGGGAAACATAGTTAGTCTTTCACAACATGACTATTATGGAAGTGTTTTGCATAATGATATATGTGTGCCCTATGTTGAATTGCTCGCCCCCTTAAGGAGGGTGGGTGGGGAGGGAAGAAGGGAGAGAATTTGGAATTCAAAGTTCTAAAAACAAATGTGCAAAAAAAAAGTTGTTTTCACATGCAACTGGGAAATAAGATATACAAGCAATGGGGTATAGAAAGCTATCTTGCACTACAAGAAAGTAAGGGAAAAGGAGATGGGGGGGAGTGGGGTGACAAAAGGGAGGGCAGATGGAGGAAAGAGGCAGTCAGATATGGCATCTTGGAGTGGCAGGGAGGTGTATTAGCAATTTTGATTTGAAGATCTTTCCCACCCATTAATAAGCCATGTGACCTGTTTACATCACAGGAAGCCTAAGTTACATGGTGGGAGGAGATTCCTGACAGGAAAACAAAGCTGTGTCACAGAAAATGCTGAGAGAGAGAGAAAGGCAATATGTCTGCTGGTGGCTGCTAAGGGTTGCCCTCATGATTGTTAGAACTAAACGGGCTGACTTAGCTGTACTCTGAGTTTGTTTTGGGAAGTCCTTGGCAGGGTGTCAGAGAGGTTTTGGGATGTTGAAGCTCCATGTTGTGATTTTCTGTATTGAATGTTTGTGGTTCCTTTCGGTTATGATGAAATGGACTGACTGGCTGTGGGAGCTGAGCATTTGGTTCTGGGATATGGTTCTCTCGTGTCTGAATAAATGGTTTACTTCTACCTTCTATGTGGAGAGTCTTGTATACTTTGTGATACAGAACTACATAGGCATTTTGACAATTATCATCTACGTTGTTATTATTGCCTTACTGTGTCAGGACGGTAGAAATGGGGTGAAAATTTGTAACTCAAAATCTTGTGGAAACCAATGTTGAAAACTAAAAATGTTAAATAAATAACAAAAATAAAAGGCCAAAGGGTCTTCTGTGCATTTTAAAAATAGTGCTTCAATTTCTTTTTTCTTTCTTTCTTTTTTCTCTCTTTTTAAAGCAACTTTATCCCTACCTTCTCCCTGCTTCCTCACTCTCTCAACTTAAAAAATGAAAATAAAACAAAACCTTCATTACCCACATGTAAAACCAAATATTACCACATTAGCCACATTCAAAAATGTGTGCCTCCTCTGCACCTTGAGTCTTTTCACCTCTCTTTCAAGAGATGGGTAACATTCTTCATCTTCATCTTCCAGAATTGTGTTTGGTTATTGCATTGATTAGAGTTCATAAGTCTGCCAAAGATTTTTATCTTTAAAATAATGTTTATTTTATCAATTGTTCTCCTGGTTCTGTTCATTTTACTCTGAATAAGTTAATTTAAGTCTTCCCAGGTTTCTACGAATTCATCGCTTTGATCATTTCTTATGACACAATAATATTAAATTACATTCAAATAGGATAATTTGTTTCACCGTCCTCCAAACTGAGGAGCAGACCCTTAGTTTCCAGTTCTTTGCCACCACAAATATATCTGCTACAAACATTTTTGTACTTTGGAGCATCAGTCTACTAAAAGTTCTATAACCCTTCCCCTGCTTAGAATGCTCTCCCTCCTTACGTCCACCTACTGGTTTTCCAGGCTTCTTTCAAGTCTCAGATCACATCCCAGGCCATCACCAGTCATTGTGACTTTTTTCCTACCACTCCACGTCAATAACTCTGGAGGAGTGAGGCTGATGACTTTTCACATCTCTGCCTCACTTAAATCTAATTCACACACAAATAAAGACATCACCCCCTGGCATCATTGGTCCTCTTCAAGAGCTTCAACAACAACTCACTCCATTCTCCAACAGTAGAGTTTGTTGTCCTGTCCTGCTCTCCCTCTTAAACTCTGGTTCCTCTCTTCCCACCTATTCCCCTATTATTTGATGTATTTTTACACCAGAATCTGTCTGTGTACATGTTAGTGAATATAGTCGACCTTTCTTTGTCTGGTTCAGATGAAAATGGAGTTCATAACATCCTCATCCTCACACTCCTTCCTTAATATTTGCATATTTCTGATCTCGTGCACCCCTCTTCTGTGAATTAGTAAATTCTCTTTCCTTCATATATATATATATATATATATATATGAATATATTATTCATGTTTGTATGTATACATATATATCCTTTTCTCTCCTATTTTCTTCTTTTTCCAAGACTATCAAACCTTAATAAAATGACCTACAAAAAAACTGCCCATCTTATTTAACTTTCTCTATGACCTCATCTAAGTCTTGTCATGCTTTTCTGAATTCATGTACCTTGTTTCTTACAATACAGTAATACTCTATCACATTCATGGCCAAAATTCCTCCATTCCCAAATTGAACTTCATTCATTTCTGTAACATTTCATAGAGAATTTTTAAAAGTTAGACCTAGAAAGCACCTCAGAGATAATCTCATCCAACCTTCTCATTTGGGGCATATTACAGTGGAAAGGGCATTGGTCTTAGAGTCAGAAGGCATGGGTTCAAAGCCCAGATCCAGCCTTTACCAGTCATGTGACTATGGGCAAATTACAATACCTTTCTGTCTTATTTTCTCTACCTGTAAAATAAGGATAATAACTATATCACTGTTTACTCCAAAAGATTATTGCCAGGAAGTACTCTGTAAGTTGCAAAATAAATATAGGTTAGGATTATGATCAGGAGAGCATCATGGATTGACATGAGCAAACATCAGATCTCAGAACAAGATGTCCCAGTGGGGCTCCACCCTTGAGAAACCTCAACTTCCCTGGAGATCTATCTGCAACTCCTCCTACCTTCACACTTTCTTTGACACAAAGGTGATTTCACTCACGTTGATTTAAATCCATCCCTGACCAGCCACCAAGGAATTGGAAGATGAAATCCAAGCCCATGGCACCATCGAAGGTTGGTCCAAAGACAGCTAGATGGAACTCAATAGATGCAGACATCAGCAGCCCAGCCCTGTCCTCTGGCTGATTTCACAAGATCACAGAATATGGTCCAATTAACTCCCTTATTCCGTAGAGGAAGAAACTGCAGTTCAAAGTAGTAACATGCCCTTAGTCAGAGCTATATGCAGAACCAGTGGGATGGAGATAAGTGTTTAAGAACCGGCAGGGGGTGGAGGGTCAGGGAGCTTCAAGGGTCTATATGCAACATACGTTTAAGTATAAATCACTAACATTTTCTCCATTACTTTCTCAAGTCTAAATCTCCAAGCCTCCTGCCTCCCCCCACCACACACACACACACACACACACACATATACACCTGTTTCTCTACAGCCCTCGATCTAAGAATGGCCTTTGCATTTTAAAATATTTTAAAATGTAAATATCATTCTTAGCTCCACAGCCATACAAAAGCACCTCTCTGGGCCTCAATTTACTCAACCTGTAAAAGGACCAGATGGCCTCCAAATCTGTGATCCTTTGGTCCCACATAAAATAGGGGCTGTGGGAGGTTATAGCAGAGTCAGTCCAGGCTCTGTGAGGGGCACTGAAGGGTGGTTAGGATCTGGACTTAGAGAGAAGGAGGCATATTAACAGAAATCACAGGGGCCTGCCCCGAAGTGTGGACAGGCTCCCACCCTGCCTAGCTGGTTAGGGTAGTGTCCTGTTCTCAGCGCTGTCTCTTTCTTTTATTCCCAAGTTCCTGAGTTACTCGTGACTCCTGCCTCAGCTCCCAAACCACTGGCACTTGGAACCAGTTAACAAATCACCTAGGCTTCATGCTATAATCAAAAGCAAAACTATTTAATTAATAAAAGCAAAATAGTAACAGCATTCGCAGTAACTACAACAGATCTAAATCCCCACCCTGTCCTGTAAGCCCATGGTGAAACCTGATCTGTGTTGGAGAGGAAGTCAGTAGATTAGTATAAAGGCCTGGTCTGCACATACCTTGGTGGGGGCAGGTCTGGGGAACCTGGAAGAAGGGTAAATAATTCTCTAAGCTGTAGCTTCTGGGCAAGTATGACATGAAGACCAGATGCCTTCCCTTCAAAGTTACCTGCCATCTGCTCTGTACATATCTTGTATGTCCCTATTTATATATGTTGTGTCCCCCTCCTCCACTTCCCCTCCATTGGACTGTGAGTTCCCTGATGGCAGGAACGGAGTGTTTTCTTTTTGTTGTATTCTACAGTGCCTGATCCTTGGTGGGTAGTGTGGACCATTTTATACCATTTTGTATCAATTTGTAATTTCAATAAGACTCGGAGTCTGAACTGATTAACCAGAAGAAAAGCCTGATCCTAACAGTCTCTTTGTTCTCTGAGTAAACTCCAAATTCCTCTATCTTATGTCAACAAGCCCAGATTGGGGGGGCGGGGATTTAAGAGCATTCATTCCTTCTTCTGCCCATGGCCATTAAAGATGAGACCTTTAGCCCCGAGGAACTATCTTGAATTATGTGACTTTTTCTTATCTTAATATTTTATGGACATATGCTATGTTATGGAATGTTAATGGCAAATTAAACACAGAGATCCTGGGTTATAATTCCAGTTGACACTTTGTCAACTATCCTGACTATTGTCCATTCCATTAAGGAAAATCCTCTTCTTGTATCATGGTTAAACATACATGGGGATGATAAAAGTGGGGTAACATAGGCTTGCTGAGTCTGCTAAAAATAACGTATGTAAGTTTTCTCATTTCTTCGTTCAGACAGTCAGGACTTATGAACTGACTCCTTGTATGTACAAGTAAGCTAGCTCCGCTATGCTTTGAGGGAAAATGACAAACGATATGGATTTTTCTGTCACCTAGTTTGTTTGCCTCCTTTAACAAACTTTCAAGTTTAACAGTACTTAATAAATCTTTGTTTATTAATTGATTGGTTGATTGACCAGTCCTCTCCTGCTCTAGAGCCCTGACAACTCCATTCTCCCTTGAGGTGCCCTACTCCCCTAGTTCAAAGAAAGATGGAGCCTTACACTTTGAGCCTCCCTGTATGGCAAGAGAGGAAAATGTAGAAGAGGGTTTCCAGAATCCAGAAGTGTGAGAAGTCTAGTCCCCACCATGTTCACAAAAGGTATGGCATGCCATGCCTGGTAATGAGCAGCTGTTAGCCTCACCTTGCTCATTCTCTTTCTGCTTTTCCATTTTAACCTTCTGGCCAGTGCCTGCCTCCTCTGTCACTTCTGCCTGGATGGTGAAAGTGTCCCACTAAGAATTACCCAGATATCACAGAGGTTCATCCACGTGGACCTCTCTTACTTAAGCAGAGGGGACTGTAAGGAACCAATTAATGACAGCTACCACTTACATGGTGTTTCAAGGTTGGCAAAGCACTTTACATATGCCATCTCCTTAGATCTTCCCCACAACCCCGTGAGGCAAGGGTTACTACTATCATACCCATTTTACAGATGAGGAACCTAGAGCTGGGAGACAAGTCAATAAACATATATTAAGTGCTTACCACACTGTGACTTTTCCCCAGGTCACCCGCTGGTTAGAAATGATTTGCCTAGGGTCATACCTGAGTACCTAAGGCAGAATTCAAATTCAGATCTTTCTGACTTCAGGCCCAATGCTTTATCACCCTGTGTCCCTCAAAGCAGAGGGGAATAAAGTTGGGCAGACTACTGATAACAAAATTAGAGAAGCCCTCTGACAAATTTGATAAGCACCTATTAAGCTACTTAAGCCCTCATTCTACTGGCCATACACCAAGGAACCAACAAAAATATAGTTTACTTGGCCCACCTTCTCATCTCTTCTTGTTACCAAGAATTGCCTCACATGAGTGAGATCTGACTCACAGAAGAGATGTCTTCTTCATAGAAGGGATGCCTCTTTCACTTGTCTCAGAATCCCTCTCATGCCATCACCAATGGATCAAAGATCAAGATCAAAGACCTCCCAGGATGAACACCTTTTGAAGAAATTAACATCAGTCCTGGCTTTCTGGAACTTTTGTTTTTCTGTTTTAAATAGTCAGTACATTGTTAACCGTAGATTGTCTCCTGACTCAGCCACTAAATTCATTGACTATATGAACATAGGCAAAGCCTTTTGACTTCTCTGGGATTCAGTTTCCTCATCTATAGGATAAGAGAGTTGAACCAGGTGATCTCCAAGTGTCCTTCCAGTCCTGTGAGACTGTAAGTTTGTGAAGGAGGGCAGTGAGGAGACATCAAGATAAGAGACTAGGAGTTAGGAGACTAGTCTCAGATTTGCCAGGACCAGGTGCCATCCATCAAACAAATTCTCATTCCCCCCACCATCACATACACTAAACGACACACCAGAGAGCCCTCAGAGGTGGAGGTGGAGGTGACTGCCAAACTCCCTGGCTCAGACAACTGGGTGCTGTTATCCCCTCAGCATTCCTCTCTTTCATCTAGAATATGTGGATTTGTCCAGTTGGAACTCAAGACTAGCCTTTTCCAGTTAGCTCTTGAGTATGGGAGCTAATACATAACTAAATACATATCACTCTTCCACCACAGGCTGAGTGCTCCATTGAGGCACCCACAAAATATAGTATGTACAACTTTAACTAGGAGATTAGAAGCAACTTAATGCTAAAGCCTCACCTCTGTCGGTTATTTTCCGTGCATCCTGCATATATCTTCTTTTTACATAGTGTTTGCATGCTCTGCTCCACTAGACTGTGAGCTCCTTGAGGACAACAGCTGTTTTTTGCCTTTCTTTGTATCCCCAGAGCTTAGCACAGTGCCTGGCACATAAGAGGCACTTCATAAATATTTAACGATTGATTGACTGAATGCAATAACATCAATGCAACCCCAGCCCATAAAATTGGAACATCAGACCAGGTGGTGATTCTTCTGTAAAGGGCAGAATACTAGAAAAAAAATAAAAGAAAACATAAGTTCAGTTGCACTACCAGCTGTTCTGGACCGGTCCATCAGGTGCTATTTCCACACATAGATCAAAGTTTGGTTTCTTCCTGTAATACAGTGTCTCAGAGCTCTAGGCTGGCTGGTCTTTCACAAGGATGAGGGCAGTCTGGTGCTAGTGATCATCCCTCTTCTCTGGGTCGCTGTTTCACTTGATCCAGGACAAAGAGCAAGAGCTTTTAAGTCAGCGGGCCCAAATTCTAGTGTTGCCTCTGAGGATTCTCACTGACAGTCAGTCACTTGTCTTGGTCTTTATAGTGCCTGGAACAGAGTGGGTACCCAAGAAATGATGATTGATTGATTGACTATCAATACCCATAGGATCTTGGGCTGATCGCTGGGACTCTGGTTCCTCATCTGTAAGATTGTAAGATGAAGCGGTTGGACTAGATGGCTTGTGATCCCCCTGCCAGCTCTAGAACCCTGTGACCTCTATAACCCTATGATCTTGCTTTGCTTTCCAAGTACCACCAGCTTCTAATTCAGTTTCACTGAATCCACCATTTGTCCCTAGAATTGTTTCATGATAAAAGAAGGCACAGTCTCACTATTAAAACATTACCAAAGAAAGGGGGTTGGACAGGTAGGCTGCCTGATTCTGGCCTGATTACATTTTTTTAGCTCTCTTGTTTGACGTTTTCTTGACAGCTAGGTAGTGCATGGATAATGCACTGGGCTTGAAGTCAGGAAGATTCATCTTCCTGAGTTCAAATCTGGCCTCAGGTACTTACTAGCTGTGTGACTCCAGACAAGTCGCTTAACCCTGTCTGCCTCAGTTTCCTCATCTGTAAAATGAGCTAGAGAAGGAAATGGCAAACCACTCCAGTATCTCTGCCAAGAAAACCCCAAATGGGGTCACAGAGAGTCAGACAAGACTGAAACAACTAGACAGCAAAATTCAACTTTAGAAATGCCTTTGCTCTCCTCCAACATCTCACTGTCCTCTTTTGTTCTGATTAATGACAGCACCTCAGAAGCTCTGGCTAGGCTGTTAGCATTAAGAAAAACAAAAACACCCTTAAGAGTCTAATCCTTCTGGCCCTCTTTCTTCCTTACGGTGCGGCATCATGTCATCCATCTCCTGGAAACCATACTAGGGAACCAATGCAGTGACTCCTCTGAGCAGTAGAGGGCACAACAGCATAGGGAAAACAAATCTGGAATGCAAAGTAGGGTCGCAGATACAAGCTCAAACTGTCAGAATCCCTCTGTAGTTAATTCTCAGAGAAATTGATCCAGTGGAAACAGTTATGGTTGGAGTCAAGAGTGCTTTCACTGATTACTGTATTCATTCATTCTTCAAAAGCTATTTATTAAGCACCTGTTAGTTGTATGGCACTGCTAAGCCCTAGATTCTAGTCTTGGTCCAGTTCCTGACTTGAGTTACTTATCTGTGCCTCAGTTTCCTCATCTGTCAAATTCAATCTGACAACAACCATTTGTATTGAGTCTATTGAGTGAGTCAGGGGTAGGTGCTTGGGAATCTGAAGGTCAAAATGAAATAGATTCTGCCTTCAAGGAATATTTTCTACTGGAGGAATATGACATGTGTATGAACAAGTATAGTCTAACTTGTTTATGTTTGTATGCCCTCTGCCCAACACATAGAAAGCACTTAACACATCTGTTTTTATTCAGTCAGCCATTTGTTCAATTTATTTCTATTTATTTATATTCAATTTATTTTTATTTATTTTATTTATATTTATATTCAATTTATTAAGCACCTACTATGTGCCAGGCACTGTCCTAAGTGTTATTTTAATGCAAATTGGGGAAACCTCCCTCAAAAAAAACCAAACACATGTTCTTTAAAAAAAAAAGTGAGGAATGAGAAAGAGAATTGACAGCTGGGGGTGGGGATTAGGGAAAGCTTCACAGAGGGAGGGCAACAAAGTTGAGACTAGAAGGAAATAGATAGGATCTGAAAGGCAGAGATGTGCAGAAAAGGCATTCCAGGTGTGACCCATAGCCCACATTTCCTAAATGAATAAATAAACAGTGATGAAGGAACAATGAATGAATGAATGAATGAGTGAATGAACAAATAAACATAAATAAATAAATAACAAGCCCCAAGAGCATTCTGCTGAGTTGAAGGAATAGCTGAGGGTCTGAATGTAGTAGAGTCATAAAGCATAATGTATATGGAGGGAAATAATATAAAATAAGCTTACAAAGGCAAGTTGGAGCCACAGTCTGGAGAGGATTGAATGCCAGGCTAAGGAGTTTGTATTTTATAATAAAATAAGTAGGGAACTAGGGATGGGTTTGTACAAGGGGAGTAACATGATGAGATCTGTGCCTTAGGAAAATTATGTTGACAGCTGTTTGAAGGTTGGATTTGGGCAGGGAGGAGAATGGAGGCAAAGAGATCAGCTGGAGGTTATTACGATGGTGAAGAGGATATGAATCACACAGGTGTCTGTATTAGTGGAGACAAGAGAGATGTGAGAAGTGATTGAATATGGGGAAGGGAGAGAGGGAAAGGGAAAAGTCAAAAAGAACTCCTAAGTTCCAAATCTGGGACATTTGGAGAATGGTTGGACTCTCCACAGAAACAGAGCTGTTTGGAGGAGGGGCAGGTTTAGTCAATGAGTTCCATTTTTGACATGTTGAGTTTGAAGTACTGGCAAGATATCGGGATAGAGATAGGTGCTCCAGTGGTTGTTATGTTTGTCCTTCATTTTCAAAGAGGACCGTGACATTAGGGAAATGATGATATGACTTGCAGTTGACTTTGATTTGAGTGAGGGAGGGCTGTGCAAGCTCACCAGCATCACTTTCTCCTCCAGAGCCTTCTAGGTCCAGTGGCCTAATATTCACCAGAACAGCTGGAGAGGGCTCGGGATGTAGTGGGAGACCTTTTAGGCCAAGGCTTTTTCAGGTTCTCCCTTTGAGTGAGGTAATGCCCATTCAGTGAACAGGCCTCTTTAAGAAGTGAATCAAACAAGGGATGGCCCCTTTAATTAGAAAAAAAAAGAAAAAAAATCAAATTGGGAGGGGCAGACCCTTAGGGTTAGCTGGAGTTAGGATCATAGGAGTAATATTGTTTTCCTGACTCACCTCTCTGGATTGCTTTAAATTTTGTTAGCAGAGGGAAGAAAAGGAATGTGAAATAATAGAAGTATCTTAGAAATGTAAAGCATTGTTATTTGCCCTAAGCAAAAATGTATTATCCCTGATCATATCTGCCATTTTGCTTGCCTACACGTGCAGAGCATTGACTAACCAGTAGGGTTGGTCCTGGGGAATATCCAAATGTACAGGTAAATCCTCAGCCTCCCAAAAGGTTGTGTTCCAACAGTTCATTTGTTAAATCAGTGGTTTGGAACTTGAAATTATCTTTCCATAGAAACAATGCTTTAAGCTTTGGTTAGGCGCCTATCCCATCCCTCAAAAGTCTACTTAGCCCACAGAGTAGCCAAAGCATAGGAGAGTAGCTGAGGAATTGACCATATGGGTCCCATTGTTTCCATGAGAAAATGCCCTCCAAGTTTCAATTCACAATTCCAAGGACATATTTCTTGGTGATAGAGGGAGGGTATCACCAAGGTGACCTAGAGAGTAGAAACTCCCATAAGAACTGTATTCACTCACAGTAATGGGAATGGAAGTACAGAAGTAGCAGGGAGAGTTCTGGGTCAGCCAGCAAGGGTAGGGAGGGAGAAATTCCAGCAATTGTGGCAGAAAGGTGACTTCCCAACCAGGACACAGGGAAGGCTGTGAGCCAGGCTCTTGTGATGGGAGGAGGGGGAGGCTCAAAGGGTCCTACATCCTCTTTTCATCATTTCTCTCTTCTCCTTCCCCTCATTGCCAAATGCCTTCATAATGCCTAGGATCCCCCAGGCCTGCCCTCCCCCTACTGCTCGGCAAGCTTTCTTGTCCTCTGGCTCCACATAATCAAAATTTAGGTGTTAAATGTTTCTGATGGATTGTATTATTCTCATTCAGATAACACTGTCATTTCAACAGGGCTCTTGGTATGTCTTCTCCACAGCTGGCATTCCTCAAGCAATGGTGGAAAAAGGGGGAGTGGACTATAAGAACAGAATATTGACCAAGAAAAGCTTGGCATACAGACTGATCACCGGCAACCCCAGACCCCTGGTTATTTAGAACCCTGCTGGAAGGGTTCTCCCATCAAAATGCCATGTTTTGGGGCAGCTAGGTGGCACAGTGAGTAGAGCACAGGCCCTGGAGTCAGGAGGACCTGAGTTCAAATCCAGCCACAGACACTCTACACATTTACTAGCTATGTGACCTTGGGCAAGTCACTTAACCCCAATTGCCCTGTTTCCCCCCCCTCAAAAAAATGCCATGTTTGAGTTTTCTATTCAGCTTAGAATAGTAACTGGTACATGAGTCGTTTTTTGGTCGGGTCCAACTCTTTGTGACCTCATTGGAGTTTTCTTGGCAAAAATACTGGAGTGGTTGGCCATTTCCTTCTCCAGCTCATTTTACAGATGAGGAAATTGAGACAAACAAGGTTAAGTAACTTGCCCAGGGTCACAAAGATAGTAAATGTCTGAAGCTGGATTGGAACTCACAATAAGGAGTCCCAGGCCCAGCACTCTATCCACTGCACCACCTAGCTGCCCACCTGGCACATGATAAGTGCCTAAGAAATGCTTCTTTGATTTGCTTTTCCATTCTCTGGATCCTCTTGACCTGAGACCCTGATTTGTTCCCCTAATGTCCATTACAGTGTTCTTCCTCCAGGTCTGGATTTCCTTGACACTTGACTCCTGACCCAACTCCTGACTCCTTCAGTCAACCAATAAGCATTTATTAAGCACCTATTATGGGCCATGTATTAAGCTAGTACTGGGGATACAAATACGAAGAATGAAGCTATCCCAACAGGTAATGAGCTTACATTTCAATGAAGATGACAACAAATACATATAAAATATATAAAACACAAAGTTGAAATAGATATGCATAGATATGTACATACACACAAAGATACAAACTAGAATGTAATTAAATCCAAAGAAGTTTGGGAAGGAGGGTGCTAGAGGTTTGGGGAGATTAGGAAGGACTTCATGAGAAAAGTTGGTGCCTCATTTGCATTCAAAGGAAGAGGGGCACTCTATAAGGATGAGCTAAAGAAGGAGAACATTCTGGGCTTGGAGGATGGCCGGTGTAAAGACATAGAGACAAGAGATAGAGTAATACATGTGTGAGGAATAAAGAAGGCCAGTTTAACTGGATCTCAATGTGGGAGAAGCAGGTGTTCAATGACACTGGAAAGACAGAGAGGAAATAGGCTATGAAGAGTTTTAAATGCTAAACAAAGGAATTCATATTTTATCCTAAAGGCAGTGGGAAGTCACTGGAGTTGGTTGAATAGGGGAGTGACTCAGTCATGTCTATGTTTAAGGAAAATTACTTTGATAGCCATGTGTGGGGTGGACCAGAATGGGGAGAGACTTGAGGCTGGGAGAAGAAGTATGATATTGTTGCAATAATCTAGGTGAGAGATGATGAGGAATTGAATGAAGGTGGTAGATGTGTGAGTGAAAAGAAAGACTTGATGCAAAATATATGATATGACCAGAAAGAACAAAATCGTATAACTGATTGGCTCTGTGGGGTGAGGGAGAATGGGGAGTTGAGGATAATACTAAGGTTATGAACCTAAGGCACTGGAAGGATGGAGGTATCTTCAACAGATATTGGAAGTTGAAAGTAGCACCCAATTGTCCCCTAAAAACTGAATTCCTAGGATAACGGAGAAAATCCTGGACTTTACCCGATGGGCCAATGCCCTCCAAACCATAATAGAAACCAAAGAGGGGTGAAAATGGTCAGGCAAATGCCTATCAGATCGTAGCGGGAAGGCAACCAACTAGTGTGCCTAGGGGAAAGACTTTTCCTAGTAGCGGAACACATGGACATATTGAAACATGTAGGGTCAAAATGTAATCTCTAGAAGGTGAGAGAGAGAGAGAATGAGAGAGAGAGAGAAGAGGGAAGATTGAGAGGAAGGGAGGGGGAGAAAGAGAGAGAGGGAGAGGGAGGGAAGAAGAGAGAGAAGAAAGAAGAGAGAGGAGGAGAGTGGGAGAGAGAGAGAGAAAGAGAGAGACAGAGAGACAGAGAGGGAGATGGGGAGGGAGACAGAGACAGAGAGTGGGGGAACAAGAGAGAAAAGAGGGAGGAGAGACAGACAGTCAGACGGAGAAAGGGGGAGAGGGAGGGAGAGGGGGAGGGAAGGAGAGAGGGAGAGGGAAAGGGAGACAGAGAGTGGGGGGGAACAAGAGAGAAAAGACAGAGGATAGAGGCAGAGACGGAGAGAGACAGAGAGAGAGACAGAAAGAGAGAGAAAGAGAGAGAGAGAGAGAGAGAGAGAGAGAGAGAGAGACTAGAAATTATTGATTTTTCCAAAGCCTTGGATCTTATAAAACTGCCCTTGAATGTCCATTATTCTCAATAGTCACAATGGCCAAAGGAGTGGAATGTTGTATTGTCACTTAGTCATTTGGGTTGGTGGGAGACCAGCTGGTCTACAGACCTAGGACTTGTGTCCCAGAAAGCATGCAAATGCAGCCCCTACCCATCCATCCTGTGAATTATAAAATGTAAGATGGGACCCCCCCAAGAGCTGTGATGATTGATATAGGGTGTCTAGGCCAGAAGTGTATCCATCCTCCCAGAATGTTCAGCACTGGACAGGATCCCTTATGAGCAATGGACTACAAGATACTTTTCTGGACATCGGAGTCAACTTCCCTTCTGCCGTGGCTTCCTGGTTCCTGCAACCATGGCTAGGAGTGTCAGAGCAGGGTTAGGACCTTTCTTACACCTATGCACTTCTTCTAAACTTTACTGTGTCTGGTTGAACCCAGGCCCTGAATGGGTGGGCCGTCCAGCTGGTCTAGGGGATCAGATGGTGGAAGTGAGGGTACCAGGGATGATGCAGTTTCCATGGTTCGTGGGGTGTCCCTCAGGCTAGAGGTCATAGGCAATGCAAGGAGATTAAGCGCCCATAGGAACTATGCTCTGGTGAAGGAGGCTATCAGATCAGGCCTAGGTAAAAATCAGCGTAGAACTACTTTGGATGATCTGAAAGTCCCACAAGGGCTCACTTTGGACCCTCCTGGGCCCAAAGCTACTTTTTCAGTCTTCGTGGAACTTCAACCCCTAGGAATGTTTAACCTGGAGAAGTCCAGGGTCCATGGTAACTGTCTTCAAGTATTGAAGGGCTTTTGTACGGAAGAAGGCTTAGTCTCATTCTGCTTAACTCTGGTGTACAGAACTAGAAGCAGTGATGGAATGGGCAGAAGGTGCAGAGGCAGGTTTAAGCTTATTGTCAGGAAAAATTGCCTATAATTAGTACCGTCTCAGAGGGAAAGGAGTTGCCTTTGTGGGTAAGGGCTGCCCCTCATTCGACACCTCCAAGAAGAAACTAGCTGACCACCTGTCAGAACAGTCAGTCTGCCTCTCCGGGTCTTAGTCATATCATCTATACAATGTGGGAAAGGCAGTGTGGAATCCCCCACCACGTATATTCTCCTCACATTCAGGAACAAGGGACGTGATCTCTCTCTACATCCACAGTTCCCAAGGATAAGTATGAATGACATGGCCTGTTTCAAAAAAAAAAACGTAATTAGCATGTGAGTGGTATGAGGATTTTGGAGTTGCTAGCCTGGAGAACCCTGCCATCTGGGCTATGGGGAAGTCACGTGGGGGAAGTGAAAGATAGAAGGGGAGCAGTATATTAGGAAGATTACGCCAGCAGCCACCGAAAAGAGGAATTCAAGAGGGTAGACTGGAAGCAGAGGGGCTAGGCCAGCCAAGAGATAAGGAGACCCTGGGATAGGGTGGCCATCATCATCATTATCATCATCATAGCTGATATTTGTATTAAGTTTTAAGGTTTGCAAAGTACTTCACATTTATTATTTCACTGGATCCTCACAACAACCCTGGGAGGTAGGTGCTCCTACTATCTCCATTTCACATTTGAGGAAACTGAGGCAGACAGCATTTAAATGACTTGGTCACACAACTAGTGTGATGTTTTGAAAGGTTCAAGAGACATCATTTCTGGGTAATTTAATCATTTTATTAATAAAGCCAGCAGGTTATTAATTAAAGGATGCTCATTTGACCATCTCCCTTAGACCAAAGACAATCATGGCTCATGGTTTCTACACCTTTCCGATGAGGGGCTGATGACATCCATCATCGTGTCACCCTTGGACAGAGAAAATATCTCTATGCCAAAGCACTCCAGGCCTGGGGCTATCTAGACAACAGGATCTGTTTCCACTCTAGCCAGAGGAGAACACAATGGGCTTCCCCACCTTAGATTAAGTTCCTTGTAAGGTTGGGTTGGGTCTGACCAAGATTGAGAATTAATACAATCTCATTTTCAGTAATGCCTTTCAAAAGAAACAGAACTTTTTAAAATGAGGAATTTAGAAAAAGGCGAGAACTGTGAATCTCCCCCCAAATTATTGGTTATTAATAATCATTTCTCACACTAGTAAAAGACTGAAAATTAGAGGATTAGAACTTGAGCCTTGTCAAATCCAAGTATTGATACAGTACAAATGATAAGGAGAAGACAGATGACTTAGATATTTCAAAGGGAGCAGGGATATGGCTGAGCAACTGATTCAATCCAATTCAATTCAGCATGAATTAGGTAGCACCATCATATGCCAGGCATTGTATTATATTGTGCAAGGAATTTGGAGATGCAAATACAAGTATGAAACATTCTCCACCCTTAAAAAGGAAACAGATCAATGTAACTGTTTCTTAAGTGCCTACTCTGTGTCAAACATTCTGCTGGGCACTAGACACATAAGTACAAAAGGGAGATAGTACGTGACCTTCCAGAGCTTATATTCCTCTTAAGTCAATGTAAAATACAAATATATAGATAATATAAAATACAAATATAAAAGTCAATATAAAATATAAATATTTGTAATAAATATGCACAAATTAATTTTGCTGGGAGAAAAGCTAGGAGATCAAAAGAAAAGTAGGAGGTGACACCCAAGCTTCTTCTCCACAAAGGAAGAGTTCCAAGAGATGAAATTAAAGAGGGAGAACATTCCAGGCATGGGTGACATCCTGAACAAAGGCATGGGAATGGGGGCTGGAAGAGTAAGTAGGTCAGTTTGACTCGGCTGAGGAGATTGTGAGGAAAAAGAATGTGCAGTAAGTCTGGAAACTTGGTTGGAACCCAAAGATGAAGGGCTTTAAATGCCAAAGAGAAGAGTATATATTTGTTGCTAGAGGAGACAATAGGGAGTCCATTGAGCTTCTTGAGCTCGAGAGCGATGTAGCCAGAGTTACTTTAGGAATATTAATCTGGCAGATGTGTGGGCAATGAATTGGAGATGAGAAATACTGGTTGTAGAGAGACCAATCATGAAGCTATTGCTATACTCCAGGTGAGAGGTGAGAAGAGCTTGAACCAGGGTGATGGCCCTGTGGGTGGAGAGAAAGGAATGAATGCCAAAAATGTGGAACAAGAACCAAGGAGACTTGGCCACTACTTGGATGAGGGGTGAGAGAGATCCAGGAGTCAAGGATAACGCCTTTGTTAGAAACTCAGGTGATGGCGAAGAGTGGTGACCTCAACGGAAATGGCAAAGTTAGAAGGGAGCCTGGGTTTAGAGGGAAAGTTAACGGGCCATTTGAGCATGTCGAAGTTGAGACGCCTCTGTAAAAGGATTTAAATGCCAGACTTTCTGGAAATCTACCTGTCTCAAGGCTTTCTCTACCCCAGGCTATCCTGCATTCAGCCACCAAAGTGATCTTAAAGAATAGGTCTGATAATGTCACATAAAACTCACTGTTACTCTTAAAGTGCTATGTGAATGCTATCTACCTACCTACCTACCTATCTATCTATCATCATCGTCATCATCATCATCATTATTATTATTTTACACCCTGCCTCATTATATGAACTCCAATGGCTCCCTATTGCCACTAGGATCAAAAATAAAAGGGACAGAAGTTGGAACTCAAAACTTTAAAAAAAAAGTTTAAAAATTAGTTTTTACATGAAATTTGGGGAAAAATAAAATAGTATTTTAAAATAATTAAATAAATAATTAGATTCCTTCATGACCTGCCTCTTTCCTGTCTTTCCAGTCTTCTTATACTCCTCTCCACACACTCTATGATGCAATGGCCCTGTTCTCCTAACTGTTTCCCGCACAGGACACTACCTCTCAAATTCCATGCATTTTCACTGGCTGTCTCCCATTCCTGGAATTCTCTCCCTCCTCATTCCCACCTACTTGCTTCCTTAGATTCTTTTTTAAGTCTCTGTTCAAATCCTGCCTTCTGCAAGGAGCTTTTCCCAGCCCCATTTAATGATAGTACCTTCTTTTAGAAGCTACCTCCAATTTACCTTGTTTATGTCTTATATGTATAGAGTGTTATCTCCCTCATTAGAAAATGAGTTTCTTGAGTAGCAAGGACTGTTTTTTTTTCCTTTCTCTGCATCCCAAATGCTTAAGACAGTGCCTGGCATGTAGTAAGCATTTAATAAATGTTTGTTGATTGACTAACTAATATAGAGCACGAAGGAGAGAAAAGTCTCAAAAACGACTCTGATTTTCAACCAGAGAGAATTGGCAGAAAGTAGAATGTTATTAGGAGGAGCAGGTTTTGGAGGAAAGATGATGAATCTAGTTTCAGACCATGAAGAGTCTCAAAAATGCCCAAGATGCCCCAGCTTCACCTCACGTAGCAGGGGTGGGGGAAGAGACTGCCGGAGGCACCATTGTCATTTCTCCCCAGGCAGAGGTAGCAGGAGGAAGCAGAAGGAAAATCCCTGGGGTCTAAGACTCCATTACTGATGTCCATCCTGCCTTAACAGTTCTCACCTCCAATCATTTTACTTGGCCAGAAATACTATCTTGGGAACATTGATGAATGAGGAAGACTCCTGTTGTCATCTAGATGCTAAGAATGACAGAAAAAAATCCATTATTGGGATTCTAAACCAATTCCCTTCATAGTTAGAGTAGATAGTAACTCAACCATCCTTGGAGATATTCAATTAAACGGCGACTGAAGATTTGATAGAGATATTGCAGAAAGGATTCTTGCTTCAGAGACTAAGTGATCAGACCATGTGATCTATAAGAACTCTTCCAATCTTACGACCCTATAATTCTAGGAAGCTTGTATGTGATGCTATGTTAGACACTGTGCCTGGGCACAGCCCTTCATCTACAATGCAGAACCAGTGAGCCCTAAGGGAAATGCCAGTGGACGAAGTAGACCAAAACACTTGTGGAAGTACGTGAATCAAGTTTGTGTATCAAAATCTGAGATGTGTCCAATGGTAGTCAATAAAGCCCCCCACAGTTAAGGGTCTGGTATCTAACTACGCAAATCAGACTCACTGTTGCTAACTTGTTTAGGTCTATAGTAACCCAAAGCTGGTAATCTCCTGCATATGCACAGTGATGTTACAAAAAGGGCCTCACCTAAGATTCCACTGAAAAATTCAATGAGCCAGAATGAAGGAAGAGCTTGGGTTCCTTCTAGAACAGACTAACAATGCGATGAGGCAGCTAATTGCCCAAAGGCCATTCACTGAACAAAAAGGAGACAAGACAGTCACAGCCTCCCACCCTCCTTCACCCCTTAGACATAGGTCTCTATTCCCATGACTGCTGAGCTAATACAGTAACAGCCACAGAAAATTTTCCCCTCTGCCTAGGGTAGGCTCTCTTCACCTGGGATCTGTGAACTATCTTTTAGTAATTGAATAATTGCATTTCAGTATAATTGATTTCCTTTGTACTCCTCTGTATTTTATTTTATGCATTTCTAAACATTATTCTGATAAGGGGTCCATAGGCTTTACCAGACCACCACTCACAATGGCCTGGGAGAAAAAAAATTAAACAGAATGGAACTCCTTGAATTCAGCTGGCTTCATCTCCTGGAACAAATGCTATTGCAAGTGAATTCCACAGATCCTAGGGCAACCTTGCAAACTCAGTTTAGAGAGCAGTTGTATTAATATCTTATAAAGATTTCACTCCGATAAAGTCTTCTTCCAAGGCTTCAGCATTGTGTGGAGGTGATATAATAATGATAACTTTATATCTACATAGCACATTGAAGTTTGTAAGGTGCTTAAGAAATGTCATCTCATTTGGCTCTCATAACAATCTTAGGAGGTAGGTTCTATTATTGTCCCCACTTTACAGATGAGGAAACTGAGGCAAACAGCAGGTAAGTGACTTGCCCAGGGTCACCCAGCTGAAGCAGGATTTGAACCCAGGTCTTCCTGATGCCAGGTCACCTAGCTGCCTCTTAGCCATGACACACAAAAAGCTAAGAATCTCTATCTAGAGAGTGGGGCCCAGAGTTTTGACAATCCTGATTCATGGTCAGGTATGAATTGGATAAGATGGTCTCTTAGACTCTGTGACAGTACACCTAAGAGGCACACATGCCATGTACATCTACTCACAAACATTCATACACTCACACACACACACACACACACACAATTCAGGGTACTCTTCACAGCCACACCTACCCCACCATTTGCTGGGCCTTATTCAGTCCATATCAACCTTCTCGTGACATGGTCCCTTCACCAGCATCATCTGATGGGGCCAGAGGCACCATTACGGCATTTGCTGACTACACTGATGACCCAGACAGCGAAAAAAGCCGGGAATTTGTGGCAAAAACCAGTTGGAAGTCAATTTCATGTCAAGAAGAGGCTCAGTCAGAGTAGCCAAGACCTCCCCTGGTCTTGCCCTGAAGGACACTCCTTGAGTGGGGAGGGGTAGCCAGGGGAATTTTCAGGGCATAAGAAAGAGGGTATCATTGAGAAATATTCTGCCCCAGAGGTAGGAACCTAGACAGGGAATCTAGTCTTACTCGCTATGATTATACAATGTGTCTGTCCATTAGTGTCAGAGGTTAGTCATTGATTTGGTAATGACTACGCTAATGACTGATGCTTGTATAGGGATGGACAAATAAATATAAAACATGACATAGATTGTACTAAAGATAAATACTTGGAATACACTGCCATGTCATTAATATCTATTCTAGATTCATTTTAAGGCCTCCTTTTCCACTCACTCCATAAACGCCCAAAGC
>CM053625.1:333961558-333983349 GCA_028646595.1 Phalanger gymnotis
TTTTGGCTCAACATCAGGGAAAAAGTTAACAAACAATTTCCTAATAATTAAAGCTGTCCCATAGTGGAATGGGGTACCTCTAGAGGAGATAACTTTCCTTTCCTTGGAGATCCTCAAGTGGAGGCTAGTTAACCACTTGTTGAGTATAGTATGTTACAGTTCTTTCATGTACAAATTGGGCTATTTGGCTGCTGAGGGCCTCCTCTCAACTCTGAGCTCCATGATTCCGTGGTTCAGATTCTCTCAAAATGTTTTATCAAAATGACCATATCATTACCAGTTCCCATTGAGATGGAAAGGAGATAGGAACTGTAAATTGAGGTGTGCTACCTATCTGAAGCCGTCTTAGCAAACCAAGATGAGAAGAGAAGCAGAGAGTTTTCCAAGCAACAGGCAGAAAGATTCTGGGATTGTGGGTTGTGATTCTGATTTCACCATCTAGTTCTCAATTTTTTCATTACTCGCTTAACCCCTCCATGATATAATTAGAATAATAGCAACATCTCTGATGATATCGATCTCAGATGGGCATGATCAATAGTAGTCTGCCTTATAAAACTGTAATGAAGAATGTTAATTAAAATGATTAGCCCTTTGCAAAATATAGGGTGTTCTCTAAATAGTAAATAATAATCGTGAGTTAGTGTCGGGTCCACTGGACTCTCATAACTCCTTCACAAACATTCATTCAGAATGACAAGGGCTCATCCCAAAGCCATCTGCATGGCACATGACTAAGAGTAAAGGATTGTGTTTCGTTGTGTACATAGTACATACCAACATCATACAGCTAGACTGCAGCAGTGTGATTCAATGGAAAATATGGTGGCCTTGTAGTTGGGGTGTAGGTTCAAATTCTGCCTCTGACACTTTCTGAGTAACTTTGCAAGCAGCTTCCTCACCTACAAAATGGGGAAGTCATTCAGGAAAGTCTCTCAGCTCTTAAAGACATGATCCAACGACAATGACAAGCACCCAGTGCCGCAGAGGGCCTTTCCTCCTCCAAAACTCTGTGCTTTCATACATTGTCCACTAGGAAGTGAATAAGAGCAGGCAGTCCTTTTGCCATGATCAACTTCTCTCCATCCACAGGTGTGGTAGCCAGAAACAGGTGTGGATTGGCCACAGAGGCAAAGGTGCTGAAAGGATGATCTGTTGTATAGTAGAAGAGGAAGGGACTCTGAGAACCATCAATCACAGTAGGTGTCTTTGGAATCTCCTTTAGGAAAGAGAATAGTGAGGCTTGTTAAGTGAACAGGTGGAGAAAAACCAACTTTGTCCCTTGGTGCCTGGCCTAGCGGATGCCGTGTTCTCGCCCCATTAATAATGGCCAATTGATTCTCAATGACAGATTTCAGCGCCATTAATTGGGCGACAGCCCAGATGAGCAGTGACAGCTGTGCCTCAGTATGTTCCCTTACAAAGAAAGGAGAATGGGGAAAGAGGAGTCAAGGGGTGTGGTGGGTTGGCAGGAAGAGGTAGGAGCATCACACCTTTTTTGTTGGTGCCACATAGAGCTAAATGCTTTGTGGCGGAGCTCTTGGAATTGGTGGAGATGCCTATAAATATGAAACGTCCTCTCATCAATTGGCTCCTTCATTTCACTAACAGCTAGAATACCTCTAAATACTTTAACCATTGAATATATAGGAAAGAGGTCTAGGACTCAGCTGCTAGCATCATCTCTTTCTGTCCAGTGTCATCCTTTGCATGTAGCGAGCGACAGAAGGATGTGATCCTGGACTGTTCCTCCTCTTTATTTCCACGTCCTGGCTCCCCTGGCTCCCCTCAGTTCCCAGCTCAAACCCCACATTCTGCAAGAGGTCTTTTTGGCCCTTCCTAGATCCTAAGGCCTTCCTTCTATCCAATTTACCATGTATATGTCTTCTATGTACAATTTTTTTGGCAAGCTGTATCTCCCCCTCTCCCCTTAGAATATAAGCTCCTCAAGGGCAGGAACTTGATCTTTAGGCACAGTGTCTGGCACATAGTAAGTGCTTAATAAATGTATGTTGACTTGGCTTGAGATGAGTAGCCACCTTTAACAGTTTGGGAGAGAGCAGGTGTATAGGATAGAAAGAGCAAGTGCTACCTCAAGTAGGACTGGGTTTGGGGGTTCAGTTGTTAGCTTGGGGTCTTCAACTTTACCTGTGGATCATAGCTTTATTTGTTTATCTAATATTTATTGAGTCTTCTGTGTGCCAGACACTGGGCAAACTCCCATGTGGAATACCTTCATGGAGTTTACAGTCTGGGAGAAATTGCAACCAGCAACTTAGTCATTTTAAATAATATATCTCCCAGCATTTCTGGTTACCCAAAAGTCTTTCCCTAGATTGGAGTGAGGTTATATAAGGGTAGGGGCCGCTAAGTGGCACCATAGTGCATAGAATGCCAAGCCTGGAGTTAGGAAGATTCATCTTTGTGAGTTCAAATCTGGCCTCAGACACTGACTAGCTGGGCAAGTCACTTACCCGTGTTTGCCTCAGTTTCCTCATCTGTAAAATGAGCTGGAGAAAGCAATGGCAAACTACTCTAGTATCTTTGTAAGGAAAACCCTAAATAAGGTCATGAAGAGTCAGACACGACTGAAAAATGGTGGAAAATATATGAGGGTAATATTGGAGTCCTTACCACCTCATGTGCAGCAGGTCAGCCTCTATTAGCTTATACAGCTTCTAGGGGGTTTGAGAAGTAAATGTCAAGTTATTATAGCTCTTTTAGGAGCCAGTTGGGTAAGTGCTGCCCATCAGCTCCACCTGCTGAGAGGAGGGCTGCAACTCAGTCACCATAAAGTTGGACTTGATGCCAAGTCTAGGTAATTGTGTGACTTTTTCTTTAACAAAGAGAACTTCTGTAGGTTGGATGTTAGACCCTGCCATATGCAGGCAACCCCCAACTTATATTCAACTAAATTATTTAATTTAATGTAATAATATTATATATAATATGTTATGTATAATATAATATAAATTATTTTTCAGAAGCTTTGCTAAAATCCAGTTAAGCACTATTGGCCAAATTCTGCTCGTATACTACTTTAGTAGAAGGAAGAAGGTCTGGCATGATGAAGCCCTAATGGTTCTTCATAATTACTGCTTCCCTCTCTACATATTCACCAACCATCTTTTTAATGATCCATACTAGGAGATGGAGAGATGTGGAATAGGTGAAAATAGAACCAAATAGATCCAATGGGATCTTGAGAGGCCAAAGCATTGGGCTGAGCCCAATAAGATGAAATCCAGTGGGGCTAAATAGCAAGTCTGAAGCTTGGATCTCCCAAGTAGAAGATGGGAGAAGCAGAGTAGCTGCTCTGACAGAGGTCCGAGAGTTTTAGCGGACCTTAGGCTCAGCATGAGACTGTGTGATAAGGAAGCTCAGAAGAGATAGAGCTTCCAGGAATAGGAGGAGATTTCACCCTTGATGCTACTCCTGTCGGCCCTCATCCGGACTGCTCTGTGCAGCTCTAAGCATTCAGATTTAAGAAGGAAATGGGTTATCTGGAGAGTGTCCAGAGAGAGGCAATCAGGATGAAAAAGGCCTTGAGCACATGGAATATGAGGACTGGTTAAAGGAACTGGGGATGTTGTTTTTTTAGTTTGTTTTTGACTCCCATGTTACCTTTCTGACCCATACTGAGCTTGCTGCGCTCTGAAACTCTTGGATCTTTTACAGAACCAAAAGTTCTGAAACTTAGTTTTGCCTAACCTTGTTGGTCTAAAGAGCCTGATGAGGCTTCATGGGGAACTCATCTAACCATTTCAGATTTTAATAATGTAGACAGGGCAGAAAGAAGGGCAGATGACAGAAGATGATTATAAAGGAGTGCCCCAATATTGTTTTTTACTTTATTTTTTTGTTGGAGGCAATTGCGGTAGGTGACACAACCAGTAAGTGTCTGAGACCAGATTTGAACTCAGGTCCTCCTGACTCTGGGGCCAGTGCTCTATCCACTATGGCACCCACCGAGCTGCTCCTCGGTCCTTTTAAGAATAATGTCAGGAATACAAAATTTCGGGGACCTACTAAGGATTGCTCACCTGTAATTCTACAGCTTGTAGTTCCTCCTTTGCGGTCACATACAGGTTTGTGTTTGAGAGCCTTATAGTTACAGCTATCCCCTGATTTGGTGCAGGTCCTAGGGTTACGTATCTGCCTATGTCAAACAACTCTGGGGAAAAAAAGAATGAGAAAAAAATGAAACCACTTAAAACAAAAATAATCCGGATCTAATAAAAGCTGGGTAAGGCAACTAGGTGGCGCCATAGTGCACACAGGGCTGGGCCTGGAGTTAGGAAGACGCATCCTCACGAATTCAAATCCAACCTCGGATACTTACCAGCCATGTGACCCTGGACAAGTCACTTAACCCTGTTTGCCTCAGTTTCCTTATTTGTAAAATGAGCCGGAGAATGAAATGGCAAACCTCTCCAGTACCTTTGCCAACAAGACCCCAAATGGGGTCACTGTGAGTGGGATGTGAGACTGCAAAATGACTGAACAAAGGAAGAGCTAGCATTTCTGTAGATTTTCAAGGTTTGCAAAGCACTTTACCTATGCTGCTTCATTTAATCCCCACACTAATTGCGTGAAGTAGATGCTACTATTATCCCCATCTTGTGGCTGAAGAAACTGAGGCAGAAAGTGACTTTCCGGGGTCACAGAGCTGCTTTGAAACTTGGTCTTCTCGATTGCAAGTCCAGGCTCAATTGCTCCACCGAGCTGCCTAGCAGAGTTATAGAATCTAAGTAAACATATAGAGCCATCTCCCTATCTAGATTATAAGTTCCCAGAGAGAAGGGGCCATGTTTTCTCCATTCCCACAGCATCTTGCTTGTTGACGTAGTTCAGTCGTGTCAGACTCTTTGTGACCCCATTTGGGGTTTTGTTTTTTAGTTTTTTTTAGTTTTTTTGTTTTTTTGGGGGGGTGGTTTTCTTGGCAAAGATATTGGAGTGGTTTGCCATTGCCTTCTCCAGTGTGCCCCCATTTTACAGATGAAGAAACTGAGGCAAATAGAGGTTAAGTGACTTGCTTGGGGTCACACAGCTAGTAAGGATCTGAGGCTGGATTTGAACTCAGATATTCCTGACTCCAGGTCCAGCACTCTCTTCACTGCACCACCTAGTTGTCTCTGGACCTGCCCTTTAGGAAAAGTAGGAGATGATGATGGTGCTCATGCTATATCTCTACCTTTACCTTGAGGAAGACTCTGCCTTTCTCTGTTAAATGCACAGCCCAGCCAAGATACATCTACTATGGGAGCAGAAGTCCTTAGACATTTCCTGTCTGATGGGAATTTCTATCATTACCTGGTATTTTTTTTTCACTGATTAAACATTTGTTTTTTTTTCTCCCTCCCACTGGCTCTCCAAAAGGGAAATAAAAACCCATTGTGACATAAAAACAGTTAAGCAGAACATGTTCCCACATTGACCACATCTGAAAATATGCGCCCTATTTTACATACTAGTCTATCTCTTCCTTGTCACGAGATATTGCCTGGGATTTTGTAGGGCAGCGATATGATTTCCATCTGTCTCTGAAAATGAGCAGTGGGCAAAGCTAAGAACACAGAGAGTCTTCCCCTTTGAAAAGAGAGAGCTTGATAAACCAGAGAAAAAGAAGCAAGCGGGGTATATAATTACTTTTACGGTTTGCGCCTTGTATATGACGAGCTATGAGGTTATTATCTTTTTGCAATATCGCTCTGAAGTTTTGGTCAGTCAGTTCTTTGTTGGTTTCAAACGACTGGAATTCGTACTTCATCTCCCTTCCAGAGGCAGTGAAGGAAGCCAACTCGTATCTGATTACATCTGGAAAACACAATAACCATCAATACTTTGCCCCAAGTAAGCATTACGGACTCCGAGTATTTTAGAATTGGGAGGGACCTTAGAAATCATTCAATCCAATCAAAGGCACCTACCTGGACAGCATTTAACCCGGTGCCTGGCACACAGTAGGCACTTAATAAGTGCATCTTGACTTGGTCAGTGACAGAGCCATGACAAGAATTTTGGTCCGTGTGAACTCTACTTTTCCATTAATTTTGGATTATTAGCCTTGTCTTAAGCCTTTTATTACCAGATTACCATCATAAGACCATTTGTGAAATTTGCTTTCTTCTGAGTTTATCAGAGACTTGCAAAAACATCTCACTCAAAGTTAAGTGACATGTCCCAGGTCACATAGTCAGATAATAGTCTCTCCATTCTATTATGCTGTCTCTCCGTGGTGCTCTGAGACCTGGTCTTCAGCAAAAAAAAAAAAAAAAGGAATGATGGCAATGACCAACAACTCATTTTCCCTTTCCTATTTTTAAAAATGCAAATTGTAATATTGAAAATTGTAACAATGCCGACAACTCTATTCAATGACTTACTGATGGCTAATGTCAAGCGAGGCATTAAACACCCCAAGGTGTTGCTGAAGGATGTCCAGCATAGAAATTGTATTGTTTGCATCAAGTCCTGGTACTATGTAGAGATTCCTAAATGAGATCTACAATCATTCAGAAGAATTTTGTTGAGCTTTCAGTCATAGAGGCTGAGTTTCTCAACCAGGAAAAACCGTGGTTGAAAAATGGCTGTCATCCAGGCTGATTTGCACTTAGATGGACAGCCCGTGAAGCTTGTCCGTTAGGACATACACCGTGAACAGATGCTGGGAACGGACAGCGAAACGGGACCAGAGTGAAAGATGAAGAGTAGAACAGGTTGGGTTGCCTTTGGGAAATTGGAAAATGTTTTTATTGACCCCTTCTCCTGAGGGTGTGTATGCGCATGTGTGTGTGTGTGTGTGTGTGTGTGTGTGTGTGTTTGTGTGTGTGTGCATGTGTGTGTGTGTGTGTGTGTGTGCGTGTGTGTGTGTGTGTATGTATGTGAAAGACCCACTTAAACATCAGCATTCTTATAAAGATGCTATATGACTTTAAGTCATGGAATTCTCCAGTATCTGAAAAACTAAAATTGTGAGTCACCCAAAGAAAAGTTGTCAAGCGTTTTACAGGGAAATGTTGACTCTTACACATCACAATGTACTGGAGAAATAGAAAGACAGCCCTTTGGGGACAACACTGGATTTGGAATCAGAAGAGGTAGAATGAGATCCTGATTCTGCTCATTACCACCTGTGCGACTTGAAGAGGGTCATCTACCTTCTCTGGATCTGAGTTTCTCCATCTATAAAATAAAAAGTTTAGTGGCCTCTGAGGCCACTCTCAACCCTAGAGCTACGATCCCACGATGTTCATTCGACGTGTGAAAGAAAGCCAAAGCAGGACAGCTAGGTACTGGGAGGGAAGGAGAATTGATGGAGAGCCATTTGTGCGATGCCAAGAAATAGGAGAAGGCTCCCCAGCGTGCGGAGAAGGGCCCCCGCACCAGTTGCCCAAAAGTCATGCAGGACGGGGTGCAGGAGGGTCGCCACCTGCACCCTCATTGACGAGAGCACGGAGTCATCAAAATGTTGACATAGCATTTCCAAATGAATCTGCTCTGGGGAATTATCATTACTCCAATAACCATCTTAAGGACATGAGCATCTAGAAAGCACAGATCATGCTGCTTTAGGTGGAGTCTAGCACTCTAGCCTCTAGGGAATTAGTACACAATTGCTATAAAGGTCAGCTTCCTTTTACGAAGTAGCCACAGTCAGGGTAAGAGTCATTTTTTTTTACAATTCAGTAAATATTTATTAAGCACTTCTGTATACAAAAGGGTTTTCTAACTCATAGGAATACAAAATCAGAGGTGAAAAAAATCCCTTCCCCTCAGGAGCTTGATTTTTACGAGGGAGATACAAAGAAATATAAGATCATTTGATTAAAATTTAGAGGAATCAGGAAAAGTTTCCCATAGGAAATGGTACATGAGAGGTATCTATAAGGAAGGAATGTATTCCTTGAATAGATGACAGCTGAGGATTGCAGGAAGGAAAGAATTCTAAGGTAGAAGCAAAGAGGGTGTGCATTCTAGGAATGGACGACAAAGGTTTGGAGGTGGGAGGCAGAAGGCTGAATTTAGGAAATAGCAGAGAGGCCTATTTGGCTGGAATGTAAAGTACTTAGAGCAGAACATTAAGTCCAAAAATTCAGGCTAGAAGAATGAAAAGAGCTTGAATGGTTAACTAAGTTAAGGATCTGGTTTATACTAGAGACAGTAGGGAGCAGGTGAAATTCTTGAGTATGGGTGTGACTTGTTAAGAGTTGTGCTTTGGGAACATTATATTGGCAGTTGTGTAGAGGATGGGTTGAAAAAGGGAGAGACTGGAAACCAGGAGTCTAGTTAGGAGGCTCCTAAGAGTCCAGGGAAAAGATGTTGAAGACCTGAACTAGAATGATGGCTATGAGTGGAAAGAAGGGCATAGATGTGAGAGATGTTGTGGAAATAGAATTGACGGAAATTGGCAACTAATTAGATATGGGGTTGGGTGAGGGAAAACAAAGTGTAGGAGATGACTCAGAGGTTGTGAACCTAGGTGATTAGAAGGATGATGGTACCCTCAACAAAACCAGGAAGTTTGGGGGAGAGAAAGATTTAGGCAGGGTGTGGGAGGAAGATGAGCTCCGTTTCAAACGTGTTGAGTTTGAGATGACCGTGGGATATCCAAGTGGAGAGATCCAGAAGGCAGTTGGTAAGGTGGGGCTGCAACTTAGGGGAGAGAGAGAGAGAGAGAGAGAGAGAGAGAGAGAGAGAGAGAGAGAGAGAGAGAGAGAGAGAGAGAGATATGTAGATTTGGGAGTTATCTAAATAGAGCTGATGACTGAGTCCATGGGAACTTATGATATCAGAGCTAGAGCTTTGGCATGGAGGTGAAACATGGATGACGATCTAGCAGAAGAAACTGAAAGGAAGTGATCAGAAAGGTTGGAGGTGAGGAGAGAGCAGTGTCACACAAGTGGAGGGACTGGAACAATTCTCAGGAGGCCAGGACTACTAGGCAAAGTACCTATGTATGGCTCAGGCCATCTCTACTCAAAAGAGAAGGGCAAACAAATATAGGCTCTCATTTTGTACAAGCTGTGAATGTTGTGTTGTCCTTTGGGGGCACACGATACTCCAGATGCTCATCTTCTTAAGAAACTTATTAGAGTTAATAATTCCCTAGAGCAGGTTCAGTTGAAAATGTCATTTAAAATACTGATGACTATAATCTCATTGATGAAGGTACTCCCTCCAAAGGTGCAGATGGCAACCCATCCATACTTTTTTCTACATTTTTGAATCTGGATTCAATGTCACCCACACTTTCTTCTTCTTATTCACTTAGAAATGGAAGAAATGGCATTGGCATTTACCTTCAATTTCTTCTGGAGCGCTGTCAGTGTTAAGCAGGTTGTCATAGGTGATGGAATGGCTCACAGAAAGTCGTCTATTTTCTGTTTTTCTTTGGGGAGCTAGTGCACCCAAACACCCTTGGAAGCTAAGCCGGTGGATCTCCTCAAAATTCTCTGGTTTTGTCTCCTTGTGGTGTGGACTGGAGCTAGGATAGAAAGATTCCTGTAGGGAAAGAGAAGTATGGTTGAGATAATAGCACAGAAACAAATTTCCTTCTTCAGGAAGCATACAAAATAATCCAGGTTCAAAATTTACCGAGGGATCAGGGAGGATGAAGACTGAAAAGAATCCACCTGATTGAATGATTCAAAGATCATTGGTGATCTTAAAGCTGCTTCAGGAGAGGAGTGTGTGTGTGTGTGTGTGTGTGTGTGTGTGTGTGTGTGTGTGTGGTGGGGGTAGAACCCAGATTTCAAGAGTTGAGTACAGACTAGGCAGTGATAGTTGAGATGATTATGATACAGCATCAAAGTACATGTTCCTTTAGATAATTGGGAGTCAATTACACAGAGTTAGTAGAGAAGACACTTAGAGAAGACTTTAGAAGAGGAGACACAAACCGTACAAAGACACTTGAATTTGGCAAAGAAAGCAGCAACTGTTTGCCGTAACGATTGGGAAGGACTTGCTGAATAACCAATATAATGTAAAAGTGATCTCTCTCAATACTTTAGCTCCAAAGGTTTGTTCTGACAAAATCGTCTTGTAGGCAGCCTCAGGCCCTAAAACCCATCCCTTAGTTGGTACCTGGGGTGCTGGAAGCTAGAGTGACAGGCCTAGAATCAGAAAGACTTACTTTAGCTGTCTCAAAAATAATTTGTTGGCTTAGAGCTGCCCACTCCCCCTTTCCTCCCACCCCTGTTGTTCAGTCATTTTCCAGTCATGTCCAACTCTTTCTGACCTCCTTTGGAGTTTTCTTGGCAGAGATGCTGGAGCGGTTTGCCATTTCCTACTCCAGCTCATTTTATAGATGAGGAAACTGAGGCAAACACAGTTAAGTGCCTGGCCTAGGGTCACACAGCTAAGGCCAGATTTGAACTCAGGAAGATGAGTTTTTCTGATTCCAAGTTCAGTACTTTATCCACTCCACCACCTCCCTGCATTTTACATACTCACATAGGCATGAATACACACATACACATGTATAAAAATATATGTCTACACACGTATATCCATATATGTGTTTTTGGTGTGTGTATCTATCTATCTAGATATAGATAGATAGGGCCTCAGTTTTCTCATTTTGAAATGATGGAATTGGACTTGCCCTATGCATTCCTAACAAACTCTAAAATCTTATAATCCTTTGATAAACAGTTGGATTTATGGCTCAGAAAGGATCCTTGAGATATCCCTGTACTGTGTGAGAAAGGGACCTTTCATCAAGGAAATCCAGTGGAATGAAATATAATCTGCTTCCATTCCTCTTGGACGGGGAACTGCCATTCACCATATTTGACCTCCTGCTTCTGCGGGGAGATGATTACAAAAAGATCACGTCTCCAAGCACAGAAATCTTAGGAGGTTGATAACCACTGCCTTACCTGACTCAGCGAGACTTGGTCAATGTCCGAAATAAGTCCCTCGTATTCACTGCAAAGCAAGGAGGAATGCTTTATTTTGTTTGTTGTTTGGTCACTGCTCCTTGGCAACACATTTTAATGATCATGTTATTTCCAGGGAGCACACATGGACAGATTCTAATCACACCAACCCTCACATCGTCTTTAAAAATTACCTACAGCTCAGCATGCCTACATTTACATACGGAAAGCCCTTGTTAACACGGATCCGTCTAATTAGGCACTGGTGATCTCTTGGGTAGGCCCTGACCTGGGAAAATAGTTTGCTAGACAAATCAAAGCAATTTTTAAAATCGATATGTTTCATCTAGTTAAGAAAACAAATAGTGTAACAAATATTTTAGAATCACTCTTTTTTACTCAGAAATATTTCATGTCGATTACATTATTCTTTTTCATTTATTAAACCAAGTCTGAAAGCTTATCTTCAACAAAATGTCCTTTCAACATTTTGTTACTGTGGTTTGTTGTTTTGTGTGTTACTAAAAAGAGTAAACCATATTTCTTTAAAGTATTCCATAATTCTAGTTTTTCATTAATCCAGTTAATAACCTTCCACCCACTGAGGAAGAGTAAGAGAATACACATACACACACACACACACACACACACGAAATTGGTTCATAGTTCTACTTAGTATCGGGCAAATCTGTGTTCCCTTTCTCAGATAGCTGATCACTTGTAGCTCATAAGGCAAAGGAACCTGAAGTTGAAATCCACAGATCAGTTCCCGTGCATTTCTATAAACAAACAGCTTTCTGAAATATCATCCTTCCTTCCGACAGGATTTCTTTGGACTTTGTCTGGATTTTGTTTTTCCTAGGCTTTTATCCAAATCTGCCCTGATTCCAGATAGGACACATCTGTGGATTCCACATGTGTGGGATCTCCTATTGGCCCGTGGCCACATTGGTCACAATTCTATTAGTTGGACGATTCAGTTTTACCCTCTCCCTGCAGCTAAACAGCATTCAAACTCCCTCGCCCTTGTGGCATTAAAACAAAGAAAAACGCCTACTTACTTGTAGGAGGACTCAAGCACCTCAAACATGTCAGGGACTCTGGCCATGATAACTTCTATGATGAGAAAAGCAAGAGAAAGGGAACAAACATTTACTAAACACCCACTGTGTGCTAAGCACGCTACAATTATTATTTCATTCCATCCTCATAAAAACCCTGGGAGGCACAGGCTTTTATTATCCTCATTTGAGAATTGAGGAAGCTGAGTTTAAGTGACTTGCCCAGGGTCACACAGCTAGTAAATTTATCTGAGATTGGTCGGATTTGAATTGAGGCCCAGTGCTCCAGCCACTGCACCACTAGCGGCCTCTGTAAACGACTGGTGTCAGTGGAGTCAAGCCTCCAATCCAAGCTCCCAATCACAGGATCATGGATTTAAATGGCCAGCATGATATAAGCTCCTAGTACATACCAGGCACAGTGCTAAGCACTGGAAATGTTGTTCAGTCATATCTGACTCTTCACGATTCCCATTTGGGGTTTTCTTGGCAAAGATGCTGGAGCGGTTTGCCATTTCCTTCTCCGGCCCATTTTACAGGTAAGGAAATTGAGGCAGACAGGGTGAAGTGACCCGGCCAGGGTCACACAGCTAGTAAGCGTCTGGGACCATATTCGAACTCAGGAAGACTGATCTTCCTGACTCCGGGCCGTCCCGATCCACTACACAGCCTAGCTGCCTCGGGCAGTGACAATACGGGAGACACAAATGAAAGCATCTCTTCCTTTACCAAACATATATTCTACCAGGTAGGAATTCTGGATCCAATCCAGTTCACTTTCTCATAAAAACTCGAGAGAGAAAAAGCAGAGTTGAGAGAAATCAGCATGTTTTGTCTCTGATCATTTCTGAAGGATCTCCCCACCCCGACCCCCTCTGCTAACCCCCACCCACCCCAACACGCACCGTCCCTCAGGGCAGTGTTTGTCTGGCACCAAACAGACAGGAAGATGTGGCTTCAGCCAAGGCGGTTTCAGAGATGGCAGCTGAAGCCGAAAAGCATGCAAAGGTATTTCAAGCCGGAGATGTCAGTCACACTACCTACCTCTTGTGTCCTGAGGCTCTGGGTGACTGTATCTCTCCGGCGAGGCTTGTGACTGATTGCACTTCCCCAACTGCTTTTATATTGTCCGAAGTGACGTAGCTAGACGTTGCATAACCTCAGAATTATTTTTGGTATTCGCCATGAAAACCCAAGTTAGAAGAGCGGTCACCGGGCTTGGTTTTCAAGAGGTGCAGACTCAAGCCTGCAGCCCCACCACTTCCAAACTTTGAGACTTGGGCCGAGTTACCCTCTCTTCTCACTGTCCTCATCTGTAAAATGGGGATAATCGCACTCACATTACCTCCCCCCCGCCCCCCGCCCCCCGCCCCGGTAGGACTGTCTTGAAGAAAATGTTTTGCATATAAGGTGATAGAGAAATGAGTGAATATCCATTCCCAGTCAGAAGTGGTGACTTTGAGACCTCAATCGGACAGGCCAGTGGGCTGTCAGTCACTGCTGACATCAAGAGCCACAGCCTGGCTTTTATGAAAAGATCCTTTTTCAGGGACAGGGTGGTGAGCCCAAAAGCAATGAGGAGGGCTGTCCAGGGGACAGATTTCTCAGGATTTGGAGCAGGGGTGGGGGGCTTTTACCAATTGAAATATGCACCTTTGAAAAGGAACTTGGGTCCTTCATACCTTACACAAATTCCAATACCCTGAGAGCCCAGGGCCTGGTGAAAGTAGGAGAAACCAGTGGTTTCCAGGTCATCTGTTTCTTTGCCTTGGGCAGGACTAGGTGGCACCATAGTGCATAGAATGCTGGGCCTGGAGTCAGGAAGACTCTTCTTCCCCAGTTCAAATGTAATCTCAGACACTAGCTCTGTGACCCTGGGCAAGTCACTTAAACTGTTTGCCTCAGTTTCCCCATCTGTAAAATGAGCTGGAGAAGAAAATGACAAACTTCTCCAGTATCTTTGCCCAGAAAACCCCAAGTGGGGTCACAAAGAGCCTGAACAGTGAAAGCTCTTCCCACTGCTGCCTTGGTTTCTCCATCACAATGAATACATACATTTTGACATTGATCATCACCCTTCCTCCTGGTTCTAACTCAGGCACAACAGCAAAGTGCTTTGTGAACCTTAAGTGCCAAGGGGGCTTAGCTAAATATAAATGACGGTTGTGGGTTGGGTCACTTGGGAACATCACCTGTGATCTTTAAAGTTTCCTGTTTCTCATCTACCTTTCTAATCCTAGTTCATTGTCCTCTTCATGCACCCTAAGCTCCCATTAGACAGGCCTGATAGTTGCTGTTTGTATGTAGTATTTCATCACTTGCCCCTTCATAGTGGGAAGTAGTATCCGAACCATTAAAGAGATTGAGCTCCTGGGGTGATGAATATTTTTTTCCCTTTGGTAATCTAGGAAAAACCCTGAGTTTCACTATCGACAATTCTACCCGTTCTAACCAGTCAAGCACTGACTCCTCCTCTGAAGAGAATTTCCCAGATGTCAAGGGAAGAACTAAGGTAACTATATGGTCACTAGACTACTTCCTTCCTGTGACACTCTTTGAGGAAGAAGATGGTATGTAGGGTGACAGTGTAAAAGACTTTGGTCCCGTGAGGGCTCAGAACTTTGTAGATATTAGGGATGATGGGAGACAAAAGCTGCCCTTGATTACGGGCAGGAGTGATGGGTGCGTGTGTGTAGGGGTGTGTTTGGGGGATTGGAGAGTCAGAGTGGACAGTGTAGATATCACAAGAGGCATGGATTTATCTGTCACTCAGCTTTTGCCCAAGCCTTGAGTGTTCTGAAAAATCCAGGTTATATATTGCTGGTACCTGGGAGCTAGAGAGCTGTTCTTTGAATCAGGAAAAGTCTGGGTTCAAGACCTGCCTTTGATTCCAATTTCATCAGGCAGCATTTGAACCTAGGTCTTCCTGACTCTAAGCCCACCACTCTTTCTACAGTGCTAGGAGGGGTCTATAGGGAAGACAGAGTCAGGAAGACCCACATTTCAACTTTGCCATAGACATTTGACTAGCTGTGTGACCCTGGGCAAGTCACATGTAACCTTTCTGAAACTGAGTTTCTTCCTCTGTACAATAAAGCTAATAATAGCACCTACCTCACGGGGTCATTGTGAAGATCTAACATGTAAATAATTATGTTCTGTATGTAGGGGTGTGCTGGTAAATGTTTAACAAATGCCTTTCCAAAAATGTACATACAAGATTCTTTTAAAGTCAATTTCCATTCTTAACACTTTTTCCATTGCTTTCTTAAGTCTAGAAGATCAACAAAAGCAGCACACCCCCGTCTGTACCCCAAGATCTAGCCCTTATGCTTCTTAAGGGCGGGGACTAGGAGAACAGCGCACAGAACGCAAGTCCTAGAATTCCATTTCATTCAGAAAATATGTCTTAGGTGCTTAGCATGTTGGACAGCCCTGCTGTAGCCCATTGGGACTCAATGAAAGTCTGGATAGCCATTAATCTGTTGGATATTGCAGGTGAAAATTCTTCTTCAGGCACTGTTTGGACTGAATGGTCTCTTCCAATGCTCAGAGAACTTGGGGTCTCTTGCACAGTTGATGAGGAGTGATATAACTCATGCCCTCAAGGGTCTTAAGCCATGATGGAGGGCATGAGATATGTATAAAAGTGACTATGATAAATGTAGGTGATGGTAGTAGAAGGATATATGGTCCTGGGGTTTAGTCAGTGCCCAGAAGCAGTGGCCCAGTTAGGTAAACTCTTAAAAAAAATTACCAAGGTCTCTCACAAGATACTCATTCCCAGAGAAGAGTCTTGGTTAGACAATCCATCATGGCCATATCAGGAAGTCCCTGTGGTGTCCAGCACTTAGGAGAGTGCCTGGCTTATGTTAGGTGCTTAAGACTTAAGACTGACTGCGAGTAGTGAGACTGAATGTGAGTGGTCATTCCTTAGTTGATGGGCTTCTGTGTTTCTAGCTCCTTGCTACTATAAAAAGGACTGTTAGAAATATCTGGTTTACATGGAGCCTTTTTTGGTTCTTGACCTCCTTGGGGTATGTGCCTAGCAGTGGATTCTCTGGGTCAAAGGCTATGATCACTTTTATCACTCTCTTAGCCTAATTCCAAATTGCTTCCCAGAATATTTAGGCCAATTCGAAACTCCAGCCACAATGCATCGGCATCATATACATTCTAGTTATATTCTTGTGCCCATGTCTATGCATGACTGATGGACTATGGTAGTAATCGAATCAATTTTTCAACTATTGTAACAGTCAGTTAAGTAGATGATGGTTAACCAAACAGTTGATCCATTCTGTTGCCTGGTAATTAGCCTGCAAACATTTGGTCCAATTATGCTTTTTGGTAGTGGCAAAGCTAGTTAATCTTAAACTCAGTGACATATATTCACCAGTGCCTTCTGTTTCCCCCTGTAAGGAGGGAAGCGAAGAGCTCTGGGTCTACACTCATGACTCAAGGGGTAGCAGCAGCAGTTATATTCATGTGGTGGTTGCCTCCCACAAGGATCATTGGTTCATAGAATGGTATGCTAGATAGAAGAGTCCCAAGGGGCTACAGCAGGGCTGTCCAAAATACAGCCTGCAGTGTGATTTCTGCTGCCCATTTACAAGCATAGAAATTTACATAAATGCTTTAGTAAATGAAGCTGAGCTACCGCAGAGCTCTCACTAAAATGGTGAATCAAAATGTATTGTCTATCGTCTCAATAAAAACCTAAGGTTGGACAGCCCTGATCTAGGGAATGAGAATGAAATCCATGTATAGCCCTTTCTCTGTCACTAATTAAAATTGTCAATCTGAGCAAATCTTTTGATCACCCTGGGTCTCTGTTTTCTTATTGGTAAAATTAGGGCTTTGGGCTACATTTATATTTGGGTTACAGTGCCCCCAAGGTCCAGTCATTGAGTTTTCATTTGGGTTTAATCATGTCTTTGGTGATGTCCATGTTGTTGTGGAAATGTCCATTCCATCCAGCAAGCTTCATCATTCCTTTTCCCTCTTCCTTCTTGTCCTGTTTCTCCCCTACTTTGACTCTTTCCAAACCTCCCTTTGTCGGAGTTGAAACAAATATGATTATGTCACTTACAATTTCCATCCACCCGACAATAATAGGGGATGTTTGTCTAGACCAGGGGTTCTTAACTTGTTTTGTGTCCTGGACTCTTTGGTCAATCTGATGAAATCTAGAGACCATTCTCAGAATCATGGTTTTTTAAATTTTTAATGCAGAAAATAAAACACATGGGATTATACAGAAAGCCAATTGTACTGGAATACAATTACCTGAGTGTTTGAAAGAATAAATTCCCAGAGTCCAGTTAAGAAGTCCTGGTCTAGGTCTTTTTGGTTTGTAAAGGTCTTTATTCCTCTACTGCCTCCTCTAAGCCTCACACTGACCCTGTGAGTTAGTTACAATAGGTATCATTATCTTCATTTTACAGATGAGGAAACTGAGGTACAGAGAAGTCGAGAAGTTCACCCGTGGCTACACAGCTGGTTATATATCAAAAGGCAGGATTCCAAGCTCTCTCGTCTCCAAGTCCCGGATTCCTCTATTAAGACGTACCATATACCAGCCGCTGTGCTTGACTGGGAGGTTGCAGGGACAGAAATGAAAACACCCTTGGCTTCAAGGAGCTTGCATCATGGAGCTTTTATAATATTGCAACATTAGCCTGTGGTTGACAAGAAAGGAATGGGGGTAGACAGGAAGCACATTGTTGCTTACTCCTCTTTCTAGTAACTGTGCCTTATACAGCTAGATTCGCAGAAGGTGTGAAGCGGTTAAACTGGGGGGGTGGGTGCCATCTGTATCCGTGGAGGTCCCTGTCTTTGTATTCCCAAAGTTTACCAAGGCAGCTAGGTGGCTCGCTGGATAGAGTGCTGGGCCTGACGTCAGGAAGATTCACCTTCCTGAGTTCGAATCTAGCCTTAGATACTTAGTAGCAGTGTGACCCTGGGCAAGTCACTTAAACTGTTTGCCTCAGTTTCCTCATCTGTAAAATGAGCTGGAAAAGGAAATGATAAACCATTCCAGTATCTTTGCCCAGAAAACCCCAAATGGGGTCATGAAGAGTTGGACACGACTGAAAAAACAACTCAACAGTGCAACAATAAAGGAAGTGCTTACCATGGTGCCTGTGACGTACTAGACCAAGGCTGTCCAACCTTAGGTTTTTATTGAAACAACAGACAACATATTTTGATTTGCCATTTTAGTGAGAGCTCTGCGGTAGCTCAGCTTTGTTTACTAAAGCACTTATGTAAATTTCTATGCTTGTAGATGGGCAGCAGAAATAGCACTGCGGGCTGCAGGTGGCCCATAGGCCGCATTCTGGACAGCCCCTGTACTAGACACCTAATAAATGTTTATTGAATGCTTGATCAGAGATGGAATAGGTTGATGATTCGGACAGATGATTGGCAATAATGAATTATGGAGAAAAGGCAGAGGTACTTAACTTATTTAACTTTTGTTTTCTCTATCAAGAGAATTTTCAGATTGAAAAGGACCAGAAAAAGAATGGTCACATGGAAGCTAAAACCCCAGATAAGAATGTAATACGAGACCACAAATCGCCAGGTCCGGTGAACTACTTCTCACGGTACTGGAAGAACTAAGAGATGTAATTAATAAGCCACCCTTAGAGATTTTGAAGATTGCGGAGAGATGGAGAGGTGCCCAAAGGAGGGGAGAAGGCAAATGTTACCTGTTTTCACAAAGAGGAAGGACATGAAGAGTACAAATTATAGGGCAATGAGTTTGATTTTAAACCCTGACAAAATTCTAGGATGTGTAATTAAAGGGATGAATGGGTAGAAAAGGAAATAGTGATCCTCGAGACCAGCTTGGCAGGATGGAGAACAGGTCAGGCCAGACTACCTCATTTCCTTTTTTTTTTTTTTGGACAGGTTTGCTCTATTGGTGGTTGAGTGGAACTGCAGAGATTCTACCTAGACCTCATCACAGCATTGGACTAACCTTCCCATTTTATCCTCATGGACAAAATGGAGAGATGAGAGCTAGGTGTTGGTACTTTTAGGTGGACTTTGACCTGATGAAATGGTCAGACCCAAAGAGTAGCCATTAATGGATCAATGGCACCTTGGAAGGAGGGCTCTAGTGGAATGCCCTGGAGGTTCTGCTGTTTAACATTTTTACTAATGACTTGGACAGAAGAGAGAGCTGTCACAAAACTGCTGCTCATGGGATGACACGATTAGGACCCCAGCTGGTCTTGACTTGTTAGAACAATGCACTAAATATAAAATGGTGAGATTTACAGAGTTAAATGTGAAGATTTTTACTTGCCAAAAAACAAAATAATTCAATTTACAAGCATGAGATGAAGGAGGTGTGGCTAAACCATAGTCTATCTGGAAAAATCCAATTTTAATGGATTGCCGGTTTAATAGGGGTTGGCATTGTAATATGGCATCCAAAATTCGTGGTGTAGTCAGATTAATCTCATGTCATTGTACTGCCTTCTAGAATCTCCACCTGTATATTCAACAGGCACCTCAAACTCAGTATGTCTAATATGCAGTCTACTATCCTCCTGCTAAATTAGCCCCTCCTTCAAACTCCCCTAGTTCTGTTTAGAGTCCCTCTATCCTTCTAATGACCCAGCTCCTCAACCATTTTAGCCTTTCTCCTACCAACTCTCGTTGAGTCTACCTTCTCAGATCTCTCCTATCCATCACCTTTGTGATACTCTCATAGCTGCAACCCTAGTTCAGGTCCTTATCACTTCTCACCCATACTATTGAGGCAGCTAGGTGACTCAGCGGATAGTCTTGGACCTGGAGTCAATCAATAATCGATAAACATTTACTAAATGCCTACTATATGCCACGCACTGTGCTAAGCACTTAAGGAGTCAGGAAGACCTGAGTTCAAATCCAGCCTCAAACACTTACCAGCTGTGTGACCCTGGGCAATTCACTGACCCTCTGCTTTCCCCAGTTTAGGATAATAGTAACACCTATCTCCCAGGGTAGCTGTGAAGATCAAATGAGAACATGCTCGTAAAGTGTTGTGTAAACTTTAAAGCATTATATAAATGCTGGCTATTTATTATTATGATTATCTCTTAATTGGTCTATCTCCTAATCCCTCTAATCCATCCTTCTCACAACTGCCAAAATAATTTTCCTAAAGCATGTCATTCCTCTATTCAAGAGACCTCACTAGTGAGGCAGCTAGGTGGGGCAGTGAGTAGAGCACCGGCCCTGGAGTCAGGAGGACCTGAGTTCAAATCCAGCCTCAGATGCTTAACACATTTACTAGCTGGGTGATCTTGGGCAAGTCACTTAACTCTAATTGCCCTGCCTTCCTACCTCAAAAAAAAAGAGACCTCACCAGTTCCCAGTTGCTTCTAGCTAGGTTAAAATACAAATTTCTCTGTTTTGTACTCTAAGACCTTCACAGCCTACCTTTCTAGACTGATCACTCCCTTTCATACCCTTTACATTCTAGCCACCTGGAACATCCTCCAAATTGGCATTCTATCTGTAGCCTCAATGAGGATGTTCCATGTTTGGAACTCAGTCCCTTCTCATCCCTCCATCTTAGAATCTCTAGTTTTTTCAAGGCTTAACTCAGGCGTCACCTGCTAAGGGAAGCCTTTCTCAGTCCCTTTATCATCTGTGCTCCTCAAATGATTTAATATTTACTTACATGTTCTACTGTTTAATAGAACATGAATGTCTTATAGGAAGGAGTCAGACTTTTTTTTTGGCCTTTATATTCTCATTGCTTTGTATATAGTAGGTGTAATCAGTGCTTATTGAATTGACTTGGGGACATAATAGTCCTGCTATGTTCTACATTGGTCAGATCACATCTGGAACATTCTAGACATGGAATTTTAGGAAGTCCATTGCTAAACTGGAGAATGTCTGCAGTAGGCCAACCGAGCTCATGATTGCTCAAGCAGCTTGGCACTTTTTTCCTTGAGAAGAGAGGACTGTGGGAATATATGACAGCTATCTTCAAACACTGGAAGGACTGCCACAAGGGGAATTGCATTTATTTCCTTGACACAAGAAGACAGAACAAGCAACAATTGGTGAGAGTGGCCGAGTGGCAGATTTTTATTCGACGTAAGGAAAGGCTTCCTAATAATTAAAATTAGCCTAAAGTGGAATGTAGTACCTTGGGAGGTAGTGAGTTTCTGCTTATTAGAGGAATTTGATTGGAGGCTAGATGGCCACTCTGGGAGGATGTCACAGAAGGACATTTTGATTAGGTACAGTTTGTACTAGAGGTTGTGTGAGGTCACTTTTGACCCTGAGGTTCCATGGTAGATGTGACTGTGGAGATGCCTTCATTCAACAATCTGGTAAATTCCCACATTGGAGGAGACATAAACTAGTGAAACACGTTCCCTAAAGCCGCTCATCCGAGCCATATACAAAACACAAATAAAAAATATTCTCTACCAATGTGTGGGAATACTGGTGCTATTTGCCAATGACATTGAGCTTATTGTATGGAGTCAGAATCATGCAGTACAAGAGCAACCATCTAGTCCCACCTACGCCTGAAAAGAATCCCCAGTAGACCATCAATAAACCTTTATTAAGCACCTACTATGTGCCAGGCATCGTGCTAACCCCAATCCCAGAAGACAACCAGGTGTCTCAAAGGGTAAATGGAAAGATAGATGGTGGGGGTAAGTGGGGTAGAGTGTACAGGACAAGCAGTCATCCAGCCTCTGCTTAAAGATCTCCAAGTTGGGAGAAGCCACCATCTTATGAGGCAACCTCCTCTCCTCCTGGACAGCTCTGCTTGCTAGGAAGTTTGGTCTGTCTGCTTTTCAGCCTCTATTGGCCT
>CM053625.1:333983849-334038123 GCA_028646595.1 Phalanger gymnotis
GGGAAGGAAGGAAGGAAGGAAGGAAGGAAGGAAGGAAGGAAGGAAGGAAGGAAGGAAGGAAGGAAGGAAGGAAGGAAGGAAGGAAGGAAGGAAGGAAGGAAGGAAGGAAGGAAGGAAGGAAGGAAGGAAGTCACATTGCTCATCTGGAAGTTTGGTCCCTAGTGGGCAGCTCCTTCTCTACTCACAGAGGTTGCTATTTGTCTTTTGTTCTCAAAGAGGACCATAACATCAGGAAGGTGGTGCCATGACATCCAAATGAGCTGGATTTAAGTGAAGCAGGGCTGCACAAAGTCACCAGCCTCACTTTCTCCTCTGGAGCCATCTGGTTCCAGTGGCCATATATGGATCAAGGCAACTGGACCTTGAGGTACTGAAGGAAGAAAGATGCAGTGCAGGCCATTTGGCAGTGGTTGTGTTCCGGGTCTTGGAGAGAAGCACCTTGGGTGAGAAGAGTTCCCCCAACTCAAGTTAGAGCGCCACCAGATATAATCATAACACCTAAGCTTAGAGAAGAGTAGAGAAAATGCCCTCTCCTCCCCTCTTTGCACAGGTGATTCCAGGTGTGGAACATTGCATGCACTGTTAGAAGCAGTTGCTATATTGCCTGGTTTGCTGAACTGGTTTTTCCCTCTTCCTTTTTAATTCTTTGTTACAAGGAGTGGCTCCCTGGGCAAGGAAGGATATAATCAGAAATAGTGATATAAAGGCAAAAGATATCAACAATATTTTAAGAATGTGCCAGAATTATCTCCGTCTTCATGATCTGCCTCAAGCCTAGGCAAGATTTTTCCACTCATGACTTGGGTGCTAATTACTGTTTTATATTCTGGGTTTAATTTTGAGTTGAAAAGATGCTGTTCCAAATGCTGCCTCCCATGAGTAATGATCAGAACCCTGGTGCTTTGGAGTCATGAGAAAGTTTCATCATGAAACAACTGCAAGACTAGAAGGGAAGAGATTTGGATTTAACCCTAATTCACTGTGTGACCAAGTCACCTTACCTTTATGAGCCTTGGTGGATCTTTAAGTAAAATAAGATAGTCACATCTTATAGTCTCTGGTCCCTTCCAATTCTAAAAGTGCTACATAACTTAATTTTTGCTGTTATTAACTGGATAGAAATGACATGCCTGGATAATTGTTAGTAAGTCCTTTATATTGAGTCAAGATCTGCCTCTCTGTATCTGCTCTGCCCTTCACTGCTCAGGCCTTGGCCTCCAGAGAGATGTTTTTGACATGAGTGATCTCAGCTGCAGGCCATGGTGGGGTGGTTTGTCTTATAGCCTCTAGCCACAAGCTCCTACCTAGAAACCCAGGGAAATACCTTATGTCTGGGAAATGGCACAGTCTTCTAACCCAAGGGTGCTGCTGGCATGAATCCTTAAAAGCCACAGAGGGAAGGGACAGTCATTTCCAAAAGAGTAGCAAGAAATCATCACTGGCAGGCTTTGCAAATTTCATGAAGTAGGTGGGGCATTTTCCATCTTCACAGGGAGTCTACCACTTCCTGCTGCCACCTCATTGCCTGGTTCCCTAGGTAAGAAGAAGACCTCAGACCACATGTGTGCTGGTGCCTTCGGCCTTTCATCTCCTGCTGGGTACAGAGTGCTCCCCCTTCCCCCTGTCGAAGAAAGGCTGGACATCTTCCATCTGCCTCAAAGCAACTACTTCCATCTGTACCAGCATAAGATAATTACTATCTCCTTCTGCCAGACCAATCTCCCAGCTTGGATGTGGAGAACCTCCGGTGCAAGGATGAAGAACCCTCTCTTAGACTTCAGGCCTAAAGGTAGAGGAGGTAGCTGGTGGGGCAGTAGACAGAATGGATTCAGGAAGACCTGAATTCAAATTTGTCCTCAGAAACTTACTAGCTATGTGACCCTGGGCGAGTCAATTAACCTCAATTTCCTCAACCTTAAAATGGGAACAATAATAATACCTATCTCTTAGAATTGTTTTGAAGATCAAATAAGATCATATTTGCTAAAAAAAAAAATACTTAGAGTAGGGCCTGGCATGTAGTAGAGGCTATATACTTAGTCCCCCTTATCTAGACTTTAAAAAGGGGTGAAGAAAATGTTAGTATTGTAGATTAATCTTTAATCTGTTGTTGAAGAGCCACTTGTTAAACATTTAGTAGAATGCTCCTGGCTCAAAGGTCATCAGAGTTAGAGGTCATCAAGTCATTTTGCAGATGACAAAACTGAGACACAAAGAGTTTGACTAATTTGCCCAGGATCACGTAGCTGAGACAGGATTTGAACCAAAGACTTCCAAGGTTCTCCACCAGTCAACACCAAACCATCCATACACAGAACCATCAGTTACAGCAAATAAAGAAATTTTGAATGCTATGGATAAGTTCATTTACTTTGGCAGTACACTTTCCAGCAATGTACGCATAGTCGATGAGGTTGATTCATGCTTTGCCAGAGCCAGCTCAGTGTTTGGGAGGCTCCAAAGGTAAGTATGGGAGAGAAGAGATATTAGAATGATTACCAAACCGAAGGTCCACAGAGGGAGCCATTGTGCTCTGTCATATTGTGACATGCCTGTGAAACCTGGACAATCTACCAGCACCATGCCAGCGAACTGAATCACTTGCATTTGAATTATCTTAGGAAGATTCAGAAAATCATCTGGCAGGATGAGGTACCCGACACTGAGGTCCTTTCTTAAGTTGAACTGCCAAGTGTTCAAACTCTACTGCAAAGAGATCCATTCCAATGGACTGGCTACATTGTTGGAATGCTAAAAGTATGCTTGCTAAAGAGACTACTTACACAAGGCAAGCACTCACATGGGGGTCAGAAGAAGTGATACTAGGACACTTTCAAGGTCTCTCTGAAGAACTTTGGAAGTGATTGCGTGACATGGGAGACACTGGCACAGGACCACCCAGCATGCATTCCTAAACCAAAGATGGAGCTGTGTTCTGTGAGTGAAGCACAATTGCAGTAGCTCAAAAGAAGCATGAAATGCACAACTTTAGAGCCATTTCTACTCCCCACGTTCATGTGGACTATTTGTGCCTTACCTGTGGTAGAACCTTCTGAGCTCATACAGATCTGATCAGCTACAGTAGGACATGCTGTACCTTGACCCCAACACTGTGATGTCGTTTTGATCTTCTTCCAATACAAAGGACAACAAACAAGGCTTAAGCTGTCCCCAAGTAGCCAGAAGGCTATTTTCCTGAGCTCGTCATCTTAGAAAGAAATCTCTCACCAGCTGCCTATTCATACAATCAGTCATTTATCACAAGAAAACTTGATATGTTAAATACTGAGCTCCTCTTTCCAGTTTGCCAGCCTCTGCATTCTTCCCTTAGTCAAAGATGTGTTTCTTGTTCAGAACCCAGGAAGAACATTCCGTGCTCATCTATGCAGAGCAAGTCACTGGTTTTGGCCTAGCACCCCCATTTGTCTGGTCCTGATTGCTTTAGTAACACAAATTTTAAAAAGGGTGGGGAGTGTGGGGTATACAGAAGATCATCGAATGCTGCATCTGGAAGGGACCTGGGAGGCCATGTGGTCTAATCCCTTCATTTTACACTAAGGTAACCAAGGACATTTAGGTGATGGAGTGGATAGAGTGCCCAGCCTAGATTCAGAAAGATTCGTCTTTGTGAGTTCAAATCTAGCCTCGGACACTTGCTACCTATGTGACCCTGGGAAAATCACTTAACCCTGTTTGCCTCAGTTCTTCATCTGTAAAATGAGTGGAAAAAAATTAAATTTATCTAGAAAAGATAAAAGCTCAAGGATATCAAGGGAATCAATAAACAAATACAAAACAAGGAGGTCTAGCCATACCAGATCTCAAATTGTATTATAAAGTGGTAATTAGCAAAATAATCTGGTACTGGATAAGAAACAGAGTGGTGGATCAGTAGAATAGGTTAGGTACGAAGTACATTGTAGTAAATGACCATAGTAACCTACTATATAAAAACCCAAAGATCCAAGCTTTTGGAATGAAAACTCATTATTTGACAAAAACTGCTGTGAAAACTAGAAAACAGTATAGACCAATATCTCACACTGTATACTGAGATAAGGCCAAAATGGGTACATGATTTACACATAAGCAGTGATAGCATAAGCAAATTAAGAGAGCATGGAATAGTTTATCTGTCAGATTTACAAATCCGGGAAGAACTTAGGACCAAAGAAGATGTAAAGAGAATTACAAAATGTAAAAGATAATTTTGATTATATAAAATCTAAAAGTTTTTATACAAATGAAACCAATGTAACCAAAATTATAAAGAAAATGAAAGCTGGGGAGAGGGGAATTTTGTAACAAGTATCTCTGATAAAGGCTTCAGTTCTCAAATATATAGAGAACTGAGTCAAATTTATAAAAATACAAGTCATTCCCCAATTGTTAAATGGTCAAAGAATATGAACAGGCAGTTTATAGACAAAGAAATCAAAGCTAGCTATGGACACATGAAAAAATGCTCTAAGTCACTATGCAAATTAAAACAACTCTGAGGTACAACCTCACACCTATCAGAATTGCTGATATGACAAAAAAGGAAAATGTTGGATGTTGGAGGGGATGTGGGAAAACTGAGACACTCATGCACTGTTGGTGGAGTTGTGAACAGGTACAACCATTCTGAAGAGCAATTTGGAACTATGTCCAAAGGGCTATAAAACTGTGCATGCCTTTTGATCCAGAGATATCACTGCTAGGTTTATAGCCAAAAGAACTACAAAACAGGGAAAGGGCCTATTTATACAATAATAGTTACAGCAGTTTTTTTATGGTGGCTAAGATTTGGAAATTGAAGTCATGCCCATCAATTTGAGGAATGGCTAAACAAGCTGTGCTATATGATTGTAATGGAACATTGTTGTGCTGTAAGAAATGACAAGCAGGATGATTTCAGACAAACCTGGAAAGACTGCATTTTCCAGAAAAGAAAACTGAGGCCCAATGAAGTCAATTTTTTTGTTTTAGGTCATACAGGTAATGAATGCCAGAGGCAGGATTTTAACTAGGCTGACTGTCAAACCAGTGCTTAATAATTAAAGATTTTTTCTGTAAAGAGGGACAAATAAATCTCCAGAAAGATTAAATAATAGAACTGCTCTACAGGCATTTCTCACTTTTTGGGTTTATTTTGAATACCTTACTGCCCTACTCAAAGAATATTTTCAATCTGTGATGTTCATATGTAGTCTTCATATGCCTGTCTCAATATAGATGAAGCCAAAAAAGAAACAATACTACTTGACCCTCTGGCCCCCACCTTTGGAATGTGGCCATTACTGGCCAGGTCCAGACACAACTTTTTTTCCTTCTACCAGGTAGTCCCTGCTCCCTGGTCACTGCCCTGAATTCCACCCCTGCAAAGCACTTCATGTCTAGTAGGTGGGGAGGGGAGCCAGAGGAGTAAATGAGACAACCTGAACCCACAGCCCAGCCTTGTCCCAGATAACAAAATTGTACTCTGGTTAATTTTAGCTGGAGGGCAGAAAAACTCCATCTCCTTTTTAGTTCTGCCTTTTGGGAAGTTGATCCAAAAAAATCGTGATTAATCAAACCCATAATATTCTTGCTAATGTTTAGCCCTGCATTGGTGAATAAGGTGGGACTTTCTTACTGTTTTAGAATGATAAATTAATTAAGTCTCGTTGACTGAGTCTTACTAAGTGTTAAACCCCAGGCCCACACCCTTTTACTACTAGGTGCAAAGCCCCAGGCCCAAGCCCCTAGTTACTAGGTGCTAAGCCTATGTGGGCATGAAGCCCTCAGGGCCCTAAGGGTTGTTGCTAAGACTGGAGCCAATAGTAGGAGCCTAAGTTCTGGTCACTCGGATGACGTTTGATGACATCTGAAAAGAGAGAATGAAGTTATTTGCTTGGGGCTCTCATTCTTAGAGGAATGTTGATGTGGAAACTCCGGGCAGCTGTAGTGAAGAGCCCTCCATGTGAACCCAGATGTTGATGCCTTCTTGGTAACTATGAATTGTATTTGATCTATTTATAATGTATCTTTGTAATTTGCATTTGCTCTGAAGTTCAAGGTGCTGGCTTTTTCCCTTGAACTAAGTGAATGATATACGTATATGTTGGATTAAAGTAAGATTATTAACCCCTTAACATAACTTGCCTTAGGATAGCAGATCAAAGAACCTGCGCTGGCAGCATTATTGTTGTTGGGCTTGTGTTGGTCTTTCCCACCCCACCCCTCCACAACAGCTTCTAGGCAAATTGTTGCAACAAGCCCCTAGCTAAATTTAAAAGCCCTATTGTTTTAGACAGAGGAGTCAGGCTTCTGTCATTTCTGCATGCCAATACTGCTAACACTTCCTATTTCCTTTGCAGACTCTAATTCATAATTAAGAACATACATTGATCCAAAAGAAGTTAAGACTGTTCTTTTTACATCTAAAGAAAACAAGCTTTGGTGCCAATGAAGACAGAAGGTATAAGAATACCTTGAAAAGACAGAAAAAAAAAACTTTGGAGTAAATATCTTCCATCGAAGGCAGCAAAAAGGTACAACCAGAAAGAGTCCATTTGTTACCTGTTCTCCCAAATGAAATGTCATTGGCTCAGACACCCATTCAGGCGACTGCGAGTAAAGATAACCGCAACACCATGGGTTCAGTCAGTGGCCTTGGGGGCAGATATGGTGCCTCAATGCTCAGATTTTCCAATCTCTAGTCTCCTGTTCTATCTACCATTCCTTAGTTGCTAGGAATGTAGGCACCCATACTCCCGCTACTCATTTTTCTCGATCCACTCTTATGAGTTTTCTAGTCTCTTCCTGTGAAGGAAGGTGTCAATGCTGTCTCTTTAAAAACTATATCTCCCAAAAACCTACATAACAGAGCTCTGAACTCTTCCCACAGGAGTCTTTCTCAAAAGCTGGTTCTACATAAAACACCATTAACTATAATAACAGCTTCAATTTATATGGCATATTAAGGATTGTGAAACGCCTCACTCACAAAAGTGGAAGGTAGGAAATGCCCTCATCTTATGGATGAGAAAACCTTGGTTTAACTTTTAGAACTTTACAAAACCTGGCCCCCATCTATCTTTCCAGCCTCATTGGACATTGCTATCCCACTGCCCAGCTCTGCCCTTAGACCACACTCTGTCATCCTCACCCAAAACCCTCCACCTCCCATCTTTGAGTTTTTGCCCTGGCCTTTCTCTATGCCTGAAATCCACCTCCTCTTTACCTACACATTGTGGAGACCCCTTCTTCCTTTAAGATGAGTCTCAAGCACCATGTTCTATGTGAAACCTTTCCTGATCTCCCCAATGGCTGGTCTTCCATCCTAAAATGTCTTATATTTAAACTAATTTGAAATAAGCTTTTTATATTTATGCTTTATATACTTTATATCCATATTATCTCCCTCCCAAACTACCTTGTATTCTAATTAATTTGTATAACTATATACATATTTTTACATGTATCTCATCTCCCCCATCAGAATGTCAGCTCCTAGAAAATAGGAATTGTTTCATTCTTTATCCTTTCATCCCCAGTTCCTGACACAGTGCCTGGCACAATAGTGGGAATTTAATAAAAACTTGTTAAATGATGGGTTAGGTCACTTGCCCAGAGTCACAGAGCTAGGAAGCACTTCAAACTCAGATCTTCCAGAGTCCAGGACTCTCTCCACTGGGTTACCCAGCTATAGCTTTGTTTGGGACTTAGTTTCCTCATTTCTAAAACATAGGAGCTCTGTGATCACCAAGATCCATTTTTTCTCAAAATCTATTCTCCAAAGATAATATTACGATGGTGAGTTACACTAAGGGACAAAAGGCAAACAAAAAAAGGTTAGTTGATAAGAATATTCCTTAGGGGGACCGTGAACATAGCCAGCGCTTTTTCCAGTTAGGGCTGACACTGCTTGAAGTATCCATAATGATCTTTAGAAGAGATGAAAAACAGGTCATTAAATTTCTACCAAATGGTTGTGTTTGTCCTTTGTTTTTGAAGAGGACCATGGCATCAGGGAAATGATGACATGACTTGCAGTTGACTTTGAGTTGAGTGAGGAAGGGCCATGCAAGGTCACCAGCCTCACTTTCTTCTCCAGAGCCATCTGGGTCCAGTAGCCAGATATTCACCGAGATGACGGGAGATGGCCCAGGATGCATTGGGAGACCCTGGCCCTTTTAGGCTCAGGTCTTTTTTATGTACTCACTTAAAGTGTGAGGCCTACTCATGAAATGGTACTGGTTGCTCTGAAAATCCCTATTTCAGCTACATATAGTACAGGTTATATGCATTCTGCTATATAGACCATATATCAAACATATTCAAATACATAAATGCATCTATGGTCTCAACAATGCAATATATCATACATCATGGCCTACCATTGCCTGGAAAAATGTTGTCATGTCCTCCCATGTTTTTGTTATACAGGGTCTGCCCCACACAGTGAAGGCCTTCCTCTATTTTTCACCAATAAAGCCCACGTCCGTCGGTCTATATGTCCATAAGGTTACTCCTTCCCTTGCCATATGACAAGCTCATCTTCTCCATTCTTCGTTTTCTTCAATAACATCTCTTGAATCCCTCTTCCGGAATAATTCTTCATTTGTAAAGGTATAGCCAGGTGGCAGAGCGGATAGAGTGCCAGGCCTGCGATCAAGAAGAGCCGAGTTCAAACCCAGCATCAGACACTCATTAGCTGGGTGACCTTGGGCAAGTCACTTCACTCTGCTTACCTCGGTTTCCTCCTCTCTAAAATGAGCTGGAGAAGGAAATGGCAAACCATTCCAGTATCTCTGCCAAGATAACATCAAATGGGGTCATATGGAAACAACTAAACAGTCTCACCTCTGCAGCCTGCTCATGCCTACTAGATGCTTTCCCACTGGGTTCTCAGGGACTCTGAATTTTAATTCTTTGGAGACTAGTGTTCCAGTCACATAACATATAACACTGTAGTGTTCCAGACCCATATAACATCACCAGAATATCAGTACTAAACAGGGGCTTTTGTGTCCAGGATTAGAGACTCATCTGTCACAGGTGGCCTTTTTTTCATTAATCACAGTCTTATTTTGATGTTTGTGACCAGGAATTGTTCTGGAGGAAGATCATGCAAGCTCAAGAGACTAATTCTTAAAGTTTCAGTGTGAGCATTCAACCCTGGAAAATGACAAATGCTACAAACCAGGGCTTGATTTATTGTTTTGTCCATGATCTAGACTTAAGGAAATGATGTGGGAAATATTAATAAAGCAGATTAAATTTTAAAGTGTACTGTGCATTTTCAGAGAGCCAGTTGTTAAATATTTACCAGCAGATTAAACTTTAAAATGTGTTGTGACATGATCAATATAGAAATATGTTTTACATGACTGCACATGTATAACCTATATTAAATTGCTTGCTATCTCAGGAAAGCAGGGAGAGGAAAAGAGAGAATTTAGAGCTCAATTTTTTAAATGAATGTTAAAATTTGTTTTTACACATAAGAGGAAAAAATATTATTCAAAAAAATGTAGTGAGTTTTTAGAAAGTCATTTGTTAAGCATTTCCCAGCACATCCCCGGGTGTGCCCCTGCCTTGTGCTTCAAGGCACTACTGAAATTTCTTCCCGTAGATAATATGTTGAGTGATATGGTTACTATGACTGTTGCTTACTGTACACTAAAATGGGAAGTCAAACCCCCATCTTAAAAGACTTCTTTCCCAAATGGAAAAAACACTGGCAGTGAGTGAGGTTTATTATAACCTTTTGTGTTGACATGTCAAGAGTCCATAGTTTTCCTCGGCGCACAGCAATTTATAGTCTCATAAGTTTGCCCATAAACACGTTTGAAAGGGTTTTCCCTCCTTTTAACTTCTCAAAAGCCCTCCCCACATCCTAAGATAGCTCCCATTCCATTAAAGTCCTTCTAAGAATATTTTTAGTGCCAAAGCTGAATAGATTGTCCACCCTGACCTAACAGCACTCATCACAGTACCTGGCACATAGCAGGTGCTTAATAAATGCTTGGTGATTGATTGATTGACAAACTGCTGCCTCCCAATGTTACTCTCTGTTTAGGCACATAGTAGGTGCTTAATAAATGCTTACCGATTGATTGACAAACTACTGCCTTCCACCGTTACTCTCTGTTTAACATCTTTAAGTTAGTTACAAAAGCCAGAGGATTTATAAATGCCCATTTACAGAATCATGGGTCTGCTCCCAGACAATAGGAATTTACATCTGAAGCTACTGAGTATCTTAACTTCAGCTGCCTCAGAAACTAGCCTAAAGTATTGAAAAGGCTTCTTGAGCTAGAGACATGTGACCTGGCCGATGGGGGCTCTTCAATCTTCAAGAACACTTGGGGGGTGGTTTACTGATAGACAGTGACATGAGAAAGAGAGCTTGTCTCCAGATAACCAAGAGAAATCCATCCCCAAATTGCTCTAATGCCCAAGACTCATACCAGTGCTTGTATCAGCTTTGAAGAAGACTAAAGGAAGAAGTTACTCTACCCCCTCTTCAGAATTGGTGTACAATGGCCAGGATCACCCCTTTGTGAGCAGTTCTGGGTGGGGGAGCAGAGAGTGAACACTGGGCAAGACTCCAAGAAATTTACAGTAGGCTAAAATTTTCCCTACTCTCCTGCCTGTTGTCTTTGTGTGCAGCCCTAGCTACTGTCCCTCTTGGAGGTCAGTCAGTCAGGAGCTTATGTGACATCGGCATTCCCTCAGGGGACAGGGGGAGGGAGGATCCTGTGGTCAATGATCAGGTCTTTGTCAGCTTGGAAGCCAAGGCACAAGTCACATCCAAGGAAGCAGTTGAACAATGACAAGAACGACGAAGATGATGATGATGGTGGTGGTGGTGGTGGTGGTGGTAGTGGTGGTGGTGGTGGTGATGACAACGATGATAGAAATATGTGGTACTTTAAAGTTTACATAGCACTTTGTATCAATGATTTCACTGGTCCCTCATGAAAACCCATGACATACTTAGAGCAAGAGTTATTACCCCCATCGCCCAGAGGAGGAAATTCAGGTTTAGAGTGGTGAAATGATTTGTCACACAGTAAGTGTCTGATTTCCAATCTGGCCTCAGACACTTACTAACTGTGTGATCCTGAGAAATTCACTTAACCTTGTTTGCCTCAGATTCCTCATCTGTAAAATGAGCTGAAGAAGGAAATGGAAAACTACTCCAGTATCTTTGCTGAGAAAACCCCAGATGGGGTCATGAACAGTCAGACACCAACTGAAACAACTGCACGATTGCAACAACATAAAACCTATGTTAACTTGCTTACCCAATACTTAACCAAAGTTACCCAGATCTGTCTTATCCCATGATCCTCTCTAGGTCCCTAAAGAGGCTAGTATCTTCCTCCCCTCAATACCCCAAGTCAATTTTCAATTCATCTACCTAGGGGAATCCTGTTGATTGATTCATTTCATAATACCAGGCTCACTCTCAGTCAATCAGGAAGCCTCCTAATTACAAGGCAGGTTTGAAAGTGTGTCTTGCTAGCTAACTTTCTATTCAACACATAGGTTGTAGCTTGTGTTAATAAGGAAGAGGAAGATCTAGCATTGATTTCAGGGAAGGAATAGTAGTCCATTCTGACTGCAACAAAGAAGTCATGAAAGTATGCACTAAGACTGAAACAGGCAATGAGTGTCAGATTGTGGAAGACTTTAAATACCAGGGTTTGTACTTTAGCCTATTGGCAATAGGGAGCAATGGAGAGTTTTTGAGCAGCAAGAGAGTGACATGGTCAGAACTGTGCCTTTGGAAGATGATTTTGACAACTGAATGGATAGATTGGATCATGGAGGGACTAGAAGCCGAGAGTTTAATCAGGACACTATTACAATGGTCAAGATGATAGACATTAAGGGCCTGAACTAAGAAGGTGTTTGTGTAAATGGAAAGAAGGGGAGAGATCAATAGGACTTAGCTGGTGGTTAGTATTCCATAGATATTGTCTCTTCTACTAGACTTCAAGCTCCTTGAGAGCCAAGACTATCTTACTCTTTTATTTACATCTCCATCACTTAGCAGAGTGTATTGTACACGGTAAGAATTTAACAAATGCTTTGTGCATCCATTCATCTGTGAGGGATGAGGAAGAGGGAAAAGTCAGGGGTACTTTTGAGGTAATATACATGGTTGACTGGGAAGAGGATACTACCCTTAACAAAAATAGAAACTGGTCCAGTTCCTCTGTATCCTCGGATTCCCAAATTCATGTCTTGTACCAGCAAGAACTTTTCTCCATTCCAGGTCCTCTCAACCTCAGTGAGTGTCCTTTCACAGATTCCTAGAGTGTTGGACCTGAAGAGGACCCAAGAGATCACTTAGTTCAGGAGCTTTTCACCTTGTTTGTGTCATGGACAATCTTGGCAACCATCTGGTGAAGCCTACAGACCCCTTCTCAGAATAACGTTTTTCAAGGCACAAAATAAAACATAAAATTATGAATGAAAAAAATTATCTTAAATTAAAGATATATTTTCCCCATTCAAGTTCACAGACCCCCCCCCTGAAATATATTAGAGCAAGGTTAATCTGTTCCAACCTTCCTCTATTTTGCACACATACACAAGAGGTCTTCCAGCTAGTCCCTGGTAATATTGGGAGAAGGTGTCTTAAACGACAGTCTTCCATCCCATAGTCCATTTCTTCCCTTGGCCTTAACACTATTTTTCTTTTATTATTCTTTTGCCTTAAAGCAAAAAAAAAAGTCTCTATTCAGCTTCTGAGTGGGTAAGAGGGTGTGTGCCTATGTGTGTGATAGTCAATATTCATTCAATAGGTATTTATTAAGTAGCTGTTGTATGCCAAGCAGTGAGTAGGCACCCAAACTCCTCCTTGTACCCTAGAGGTGACTCTGGGTTCTGCGTTTCAAAAGCTTTCAGTATCTAGGTGTAGACTGGATTTCTGTTGTCCTAATGATCATTGTAGCTAACTACAAGGATGGTTATAATCAGGTTGATAACAGGGCCATGAATTTTTGTCCATAGGCACTCTTGATTACAATCACAACCATCTACATAATTTATATGGAGGAGGTTCCTGATCTGTGCCAATACAGGGGACACACACACCAATGAAATGAAAAATCTATGTTGAAAAATGTGGCAAGTTCTGTGTAATGTATTGGGGCTACCAAGGCAAGAATGTAAGCAGAGACCTTGGGGACCATGGTCTTAGGTACTTTTCCCATCGTTGATGCTACCATCTGCCAACATCCAAGCTCCATGTAAAGCTCCCAACTTTCTCAATGACTTTAGTAACCGGTTCAACATCTTCCTCTCTACCTCTGCTCCTTCCCTCATCCTTGGGCACTTCAATCTTCATGTTTCTAATAACCTAACTGCACAATTCCCTACCTTCAGAGACCTTCTCAGGCTCATGGGATCATATGTTTAGAGTTAAAAGAGACCTTCAGTGCCATCAAATCCAACTCTCTCATTTGATAGAGAGGAAACTGAGGCATGGAGAGGCTGTGTGGCTTGCCAAAGATCACGCAACTAGTAAGTGTCTAAGATGGGATTTAAATCCAGGTCTTACTGACTCCAAGTCTAATGCCATACTATACCTTGCTGTCTCTTTCTTTACCCCTCTATAGCCACATATAATCATTGCCACTCTTTTGACCTTGTCCTCTCCTGAAACTGGCAAACCTCCAAGATCCTGAACATTAAGATTCCATTCCAGTCCTTCCAATCCTCTCACTCACTTGCATTATACCTACTCTTGGCCCTAATCATAACCTGCTTCCTCGATCTATTACCACTTACTCAAATGATTTATCTGTATGAACTAGAGTAAATTCCTTAACCTTTCTGAGTCTCGGTTTCCTTATCTGTTAACTGAGAGAATTGGACCAGATGACCTCCAAGGTCCTTTCCAGTCCAAAATAAACACAAGGAAACTGATTCAATGGGACACCACAATAGATGGCTGAGAAACTCCAGCAGCAGACAGGTGAACCTGGGACAGGTAGTGTGAGGAAAGATTCAATTTCAGGAATGATGTCCAAAAAACATGAAACATAAAAGCAGCCAGTCAGTCAATAAGCTCTTAGTCGTGCAAAATGTAATGGGATTTTCCAGTGACAATTACAGTCACACATCAAATATGTAAACACTGTTAGTTACACTTCAATCTTCCCACTCCCACTTAGACATAGTGTTTGAGATTCTTGTTAAGATCATCTCTGAATTGAATAGAGGAACAACAGGAGGAAAGTCACAAGTGCACACTAGTCTGTCAGTCAATAAATAGTTATTAAGCACCTACTATATGCCAGGCATTGTGCTGAACTCTGGGGATATACACAGACAAAAGATAGTCCCTACTCTTGAAGATTTTACAATCTTATTGGGAAGAGAGCATTCAAACAATGATGTACAGAAAGGCTATATGCAAGATAAATTGTGAATAATCAACAGAGGGGAGACATCCGAATTAAGAAGAGTCAAAAAAGGCTTTCTGGGGAAGTAGATATTTGAGCCGAGAGTTTAAGAAAGCCAGCAAAGCCAGGAGGCAAAGATGAGGAAGTAGAGCATTCTAGGCATGGCAGCCAGCCAGTGAAAATGCCCAGTGTCAAAAGATGGAGTGTCATGTTCAAGGAACAGCAAGGATACTAGAAAACATTTGTTTGCATGTCATCCCCCCCATTCAGTTGTAACCTCCTTAAGCATAGGGATTGTCTTTTGCCTCTTTTTGTATCCTCGGCACTTAGCACAATGCTTAGCACATAGTAGGTGCTTAATAAATGTTTATTGGTTGATTGATACATAAAGAGAAGCAACATGCTCCTCTGACCACGCTCATTTCCCTTATATTCTGTTAGTATATTCATTCATTCAGTTAGTCTGTTTCCTTAGTTTATTCATTTGGTTCATTCATTGGTCCTACATTCCATCAGCCAATGCTTGTTGAGCATTGGTTAGTGATAGGGCCCTAAGTGAAGTGCTTTGGGAGAAATATAAGAATAAAACATAACCCTAACAATCCCAAACTATACAACTGGCTCGAGAGACATAACTTCAACACAAGACAAGACAACATGTGATATATGCCGTTTGGGCAGAGAGCTATAATATAATAATGCTCTACTCTTCTAAATGGATTCATTGGTTTTTCCCCAAGTGTTCCTATGTTGGAAGATTCTCCTTGGATGTAGACTTTGAGATAGATTAACCCACCTCACAATACTTTACCCCTCCCCCCATAGAGAAGTCACAAAGTCACATCGTTTCTTTCTTCCAAATCTATTTCATAACTGTCTTTTCTGACTCCTTCCCATTGTTAACAAAACTTTCCTGAGTCCTCATTACCTCACTCCTGAATCACTATGATTGCTCCAGAACTGATTTTCTTGCCTCCAGACTCTTCCCACCACAATCCTTCACTCTCATGATCTAATCTTCCTACAACACTACCTTTATCACATCTCTCCCCTGCTCAGAAACCTACCATTGGTCCCTATTGTCAATTCAGTTAAATGTAGACCTTGTGCTCCCCAAACACAAGGACCTTTCTCCCTTCTACGCCTAGATGGCCATATAGCCCACTAATTCCCAACATGTACCCTCTATTCACAACATGCCATGTTGCCCATATAGTATCATGTTCATTTCTACCCCTCAGTCTTTACAGATAACATTTCTCTAAGCTGGAATGCTCTGTACCCTTCTCTCTGTAATTCAAATCCTACACATTTTCAAGGCACATTCAAATCCTTCCTTCATGAAGCCTCTCCCATTGTGTCAGTTATATTCTCAGACCTTATCTTCTAGTTGTGAGATATATACATACATACAGATATACAGAAATAGATGTGCATGTGCCAAATATACATGTATAATAAATGTGAATATGCATATATACGCATGTACATCAATATATAAATAAATACACAAATATACATGCACAAATATGTATTACACTGTACCTAAATACATTACACATGTACACAGATATATACATATGTGAATATGCACATATACATATTCATAAATATGCACATATACATAAATATATACCATATAGATATACATGTATATAAATGGTATATATAGATATACAACATCTATATACCATATACAATGGTATAGATAGATAGACAGATAGATAGATAGATAGATAGATAGATAGATAGATAGATAGATATAGATATAGATAGATATATGCAATATACATACATAGGTACAAGTATACATATAACAAACAAATTATGCAGTACGCGAATATATTATAATATACATGAATATATGTGTCGCAATATAAATATACCTCTCATACAAGTTTATGAATATGCATATATATTCAAAATATATATCATGTGTATTAATATACATGCTATGCATATATATACATGTCAGTATAGATGAATATGAATATGTATTTACTTCTTTAGAACAAACTGTACCTAGTAGAAGTTCACAGTTTCTTATACATTCCTCTTTTTTATATTGAAACGTTTCTATTTGTTATTTACGTTCACAATCAAAAAGAACTTAAAAAAAGAAGCAAATGGTAGGATAGCTTGAACTATACCATCCCTTCCTCTTTCCTGGTCTCTTCCTCTCCCCACTCTCACTGACGCGTAAAAGGAGATGACTGACAAGTTAAAGTAAACTGGGGAAATACACAGGAAGGGATAGATGAGAAAGTATTTGGATTTTTTTTAGTCATTCATCTGTAGACAGGATGGAGAGGTGTGGCTAGACCACAGTTCAAGTAGAAAAGATCTGGGGATTTTGGTAGCGTGCGAACTCCAGATGAGTCAACAATGTGACATAACAGCCTACCAGGTTAATGCAAGGGAAACCAAGCATCCAGAATGAGGAAATTTAGAATCCTCTTCTACTCTTGAAAAGTTTGGCTGTCTCTGGAGTATTGTGTTCAGTTCTGGGCATCACATGTTAGGAGGGGCATTGACAAACTAGAGTATAACCAGAAGAGAGCACACAGGACATTGAGAGGGCTAGAGACCATACAGTGCAAGGATCAGTTGAATGAATTAAGGATATTTGTCCTAGAAAAGCTTAGAGGTTCTTTTGGGGTAGGGGAGAATGACAAGTCCATTCAAGTATTTGAAAGGCTACCATGTGCAAGAAAGGTTAGCTTCATTCTGCTTCTCTTTCGAGGAACGCATTCATTCAAAAGATCTAGAGAGGGTGTCAGTATCACAGATTCAGAGTTAGAAAGGACTTCTAATAGAAGCCATCTAGGTTAGCCCTCTACCATGGGCAAATAGAGGTAGATTGACTTGTCACAAATGAAGAATTTGAACAAGTCTTCTGACTCCAAATTCAGTATCCTTTCTACTGTACCATGCAGATTCAGGCAACAGAAAGACAGACAGACAGATGGGTAGACAGATAGATAGACAGGCAGATAGATAGATATATAGATAAACATATAGCAAGTAATAGAGCTGTCCAGAAGTAGAATCATTGTGCCACAGAAAACAATGGGTTCTCCAGTGCTAGAAGTCTTCAAGAGGAAACTAGATGGCCACCTAAAGATTATATCAGAGGGGATTCTTGTTCAGGTACCAGTTTATACTAACTCTTCTGTCTTTGAGATTCTATAACTCCAGTACAGCCCATAGAGACTCTGCTAGCTACTCATCTTTTAACACTTCCATTTCCATATCTGGTCATTCGTCACCAAAAATCATCATCACTATAGATTATAATTGGGCGCGATTTCTTGTTTCTGAAGCAGCTAGGTGGTGCAATGGATAGAGCATTGGGCCTAGAGTTAGAAAGACTTGAAAATCTGACTCCAGACACTAACTAGCTTGTGACCCTGGACAAGTCTGCCTCCTTTTCCTCAACTGGAAAATGGGACTCATGATAGAACCTACATTTCATGGTTGTCATGAAGATCAAATGAGATAATATCTGTAAGGCACTTAACACAGTTCCTGGCAAATAATAGGCCCTTACTAAATACTCATTCCTCATTCCCATGTCCGCAATCACAGAAAGATGGATTGCTTTTTAAAATTTCATTTGTAAATTGGCCATTTGGAATTTGGATTATGTTTTCCCACCAAAATGATGTTACGAATGATTATCAAGTTCCCAGGCTAGACCATGATTTATTTATTTTTATTACAAACTTAACATGAACATTTCAACATATGAAAATAGAAAAGAGGATTGTATTTGAAATTGTGGGCTTCTGTTATATACTGCTAGTTTTTCATTAAGTGTATATTAAATTTAACACAGCTGTAAAAATACTTGTCTGTGATCCCTTCTGAATTTCTTTCTGTTCTCTGTTGGGCATTTCCTAATGTGTCAGTGACACTCTTTTCCCCTTTTTTGAATCACTGTCACTACCCACCAACTCTTCTTACTGTATCAGCAAAGCAACAATCACAATATAGATGATAATTGTCTGTGTGGTTCTGTATTGCAAAATATACGAGACTCTCCACATAGTTGGTAGAAGAAGTAAACCATTTATTCAGACGCCAAAGAGCCAGATCCCATGACCAATAAGTCCACAATATCACAGCAGAGAGCCACTCCATCCTACAACATTCTTCCCCCTGCTGGAGATTTGCCAGCAGCAAGAAAAACTTACGGCACAGTTATCACACGTCTGCTCTCTTTCCCTCAGCTCTAACTGTTCTAACTGCTCTCTCAGCATTTCCTGTAACACAATTTCCTTTTCCTCTCAGCAAGCTCCTCCCACCACATGTGACTTAGGCTTCCTGTGATGTAAGCAGGTCACATGGCTTATTAATGGTGGGAAAGAACTTCAAATCTAAATTGCTATTACACTCTCTCCCCACTCCTACACCAAGAGAAGCCTCTCCTTTTAACAAAGTACAGTCGAGTATAACAAACCAACACATTGCAATTCCATAATTTAACTAAAGTACAACATTAATATGACTTGCCTCACTTCAGAATCCTGAGAGTGGAAGACTTTGGTACAGAAGGGAAGAAGAAGAATAGAAAAAAAATAAATTCTTCACCTTTTTGGAGGATCAAAGAAAGCTGTTTGACACCCTCTAAACTTTTCTTGTACCCTTTGCCCACATTTCAATGCCCCTCTCCATGGTACCCCATTCAACTCATGCTGCCCTAATGTATCCAGTATATTGCCTCACCTGTGCCTACTACCTCCCTTTTCCAAGAACTGAAAATCCCATTCCCTCAGTGTGGCAGATCTCATCAAGGTAAGCAAATAAATCAAATTAATTCTCACTAAATATGTATCTTATGTTATTTTGGCTGATCTGAAAGTTATTTGGATGTTTTTTTTTAATTCTCCTTTTTGACCCAAATGAATCTCTAAGTTGTGAAATTATAATGTAGAAAATGAAGTGAAGATGGGGACATCATAGAGAAAGTTTTTTTTGCAGGGACAAGTGGAACCCCACCTTAAGCCAAAAAACTTTGCCTTGGGGTCTGTGTTTTGGATACTTTCCCCTAGAATGTCCCTGTTTTTCAGTTTCTTTTCTCAATCACTAAACCCAAAGATTCTCTGAAAGTAGCAAATAATCAAGCTTGGGGGGAAGAAGGAAAAAGGATAAACAGCCCAAACATGGCTGTTTGTCAGCTGGGTATTTGTAAACCAGAGACTGCCTGTCCATCTCTGTATCACCCACAGTATCTTGCACACAGTAGATAATGAATACTGTTGGTGGACTTATTGCCATATCCTGTTCACTGAATTTCCAGCTAAATCCTTGGAGTGACTCCATGGAGGCCAGGTCTCTACAGGTCCAAAGATGACTCCATCCTTTGAAAAGATTCTTCATTATCCACTCTTGGGATGCTTCAGAGCCAACAGTAGTGATCCAGAGGTCAGATAGGTGGTCAAAGGAGAGTACTTGGATACTCACCTAGACAAGCTAGCCTTACCTACTTCCACTCCCTCAGGGCTCTCAGATACTGCTTTTCCTGTGCTAAGGTTTTTCTGCTCTCAGAAGGGGAAGGTCCCAACTGCTCTGTGGCCAGGAGTCCTACCTCATATCCTTACCCAGAAGTTTGTGTAATCTGCTTGGTTACAGTGGTTTCACTTCTGGAAATGGAACAGAATGGCAGAGGGGGATGGGCAGCAGACCTAAACCACAGCACCAGAATGGCAAATAGCACCACCAATGAGGCTAATTATGTCATGGGCAATTGGCACATGGCCATTCCTGCTTGAATGTCTCCTCACCAGAATTAGCTCTTCTAGGAAGTTTTTGGCCTGCAAACATAACCCTCTGTAGAAAATGACCAAGACCCTGGAAACATGGTATGTTGGGAAGAGCTCTGGACTAGCAGTCAAGAGTGCTAGGTTTTAGTTCTGCCATTAACTAGTTGGCTAATCATTCAACTTCTATAAGTCTCAGTTTCTACCATTTAAAAAGTGAGGTAGTTGGACTAGAGGTGAAGATGTCCAAAGTGAGACAGCTAATAGTCCAATGTATCCAGCCCTGGGGAGAACACATCTAAAGTGTTGTGTTCAATTGTAACTGCCAGATCTTACAAAGAAGAAGGAGAAGAAAGATGATGATGATGATGATGATGATGATGATGATGATGATGATGATGATGATGATGATGAAGGAGGAGGAGGAGGATAAGGGGGAAGAGGAAAAGGAGGAGGAAGAGCATTGTATAGGAAGACAGATAAAAGGAAGAGGGGATGTTTAACCTAGCAAAAAGAAGACTAAGGGATAAAATAGGGTAAAGGTGAGTTCCTTGGTACCCATTTTCAAGGATTCGAAGTACCATCATATGGTAGAGAAATTTGGATTATTTTGCTTGTACCCAGGAGCTAATCAATCAACATTTATTTATTTGCTTATTTACTTATCTATTAAATGCCATTTTGTGCCAAGCACTGTCAGAAAAGTGACAAAAACCAAATGGTCCCTACCCTCAAAGAACTTCCAATCTATCAGAGAAAACAACATAGACAAATAAGTAGTTACAAAAAAATTCAAGGCAAAATACAAAATATTGACAAAATAAATCCAAGGTAATTTCAGAAGGGGAAGATACACATAATTGGGGAACTGGGAAAGACCTTATTCAGGAGATGGTGCTCAGGCTAAGCATTGGAGCAGTCTAAGGATTAGAAGAGGTAGAAGTGAGGAGCTGATCCATTCCAGGCATGAGACACAGCCTGGAAATAAGATGGAGTGTCATATATGAGGGATAGTAAGGAGGCTTTGCAGGCAGGTAGGTGGCACCATAGTGCATAGGGCGTTAGGCTTGGAGACTCATCTTCCTGAATTCAAATCCGATCTCAGGTATTTAATAGCTATGTGACCCTGGGCGAGTCACTTAACCCTATTTCCCTCAGTTTCCTCATCTGTCAATGACCTGGAGAATGAAATGGCAACTACTCCAGTATCTTTGCCAAGAAAACCCCAAATGGGATCAAAAAGAGTCAGATATGACTGAAATGACTGAACAACAAAAATAAGCCATATATACATACACATATACATATACATACTCACACACATACACACACACACACACACACACACACACATATATATATATATATACATATGATAGTATGCTCATCATCTTTGCAGACAACACAAATTGGGAAGGATATCTAACACATTGGATGACAGAGTCAGGACCCAAAATTATCTTGATTCAGGAGAGCATTGGTTTGAATCTAAAAAGATAAAATTCAGTGGGATAAATGTGTCTTGTCATTACTTTATTTGGTGTGGGGTTCTTCGAATGACTAAGTCATTTGACCCCCAATTATGAAATAGCCTCTCTTGATCATAGATGTAGAATTGGAAGGGATTTCAAGCTTATTTAGTCTAATCTCTTCATTTTACACATGCAAAAGCTGAAGCTGTGGTCGCTGAACTGAGTTCCCAGGTAGAAAGCATGGGAGGTGGGATTTCTACTCAGATCCTTTGATTCCACCTTTCCCCTGGACCCAAGTTATATATCAATAAAATGTCAATAACTCACTCTTTTATTAAAGGAAGACTTATGTCTTCTTTTGTAAAGGAATCATTTTATAAAGTAAACTATCAGCTGCTAATTGGTCTCTTTGGTAAATCTGGATTTTCTTATATTGGGTTCATCTAAGTTCATTAAGAGAAGAAATGGACATATCTCAGAGATCTAGGATATAGGAAATCAGAATACCCTTTTGACCAATCAATTAATTATCAATCAATTAATAAGAAATGTATTAAGTGCCTACTATATGGCACTTAATGCCCAGAGTAACATAGCTATTAAGTTTCTGAGGCCAGATTTGAAGGTGAGTCTTCCTGACTTCAAAACCAGCTTTCTATCCACTATGCTACTTAGCTGATATAGATATAGATACAGATATACATACTACGTATGTATATGTATGTGTATATATATATATATACATCATATACAATGTCTATATTATGAAATATGTATTATATACATAATATTTTGTGTATTTTATTGTATATTATATAATTTGACATGCATTATATTATGGATTATATGCATTATATGTATATATATTGTACATATGTATCTCCTTTATCCAAATCACTGATTAAAATGTTAAATAACACAAGACTCTGTGTTTATTTAAGTACAAATCTCTGAGCTACCCCACTGGAAATCAATGAACCATTAAACAAATTAACCATTAAAAACTACTCCTTGGATCTGGTCATTCAACTAGTTATAGAGCCATCTGATTGTATGTAGCTTATTTATTCATAGTTGTTCTCATGTTATCTCTCCCCTTAGACTGCGAATTCCTTGAGAGCTAGGATTGTCTTTTGCCTTTTTGTATGTTCCTAGCCTTTAGGTATAGTGACTGACATATATTAGGTGCTTAATAAATGCTTATTGACTGACTGTATTATCATCTAATCCATGTCTCTCCATCTTTTCCACAAGAGTAACATATTTTATCAAAAATTTGGTTAAAATTTATGTAAGCTACATTCACAGCCCTTCCCCTCATCAACCAGCTTAGTAATCCTCTCTGAAAAGGAATTGAGTTTAGTCTGGTTTGATCTGTTCTGGATGGAACCAGGCCAGCATTTTCTAATCCCTGTTTCTCTCAATGTTCACCAACCATCTCTTTAATAATCCATTCTAGAATTCCCCAGGGGAAATTAAGTCAAATTCACTGTCCTATAGTTGACAAACTCTGTTCTCTTCCCTTTTTTGAAAATAATGACATTTGTTCTTCTCCAATCTAGTGGTGCCTCTTCTGTTTCCATGAAATTTCAGGTATCACTCAACAATCTGAGACCACTCATCACCTCCTCCATGGACTATTCCAATAGCCTCCTAGTTAATTGCCCTCCTCCTAACCTCTTCCTTCTCCAAAGTCCTCCACACAGCTTCTAAAGCAATTATGCTACAGCAAAATCTAACTACACCGTTCTAATCAAGAACATTGATGTTCACACACTAGCTTCCATCTATCTGTCTTACTACACCCCTTCACAAACTCTATGGTAGCCAAACTGGTCTTCTACCTGTTCCCTGGACACAACATTGCAACTTCTGTCTCTATGCCTTTACCCCAGTGATTTCCCCCAAGTCAAGATTCTCCCTGCTTACTCTGCTTCTCTACTCTACTTCTTCCCTACATTCATTCAAGGTTCAGTTGATGTGCCTCTGGCCATGGAAAACTTCCATAGATCCAGCTGATCACTAGGGCTCCCTTGCTCCTGAGATTCTTATGTTTCTAACAAGCAAGGAAACACTTATTAAACACCTATTGTATGCCAGGATATGTGTGCATTTGGGAGACACTTAAAAATGTCTGTTAAATTGAATTGGATATAGTGAACAGTAGAGGACATGAATGAAAAAGTAGTGTTTATCTTTCACAAGTACGACAAAAGGAGAATCTTTGACTAAGCAAAAGATAGAGGTGACCATGGAAATTTCAATAGACAGTTTTAATTACAAAATTGAGAAATTTTTGCACATGGAAAATGGATATAGTTTGAATTAGAAGGGAAAGAACATTCACAGCTCATTTCTTTGATAATGATATGACATCCCAAATATAAAGAAAACTGATGATAATGTATAACAGCAATATATGGGTGCAGACATACGAACACTCCACTGGTGAAGCTATGGCTTGATCCAACCATTCGGGCAAACAATTTAGAACCATGCCAAAAACCTACTAACCTATGATATATCCTTTGATCCATTGACTCCCCTATTAGACATATGCCTCAAAGAGGTCAAAGACAAAGGGAAAGGACTTATCTGTACAAAAATATATAGCAACAAAGAGATGGGAGCAAAATAAACACTCAAAGTAAGACACATGAATGAATGGAATATCCTTGTAGCATAAGCAATGATGGTTATGATACATTCAGAGAAACTTGGAAACACTTGTATGAACTCATAGAGAGTGAAATGAGTGGAAACACAAGAACTGTTTACCGGATGGTCACATTAATGTCAAGGAAAACCACTTTGAAAGACCTCAGGACTCTCATCCAAGTGGTGGTGACTTGAGAAGACTGAGAAAGAAGCATACCTCCTGGCTCTTGGCATAGGAGACTCAAGATACAGAACAAGACACACAATCTCAAAATTCATCTATTCATTTTGCTTGACTCTACTGATTTGTGTAAGGATTGGGGTGAATATAAAGATGGAAAGCCCATTTTGCAATTGGTTTAAGAGAATCAGTTGAACTACGTGAGGCTGTGGTTAAAACAACGTGGCAATCTGGGAGTTTGATTGGTCTATCAGCAGTGAAGCACCAGTATTTTCTAGACCAGGAGCACCTTAAAGAGGTAGAACGTAAGCCTACAGAAAAGGGCAGCCAGGAGGGTGGGGGAATAAACCCAGGCTTATCCCCACCCTAAAAATTGACCAGGGCAACAATTTTGTGAGCTTCAAAGGGTCAGAAAATCTGGAATTTCCATCAGCATGAGTAGCTGAGTGTACCAGAGTCCCCAGGCAGTACCTGTATAGGGAGACACAGAAAACAAACCAGACCCAGGCTTCAGGCTCTACGGGAATGCTCGACTTCAGAGCCAGCAGAGCCAGCCACTTGAGGGAAATGTTATGAGAATGCCACAAAAGTAGAAAAAGGATTTCCTGTAACCAAAAGCTTTGTGGTCCTTTTGCTATATGCACTGCCTAGGTTTGAGCTCACTTTCTCCAGAAAATGTGTGTGTGCAAAAGGAAAAGATACCACTGACAGGAAAGGGGAGGGGAGGAGAAGAGGGGTATTGTTTAGTGACTACCGTTCTTTGCTGTACCTTCTCAATAAATATCCCTTTTGGAAAAACTAATTGACATCAACTGGTTGAACGATATTGAGGAGCAAACTGAATGGGCTTCATGAGTGACACTAATAGCTCCTCTAGGTCACCCCAGAACCCTGAATGAATTAAGTAGCATCTGCCCTCTTGACACTCCAACCTGCCAGTGGTAGTGCAAGTTGGGGAGTAAACCCAGAGGAGGCATTCCATTTGCTATAAGAGAGGATGGGGAGGGGGCTAATGGGTAATAATACAAAAAAATGTAAAGAAAGCAATGAGCATCAATAAGATACTTTTTAACAATACACAGCTATAAACACAAAGAAGTTCAGAAGGGATACAATTTATTTTACTAAACTTTAATATATATTTTGTAAGTTTACAGTCTCTTATAGAAATCTCTTTCTTATCATTTATATATTGAAATGTATATGCTTATTGGTGATAATGTTTGTAATAAAAAAGAAGTTTTGAAAAAAGAAAGTATCATTCATATTTTTGTTCCCTTCAATCCTATAAATCCAAAACTACATTCTACAAATCTAATGAAATCCAATCCTTCATTTCCATTGTAATCAAGAAATACTACAGTATTCACGGTCATCATATTTGGAAAGGGTTACATCATTACAGAATCCAAATTGCCTCTTCTTTTCCTGAATGTCTGAGGTGTCATTTCAAGTTGCCCCCCAATTTCCCACTATTCCCTTCTTTAAGTTTTACAAAATTGTGCAATTAGTTGACCAAAAGGGAAATTTCGTTGTACCTTACTTCTGCTTTGGAGTGAATAAAATGGCCCAGATGGCAGCAGAGAAATCACTTCTCCGCTTGACAGCTGAAGCTGACTGAAGGCTCCTGTCACTCCTGCCAGCAAAGGTACCATTTCTCTGAATTCTTCCCAATGATTACTGCCTAGGAGAACTTCTCTATCTATCCTGGTTGGGGGGAAGGCGGTCCAGGAGTTAGGATTATAGGTTCTATAATTAAATGTCATTTTAATGTGTGAAAAGTAATTTTCTATTTGGTAACTCTTGCTGATTTTTTGTTTTTGCTTCATTTTTGTTTTGTTTTTTTGAACCAGTGCTCTTTTGGCCTCATTTGAAGACTTGGTGTGAATGTAGTTAAATTGGGGCAATGCTCCTGAATGAGGCATCATAGGGTCATAGATACAGATCTCAGAAAAGACTCCAAAAACCGTTTTGTTCTCACTTCACAAGTGAGGAAAGTGAAGACCAGGGAAGAAAAGTAAAGCTGCCTTAGGTAGTCAAAATTAATTAATTGAATCTAGGCCCTCTAACTCCAGAATCTGTGTTCTTTGCGCTGTTCCCGACTGAGTTTTTGAGCTATATGATAGCATCAATTTAGAAAAGAACCTACCTGGCATCTCCTCTTGGCTGTCTCGATTGGATGGGGGATGCCTTTTTGACTGTGAAGTATTCAACCTAACTTACGAGAAAGGGTTCGGGGGCATTGTGTGACAGATGTTTTATTTATGCTGCCACCATCACTAAGATTGTAATAGGATGGTGCATTTGGCTGAAGGAACCAGAGTTTTTACCCTGGGAAAATGAACTTACAAAGAGGATATGATAGCAACCTTCAGGAATTTGAAGGGCTGTCCCATGAATAAGAGATTCAATTTGATTTGTTTGGCTCCAAGAAACAGAGCCAGGAGCAATGGTTGGAAGTGAAATGAGATAAATTTGGGCTCAATAACAGGAGACAGCTTCCTGACAATTAGAGCTTTCTGTAATGGGATTAAGCTGCCACTCGGGATGGTGGGTCCCCCCTCAGATTCTTGAAGCAAACACTGGATGATCAGTTCTTGGGCATGCTATGATAGGGGTTCCTTCTTGGTTGTGGGTTAGACTTGATGGGGGCTCTTCCTCTTCTTTGTGTCATGGATGTCTTGGACAATAATCTGGTGAAGTCTATGGATCCCTTCTCAGACTAAGGTTTCTAAATGCATAAAATGAAATGCAAAAGGAAACCAAATCGAAAATAAACCAAAGTGAAAATAAAAATATCATATTTTCCCACAAAGCCCCATCCTTCCAGCCCCCCAAACCAATCCTTGAATTTCTTGAGGGTCTGTGGACTTGGTTAAGGTCCTTTGGACTAGATGGATGCTAACTAAGGTCCCTTCCAATTCTGAAATTCTTTGATTTGTTTAATCATTCAATGGATGTGCAAGCCAAGATACTAGGGAAGGATCCTGAGGCTGTAAAAGTGATTAAGATAGGATCTCTACCCTCAAGGAGCTTCTAGTCATTTAGGGAGAAACAACATCATAGGGAGTGATATTTGCTCAGCCACATGCAGCTAGTGATTCTCTCAATTTTCTTTGTCCAGGAATACAAAGTTATCATGGCAACAGTACCTGAAATCACTTGTGACGAAGTAGATTTTTACAGGTAAGTCAAAAGACTGGGCTGAATGACAAGTGGTAGTCAGCTGAAGGGTCATCTTATGCAGGAAAGTAGACCAGGATCAAAGATTTAGAAAGTTGCATGGGTCCTTTTAAAAAAAACTTAAATCTTCCTATGGCAAAAAGCAATCAAAAAATAATATTGCCTCAGTTTCTTCATCTGTAATGAAGTGATTTCTATGGTCCCTTCCAGCTCTAAAATTCTAACCTAATGACCCTCTGCCTCTTTTTGCCTGCCACCATAACCAGTTATTAGCCATGGGCATTGTCAAGTAGGTGTCAGTTAATCTACTACAGAATTCAGAAGAAAAAGCTAGGGGAAATGGATTGGGATAGTGGGATTAAGTTGGGAAGAGAACAAAAGGAGAGATGGGGCATCAGGCATTGGATTGTAGAGGGACTCCTTTGCAAAGCCTGGCTTAGGAATCTGGACTTTTATGTTATTTCATGGCTATTCCTTAGTATCCTTGAGTCTGATGAAGGACTTGGTCATTAAATCTTCCCCTCCCTGATATACACTTCCCAGTCCCTACTTAACATGACCAAAGTTAGTAATAGAGGGCCTTCCTACAGCCTGCCTGGGGTCCAGTACCCACTGACTACTCCTTTAAATCTCAAACTGGCTCACAGATTGGTCACCTTTTAGAGCATATTGTGCCTGTCCTAATAGAGCTTGTCAGAAAGACCTCAGGAACTTGATCATAAGTTCTCTAACAGTATTAGAGGCTTTTGCACAAAGAGAAAGACCCCCACTTCAGAGAAGTAACCTAACAGCTTTTTTGGTTTTGTTTACAGGGACGATGATGACATACAATTTTATGAGGCCGATGGCCCCAACCAAAAGAAGGTAAGGTACTCGGCTAGCTTCTTTTATGGTCTAAGTTCTGGGTCAAGGGATGTAGGGATTTAAGGACAGGGAGGACTTTGACGTGGTGAAAGCCCAGGCACTACTACTCTGAGCTCACAGAGCAAGCCTTTGAGCTGTGTTCTTCTTCATCTCCTCATGAGAGTTGACATGGTGCTGTGGAATTAAAGCCTGGGTTTGAATGTCAGTTCTGTGACCACAATGAAGTCACTTAACCTCTCTCAAGTTGTTTTCTCATCTACAAAATGGAGAGGAAGGAGTCAGATAGACTGGGTGGTTTTTGAGGTCCAAGCTAACTCTAGATCTATGGTCATATGTCATAAATGGGACCCATAAAAATTCAGAGGTGTTGAGTACAAGCCATGTATTCACCTTTGAATCATCCCTATCTTCCTAGAAAATATATTCATCATTATGGGGCAGCAGACTGCATCCTAGTGGACCTTGCATAACCAGATAATGCTAAACACTGATGATGACATTGGAAATGGAAACCTGGGACTAGAAAAAGGACCAGAAAAAAAGAGTAGATTTTGATTATAATTCTGGCTGTACTAAGATATGAGACTTTGGCTAAATCAAGTGACATCTCTGGGTCTCACTTTTTTCATCTGTGAAGTGAGAGGGTCTTGGTCTAGATGACCTGTAAACTCTTTAATGGTCTACCATTCTAAGTGATGAGTGAGACCTCTTCCCAACACAATTAAAACCCTGAAGGGAGTAATTGCTAAGAGAAAAAACACAAGCTCAACAACCCTAAACCACCAACTCCACTGTTTTCCTGAAGGGTTACTTCCAGTATCCTGATCTTTGCTCCAAAGAAAGTCTTCTGGAGGAGGATGGCATCCAGCTGAAATTCACTACTAAGCCACATCAATTCTATCAAACTGTGATGGTAATTGTTGCAATTGAGAAAATGAGGCATCTGAATGGACTCTCCTCCCAGTTCTTCCAGGATAATGACTTGATGAATATTTTCACAAGCATCTTTCAAGAAGGTAAGAAAACTGAGAGACAGAAGCTAGGTGTTTCTATTCCCAACATTAATCAACATATTTCTCTTTTTCCTAATGTTTTTGGCAGACATTTATATCTCACTTTGAGGTTTAGAAAGTATTTCACAAACATTATAATAATGATAATAAAATGACTAGTGTTTCTATAATGTTTTAAAGTTTGCGAAACACTTTGCAAGTAATATCTCATTTGATCTTCACAACAACCCTGGGAGTTAGGTGCCACTTTTGTAGATGAAAACTGAGATAAATAGAGTTTAAGTGACTTACTCGTAGTCACACAGCTAATAAGTATAGGAGGTAGGATTTGCTAACTGGTTCCTCCTGATGCCAGATTCAGCACTTTTCCCAATCTGCCAATCTCAAACTCTCCTGAAAGGGCATTCCCTAAGAAGAGTTAGGACAAGAAAAGGAGCAAAAAAGGGGGATTAAGCCAAAGGCAAGGTCTCTGGGTGAAGCTATACTTCACAAAAAAAGTCCTGGGAAGTGAGCCTAGGTGGTTCTTCATGACCTTGAGGGACAATCTTGGCAGATTGCCACCAACAATTCAATGCTTCTGAATAGTATACACATTCTACTTTTCAGAACCCATCTCCTTCAAGAGCTGTGACATTTATGAGTCTGACTCCAGCTTTCGGTTAGTATCCTCCCAGGATTGCACCATTCAGGACATAAATCAAAAATGCCTGGCCTTGTCCAATGCCAGTGAACTGAGAGCTCTCCATCTCAATGGACGCAACATAAGCCAACAAGGTAATTTCTGACATTTTGTCTTTCCTTCTTGATGTCCCTAACTCTTTGTCTCTATAGTTGGTCTGCAAATTAGACTAAAGGTCATTGCCTCTGCCCACATGTCTATTTCACTATCATCCAATGGTACAAGACACTGTGCTAGGTCTCATGTCCAAATTCAGATTGCTTCAAAGGACAGTCAGTTTGAGGCCTTACTGGCTACTTCTTTATTTCATTTGGTTCAATCTGAGTGATCAGAGCAGTTTTTAGGAAAAAAAAAACATTTCAGATCATATCCACATTTGTCTTGGATCCTTTGACCTCCAGAAATTAAGCTTCTGTCCCAAAGATCTAAATTTCTAAAGAAACTCATTTTAAGACTGAAAGCAGGGAAGGCTAAAGAAGGTTTCAAACTTGGACTTCACATTCCTAGATCTCTTTGTTATGAGCCATCTCTAAAATTTCTAATAGTCCAATTGTACCAAACTGGATTAAAAGAAAAAAGAAAAATGCAACTAGAAGTTATCTGATCTTGAAAATCTACCATAATGGACTGAATTTTTATTCTAAAAAGTTGCTTCCTGTCATGGAAGTTAATAAGTACTAACCATATCCACTCTACACTACTCTTCAGAAAGTAAAAGCTGAGATTAGAAGCAAGTGTGTTGGCAGAGGGAGTCAGTGAGAGGAGTGAGGGATTCTTCTGAGCTTCCAACTTCCTTGAAAGTCAGTCATTTGAGCAAAGAAGCTTCCTACTTTCTACTTGCATTTGGAAATAGGAAAGCCTGGTGTATTTCCCACTAAGGAGTACAAGTGATCTTGGAGCTCCTGATTGTGACATCTTTGACTCAGAAGACTCACAAATGTGAGCTCAGTAACATGACGCTTCCACTCAATTTAACCACCACCCCTCCCCCCACTTCTCATTTTAACTCCTCACATGTCCATATTTATTTATTGCCTCACTCTCAGAAACATGGTCTTCCTGGGTTGGTCACCTTGCCCAACAACTTCTCTAGAAAGAGGTTCTTAACCTGGGCTCCCTGAACTTCTTAAAAATTAAATTAATAACTGGATTTCCCTAGAACGGGTTTCCTTTGGAATCTTATGTATTTTATTTTATACATTTAAGAACATTATTCTGAGAAGGGATCCTTAGACCTCACCAGACTGCTGAAGAGGTCCATGATGCAAGCAAGCTTAAGCACACCTGCTCTGGGATTTCTACTCACCACACTGTTTCTTCTTTTCCTTTTCCAGTAATTTTCAGCATGAAGTACCTGCTTGGTGATATAGGCTCCCAGAAAACACATGTTGTCCTGTGTATCAAGAAAAATAATCTCTATCTGTCTTGTGTGAGGCGCGGTGAGAAGCCCATCCTGCAGCTGGAGGTGAGCATACTAGCAATAAAGACCACTTTCACTCCTATAAAAAATTCACTTTTTCCCACAGCCAGGTAGTTGGAGATAGTCAAATTTTCCTGCAGTAAATTGATGGAGTAGCTGGATTTGACTCATTTGCATAAATTTCCTAAGCTCCTGATTCCCAATGAGAAAATAATATTGGTTCATCCATGTATTTTCCAGTCTCTTATTTAATCCTTACTTGAATAAATATTTATTAAGCTTCTACTTTGTACAAAGCCCAAAGAAGCACGTCCCTAGATATTTGGGACTTAGCCACAAAGAAGAATGAGGTTCTCCTTCCAATCACTCCAAAATGCAAACCTATAAAGAGAACCCAGGGATTATGACTTCCAGCCCCTGCCTTTGTACCCTTGTCCCATTGGGACATCAATTTCTTCTCTGGCCAACCTAAGGACTTTTCAACCAGACTTTTTCAGCTTTTCAAGTACCAGAGATGAAGTTATAGTTTAGGAGCCGGAAGGGACCTTAGAGATCTTCTAGTCTTCTCTAGTCTTATAGAGAAAGAATCTGAGGTCCAACGAAGATAAGTAGCCTGCATAAGTTTATGTAGGTAGCAAGTGTCAAAGATAAGATTTGAATTCAACCTCAGCACTCTAGCCCTTATGCTTTTTGAAAAAAAAAACCTCTTTGAAGTTCCTTTGTTCCTTTTCTCATGGGGGGAATCTGTCTTAATCATTTGCAGCAAATCGCCAATTTCCCCAGCATTAATGTGGAAAAGCGATTCATCTTCAACAAGGTGGAAATCAATAATACAACTGAATTTGAGTCTGCAGAATATCCCAACTGGTACATCAGCACTTCCCAAATGGATAAGCAGCCTGTCTTCCTGGGGAACGTAAGAGGGGGCAAGGACATAACCGACTTCATTTTGGCTGATTTCTAAGCAGCAAGTCCATGTATACTGTACATCCTAGAACCTAGGCAGAAGGGAGAAGAGAAGGAATTTGGGAGTTCATATGTTATATATATGATATGTATTCAATTTAGGCCTTAATATGCTCTTGGGAAATCTGTATTGCTATCATTCAGATGGTGAATTTGCTCAGAGAAAGCCCCCATGGCCCTTTTCAATGCCTGGCTGAATAGAATCTGAGGAAATCATGGTGATAATTTGGTATTCAAGGTGAAGGTTTGAGCACTGGAAGGTTGGCAGGTCAGGAGCATTAGGAGGGGGGACTTGGAGAAAGAAAAGATGACCGTGGAATAGGAAGGCAAAAGAAGCCTCTGATCTGTGAAGTTTAGTAAGGGTACGAAATAGGAAATCCTGTGGGATCACCAACTCAAGGCTCTCTTCCGCATTGCTGATTCTAAATGGGCTAGGCTATAGCCCTGTCAGCTGTGACTGTGCTCAAAAGCTGCCCTGTTATAGGCAAAAGCAAATAGCCTCTGCCAAGATGGGCCCTCTCCTGAATCCCCCATAACTATCTCCCCAAGCCTGGGTTATTTGCAAACTCCTCTGATACTGCCCTCTTAGGTCTTTAGCAACTACTCGTTTGTCTGTTTATTTATTTATTTATTATGTGGTCTGTTTGTGGATGCTCCTGTCTATTTAATTCTCTGAATGAGAAGGCCAAGATGAGCCAATGTCAGTGAGAGAGTAAAGCTTTCGATGTCTGTAAAACTGAATTAATTTATATTGTTATGGTGTACTCAGAAGAGCTAGAAATGTATGTGTGTGTTCTCTAAGAGTGAATATTTATGGAAAGGGAAGCATGACTTGATACTCTCAGTGTTTCCACAATAAACTTTGATTAAGTATGAATTTGTCTGCCTATTCCTTGTTTTCATCTGGGCTTCTGAGGTGAGTGAAAGTGAAAGAAGTGAGAAGGGAGCACTTTTGAGCCCACTATGACATGAGTCTATGGATTAAACTCTCATTAGCTGCTGTCAAATCCTAGCAAAATGATTAACTTGGGAGCCACCTCCAAATCCCTCGAGCCCCATTGGGACCCACAGACAAGAGAAGATTTAGAAAAACTCTACTTTCTCTAGGACACAAAATACCACTCCGGTAGCAATCCCTACCTCTGTCCCAAATTCAAGATAATGTCCCAAGAAGTGAAAAGTGACAAGGCTGGACACCAGACGCTGCAGGGCAGAGTTCTAGAATGAAGGGACCTCGGCATCTCTAGCTCTTTCTCTTAGAGGCAGGATTCCATAAAGTTTCCTGCAGGGTGCAGAAGGGTTACTTTTCTCTAACCAACACTGAAAAGGCATCTTACACTAGTGTCTCTAATCCCCATGTAATTGGAGAGGACCAGCCTATAGGGGCCAGTTCTAGGACCATAATCAAATATTCCCTGTCTGGTTCCAATCCAAGTCATCACACAGAAACCTGGAGTGAGCTATCTTCTGGACGTGACATCTCAAGAGTTTGCACTGTGTGATGACAAAGAGCAATCTAATCAGACACTGATGTCAAGACAACTAATGATTCAGGGACTGCTGAGCCAAGACTTCGGAATACAACAAAGGAACTACCCACTCCTAGCTTGCCCTCTTTCTTTCGGAGCTGCCATGAGGCAGGAGTCCTTTTAACTGCTACCAAGACTCAGACAGGGAGAAGGACAGCTGTCCTATCTACCACTTGGCCCCAGAAGCCATGAATCCATGGTCATATCTGTCTCTTTGTGATTGTTCTTCCTTCATCTCAGATGAATGAGTATTTCAGAGAACGTGTCCAAGTGACCTTTTTCGTACAGATCCAGAGGTCTGATCAGAAGTCCTGCCATCAGTTAGAGTTGAGTAGCAGCTGTCACAGTGTCCATGGGAGCAGTAATGGCTGGCAGCAATAAACTCCTGCATCAGGGATAGAGAGATACACCAAAGACAAAAATACAAAGAATAATCGTCACCTGAGGAAAGGCAGCTTCCCAAAATGTGACCACTCATGGTAGAGATAAGTGACTATCACTCTAAAAAAGCACTGATCCTCAGAGTCCAGCAGAGAGCGATACCTAAAGGAAACTTCATAAGGATTCTACTAAGGGGGTTGTAAGGTGGCCCTTCGCCAGACATGTATGCTCCTTGCCACTGTCATACTCTAAATTTGAGCCCACTCTGCCTATGGACATAGTATATTTTGTAGGAGAAATGCATCCTACAAGGCTATTGACAGGATTACTAAGTGTAAAAAGGTTCATTTGACAAAAGAAAAGTTAATACCAACAGTGACCTTTAGCCAGTTCACAATGCAGGAAATAGACTAAAAGAGGAATCTAGTTTCTGAAAAGATGCATGAAAGACACGTTACTGGTGAAGAGGATGTCGTGAAAAGCTGCATGAAGCCAAGAACCCTAGGGCAGTAGCAGCTACCCCAAAGAAAAGAGTCAGGACTCTGAAAGCAAGTGGGGAAGATCTAGAACAAGGAATATTGGGACCAAATGTTGCTGAAAGCTCCCTCCCCCTTCAGCAGAGCCAAGATCATAGTCCTTTCTCCTTGGGCTCCCTCGTGGAAGCCAGAAAGTTTTCCTCTTGACCAGGGAAAAATCTGTTTGCCTTTCTTTGTTTTAATGTTTACTTTTTCTTTATAAAGTGTTAATTATAAGGTATTGCAATTCTGGGTGTACTTACAGGAAAAAAGAAGACAATCTGAGGGAGGAGCAACCTCAGAGAAGAGAGATATACAGTAAGTCTAACACTGAGGGGTCTTGCTGGGGCATTTTGTCTAACTGGAGGCTTGGAGCTATTATACGTATGTGTGCATAAAATATTTATACACACATATATATACATATATTTGTACTTATACAATCCTGTTCTGGGAAGTTGTATCAAAGGATTGATAAGTACAGAGAGAGAGAGAGAGAGAGAGAGAGAGAGAGAGAGAGAGAGAGAGAGAGAGAGAGAAAGAGAGAGAGAGAGAGAGAGCTTCCTCCCTGCCCCACTCCTACTAACCACCAATAAAATGTAAGGGCCTTGAGGGTAGAAACTAGTTTTTTCTCTTTATATCTGTAGTGCCTATCGTGTAGTATATAAGGGTAATAGTAATAGCTCACATTTATACAGCAATTTGAGGTTTGCAAAGCACATTACAAATATTATCTCACCAGAACTAGGAGAATTTTGTATGTAGTGACGGCAATATTGTAACAAGAATCGGTTGTGGAAGACTAAGTAACTCTGATCAATACGGTGATCCACCACCATGCCAAAAGGCACTTCCAGAGAACTGATAGACTCTGAAACATATTTTTTCTCTTTTTCTTGCTTTTTTTCATAACCTGGCAAATGTGGAAATGCCTTTTGTATAACTTTATGTGTATAACAGGTATCATGGTGCTTTCCTTTCCAATAGGGAGACAGTGGAGGGAGGGAGGGAAAGAATTTGGGACTGAAAATAAAAACAAAAAAATTTTCAAAGAAAAAACAAATATTATCTCATTTGATCCTTACAACAACCCCAGGAGATAGGTGCCATTTTACAGATGAGAAAACCAAAGTAGACAAAAGTTAAATAACCTGTCCAGGGTCACAGAGCTAGTAAGTGTAGGAAGCTGGATTTGAACTCAGATCTTTCTGACTCCAGGTCCAGCATGGTATTCACTATGCCATTTAGCTGCTGCTATACTTAATAAATTCTTGCTAAATTGAATTAAATTGATTTAGTATATATCGTTTTGCTAATTCTGCTTTTTTCCCCCTTTGCATATGGAAAGTTATTTCCATATCTCTATATTACTCATACTTGTTCATCTTAATTACATTATAACATTCTCTTTTATTAATGTAACACAATTTAACTATTCTCTTTCTGTTGAACATTTGCATTGTTTCCAATTTTTGAAATTCTCCAGTCAAATGAGTCTTTTTACATTTAACGATACTGTAAACAGTCTTGTAGAGTGCAAATAATCCTTTGTGATGTCAGACATAGATTTGAAAGGGTTTTGATTTTTTAAGTAATGCTGCTATAAAACATCTCTGAACAGCTAGCTCTCCCTCCCTCCCTCTTCTGTTTCTCCCTCCCTTCCTCTCTCTTCCCCCTAGTCTCTCTACCTCTGTTTCTCTCTGTCTCTCTCCTTCCTTCTCTTTCTCCTTCTCCTTCTCTTTCTCCCCCTCCCTCTCCTTCTTCTCCCTCTTTCCCTTCCTTCCTCTTTCTCCCTCTTCTGTCTCTCTGTCTTTCTCTCCCCTTCTGATAACATTTTCAGGGGAATTCCTAACAGTGGAATTATTGCTCAAAGGGTATGATTTTTTTTGTTACTTTTACTATATGTTGACATGTTGTTCTTCAATAAAGTTTGCTAAGTTTGCAATTCCACCAGAAATGCATGAAAGTACTGAGGCAGCTCTTTGTTGACCTGACATAAACCACATAAACCACATAACATAAACCACATAAATTCTTTATTTGAGGAATGTATCCCAGCCTGCTGATCCTCATCAAGCCTGATAATCACTGTTCACTGCCGATGACAACCCACCCAATCCAAATACAACTTGTAGCCTATGATTCATGTGGAGAAAAATACTAGGTCCCTAAAAAATTGAGAAATCATTGTAAAATAGTATGAAGTCACAGGCAAAAAAAATGAAGACCTTAGAAATATTTCCTCCCCTCCATCACCCCCCCCATAAGGGCAAGAGCATCAGAAGAAAAGGGTGTATTTGGGAAGTGAACAAAGAATACAATGTCTGAGAACTTATGAATTTTAAATATAAAAATTGTGGGCTTTTAGGCAGGGGTAGAGTGAACCCAATAAGATCCAATTAAAATGTATTTATCTGGAATCGTGCAAGTCAGATAAAGAGATCTTCAAAGCAAAAAAAGAAAGGAGGAGAAAATACCCACTTCTCTCCCAAGTCAGACACTATAAAGAGCAGCATGTAGAATATAGAATGTAGAGAAAAGAGAGGACCAGTGGCTCATGGGAGATAGGATACTCTCTCTCCAAGAAGAGAGCCCATAATAAAAAAATTTCAGACACTCTTGAGTATTCTGGAAGCATAGGGCTTATTCTAAAAGGAAAAGAATAGATGAAAAGTTGTGAGGAGCAACATTATAAACCAAGAAGATACACCCCTGTAGGAAATCCAGGAACCTGAAGGGGAAGAGATGAATAAACAGAAATAATAATAATAATAATGATAGGTTAACGAAGCACTTCCACACATGGACTCGTTTTATGCTCACAACAACCCTGGGAGGGAGATGCTATTATTATCCTCATTTTACACATGAGGAAACTAAGGCAGACAGAGGTTAAGTCACTTGTCCAGAGTCACCCGGCTAGCAAGTATCTAAGGCCAGATTTGAACTCAGTTCTTCCTGATTCCAAGCAAATCACTCTAAACAGGAGTATGTATATGTACGTATGCATATGTATGTATGTGTATGTCTATACATACATATGTACAGACATACACACATTATATAGATATAGTTATATATCATGTGGTATAATTTAGAAAAAAGAAAGAATTAGGCAAAAAATGGAGGCAAGATCTAGTCCATGGTGGGGAACCTGTGGCCTTGAGGCCACCTGTGACCCTCTAGGTCCTCAAGTGTAACCCTTTGACTGAATCCAAACTTCACAGAACAAATCCTCTTTATAAAAGGATTTGTTCTGTAAAACTTGGACTGAGTCAAAGGGCCACACCCAAGGCCCTAGAAGGCCACATGTGATCTTGAGGCTACAGGCTCCCCAGCCCAATCTAGTCCAAAGCAGTACAACAAGCATTTATTAAGGACTCCCCAGGTGCAATGCATTGTCATGATGAAATAATGATCAAAGACTTCAATTATCCAGACATCTGCTGAAGGTCTCTCTTCACCAAAAAAAAAAAGAAGGAGAAACTGAGTCAACTTGCTTCAATGTTAATTTAATTCTTAAAAATCGGAAGAAGCAGCAAAAAGAAAGTGCTATTTCTCAACCTGCTACTGACCAATAAGGATGAAGTAGCTGCAGAACTAGACATGATGAGAACCTTAGAGAGAAGAGACTATTCTATCTTAGAATGTGAAAGCTATTTTATAGAAAGAGCAAGTAGGATACAGGGGCCCAAAATTCCACAGGGGAAATCATCCCAAGAAGGTTGGGAAGTCTTCAAACATGAAATTCTGAAGATATAAATAGTAATTATCCCAATAAAAAAGGAAAGACATTGATGTAGCAAAAGAGACCAATATGGCTCCACAGGAAACTCATCGACCCAATCAGATTTGTGAAATACATGCACACAAGTTGGAAGCAAGAGCAGGTCCTAGAGGCTAAACACTTCACTTCTGCAAAAATTGTGTTAGAGACCCTAAAAGCTGTACAGAACTAAGGCAGACCCAAAATGCCGATTATCGAAAATTAAGATCTTTTTTATCTCTGTTGGGGTCAAGAGGAAGTTAAAAGAACTAGGATCACTGCTATGGGTGGGATATCACCAGCAAGATGATAGAATTACTTCTTGTTTTGCTTTTTGATTGTTTTTGTTTATTTGTTTTCTGCCAAGCACTTGATCTTTGAAATGGAAGGCTAGAACTAAAAAAATGAGTAACAGGGAGATGCAACCCAACAGAAAAGAGAAGGTGGTAAGGTAGAATTTGCACGCCTTCAATGAGTTCAAGACACCAAGCTGGGATGAATTATGTCTTGTGGTACTAAAAAGAACTGACTGACTTGATTATTGACCCATTGGCAGTGATCTTTGAAATATCATGGGGACCATAAGAAGTTCCAGAGGATGACAGAAGGGCAAAGATTATTTAGATTTGAAAAAAAATTAAGAAGATAGATTCTAAAAACTATAGGCCAGTGTGTTTGACTTCAATTCCAGGAAAACTTTCTAGACCATCTTATTAAAGGGGTGGTTTGTGAGTATTTAGAAAAGGAAGCAGTCATCAACTAAAAACTAGAATGACTTAAATGAGAATCTGTCACATGTCAGACTACCTGAATTTCTTTTGGTGACAAGCTTACGAAAATGGTATATCAGGGAAATACTGTGGACACTGCATTCCCTAGATTTCAGCAAAGCATTTGACAAAGTTTTTGATGCTCTCCTTAGAGGAAAATAGGGATATGATAATGGCACAACTGCACCTCTTCATAGGAACATAAGATGATGGGTGTAGAACCGAAAGGGACATTAGTGATCACCTGATTCAACCTCTTCATGTGGAAATTGAGACTCAGATGTGTGAACTAATGTTTCCAAGTGCCTACAGGTTGTAAGTAGCAGAGCTAGGATTCAAACTTGCTCCTTCCATGGTGCCATGTTGCATCTCAGAACTGGTTGAATGGCAAGACCCAAAGAGTTGTCACTCATGAGTACATGTCAACTTGAAAAAAAAAGGTCTGCAGGGGAGTGCCACAAAGATTTACTATCCTATTTAAGATTTTGTCACTGGCCTTCTGGTATTCAACATTTTGATCAATGACCTGGATAGGCAGAGAGGTAGTTGAACCAATGGATAGAGAGCTGGGCCTGGAGTCGGTGGGACCAGAGTTTAAATCCAGCCTCACACAATAACTAGCTGTGTGATCCTAAGTAAGTCACCTCACCTCTGTCTACCTCAGTTTCTCCATTTGTAAAATGAGGGTAACAATAGAACCTCCCTTCCGGGGTTGTTATGAGGATCAAACGGGATATTTATAAAGTGCTCTGTAAACCTTAAAGCATATTGCTGCTGTTTTCATCATTATTAGTATTACCATCTCTGTCAAATTTGCAAATGACACAAAACCAGAAGGGAACCACCATGGTTGATGAGTTAAAATTTAAAAAGATCTTGAGAAGCTACCACTTTGGGCTATCTGCTGGGAATCCAATACAATAGAAATAAGTAGGGTTAAATGTAAAATCTTATCCTTGGATCCAAAATGTCAACGTCATATTTAAAAGATTAAAGAAAGACAGTTAGGACGGCATGTGGAAAAGATCTGAGGAATTAGTGGATTTAATGCTCAGCATTAGGCAACTATGTAATAGTGATGCTAAGAAACATAATGTAATCTTGAGGTGCATTAAGAGAGGCAAGAGGCCTGGAGCTAAGTTGGTAATGGTCCATTTGGACCCTTCTCTAGTCAGACTACGGACAGCTGGGCAGAATGCCAGGCCTGGAGTCAGAAAAACTCATCTTCCTGAGTTCAAATCTAGCCTCAGATAATTCTTAGCTGTGTGACCCTAGCCAAGTCACTCTACCCTATTTGCCTCAGTTTACTCATCTAATGAGCTGGAGAAGGAAATGGCAAACCACCACTCCAGGATCTCTGCCAAGAAAACCCTAAATGGGGTCACAAAGAGTCAGACATGACTGAAAAATGACTAAACAACAACAAAACTGGTCAGATCACACCTAGAATATTGTGTTGGATTCTGAATACCACATTCTAGAAAGAATATTGATAAAAGGAAGACCATCAAGTAGAGGCTTACGTGGGTTGTGAAAGGCTCTGAGTTCAAAGGATTAGTTGTGATACAATCAAGAAGGCAGAGAAAATAGAAACAATACAGTCAAGCTTCCTCTACAACTACTCCAACAACATTCTTGGACTTAACTGTAAATAGGAAATCAGAATAATTTCATTGGTTCATCTTCTCAACCCAAGTCAGAAATTTATCCTGAAGGTATGTCACCAGGTCAGACATTGTACAGAAGGGTTAAGTCAGGATCACCAACTCAATGTCCAGAGCTCTGAGCTGAAAGTTTAAAAGGACCAAACAGAAGTCAATGACTACATGGGACAAAAATAAATGTCAAGATAAAAGCCAAAAGGTTTGAAAATAGAAGAAAATGTAGTGTATCTCAAAGCAAAAACAACTGACCTGGAAAAGAGACAAAAGAGAAAGAAAAATTTAAGAATTATTCAGCTACCTGAAAGTCATGACCAAAAAAAAAGAACTTAGACATCATATTAAAAGAAATCATGAGAGAAAACTGCCCAGATCTCTTAGAACAAGAGGGCAAAGTGAAAATAGAAAGAAATCACCAGTCACTTCCTGAAACAACCCCAAAATGAAAACTTCTAGGAATGTTATCACCAAAATTCCAGGTCAAAAAAAAATACTTCAAGCTTCCAGAAAGAAAAAGTTTATGTACCAAGAAACCATAATCAGGATCACCCAAGATTTAGCGCTTCATTCACAGTATGAAGAGGCAGAAGGCATCAAATGCAATATTACAAAGGCAAAAGATAAAGGTTTATAACCAAAAATAACACTCCTAGCAAAACTGCATATATCCTACAGGAGGAGAAATGTATATTTGATGAAATAGAGAACTTCCAAGCACTACTGATGAAAAGACTGAAGTCTAATTGAAATTTTCATATATAAAATATGTGTAAAATATGTGTTAAAAGTATATATGAAAAATATAAAAATATGTGTAAAATATGTGAAAAAAATATGTGTAGAGAATGGTTAATATAAGCAAACAATTGGAAAAGATTTTGCAAGGCTGAAGTGTTTACGTTCTAATGGAGGGAGCATTGTGATACAACTATCCCCTAAGGATTGTCATTTCATCTGGAGTTATAGAGGGAATCAAATAAGATGGAGGACCTGGAAGTGAGTTCTGCTATGTTTTGATTTTCTTAAAAGGAGAAGGGAAAGAGAGTGGGGAAAGAATACACTGCAGAAGAAAAGGCGAGAAATGGGGTAGAGGAGATTTGGTATCTCACATAATCAGGGCACACAGGTTAAAGTCTACACAAAAATGAAAGAGAGGGAGAGTCCCTTGAACATCTCTTTGAACTGCAGCGAATGAAATGAACATAACTAGAGGAACAAGATTTACTATAATAAAAACCTTGTAAAAAGTAATAATTTTGACAAAGTTGATAGCAATGATCAATGATGATCCCAGAAGACGGATGATTTAAAATGTCACCCACCTTCTGAGAGAGAGGTGATGGACTACACAGGTGACATGAAACATGTATTTTTGAACATGGCCAATGGGAAATGTGTTTGCCTGATTGTGTGTATTTGTTGCTGGAGGAGGTTGGTTGGTTTTCTTTTTTTGATTTTTCTCCCGGAAGGCATGAAGCAAGTAGGTGGGAGAGAGAATAGATGTTCATCAATTGAAAAAATAAAATTTAATTTTAAAAATATCAATTGCAGAAGCTAAGGGGGTGTGCAGAGAAGAATGGACTTAGGGGGAATATTATGGCAGCCTTCGAGCATTTAAAAGATTATCATGTGGGAGAGAGATTAAATCTGTTCTGGTTAACCTAACAGGGCAAAACTAGGTGTAATTGGTGGTCACCATAAAAAAAAATCAACTTTCATTAATTAGACCCATCTAAGTTCAATAAGCAATGAGTTTCCCCTCAAGGTCTTCGAACAAAATCCAAATGACCAATTTTCAGGCACATTGCAAGGGGGATTCCTGTTCAGTTTTGGATTGAACTAGACAGCCTCTGAAGTCCTCACTAACTGTGATATTCTGTGCCCGGTCCTGCTTAAAGTTCTTACTTGTGTCATGGGGCCCCTTGGCAGTTGGGTGAAGCCTATGGGCCTCTCCTCAGAATAAAACTTTTAAATGAAGTAAAGAAAATGCAGAGGATAATAAAGGAAATCAATTATAGTGAAATACAGCTATCAAAAAAATTTTAAGTTCAAAAACCCCAGGTTAAGAACAGCTGCCTTAAATCATAGCCTATAGCATGTTAGAACCTCTATGTTTTCATACATGCCTCCCATCTTCCCTTCTTCTCAAAACTTGAGTGGTGGCCAGGTGTGGGTCAGAATTAGGGCAAGAAGGCAAGAAGGAGGTTGTCCAGGGTAACATTTGGCTTAGGGAATCATGCTAGACCAGAGGGCTTTTTTTTTTTTTGGTCATGGATCTTTCTGGTAGTCTGGACTCCTAAGGACTCCTTCTCAAAATAATGCATTTTAATGCATAAAACACCTAGGATTACAAAGGACACCAATTATGCAGAGATAGTTAACAAAACATAAAAGGTAAATTCATAGAACTCATGTTAAGAACTCCTATTCTAGAACTCCAAACCTAGACCTCAAGACCCTCCCTTCAGTCTCTTATTCATTCATTCACTAAACGTTTATTGAACACTTCCTTTCCTAACATTCCTTCCCCAGACATAACTGGTTATGGGAAAGTCCCACTATCTTCTCACACCCCTTGCCCTGTCCTCTTTATACCCAAAGAAACTAGCAGGTCCAAATGGGATAGAGATGACCCCGATCTTAGGACTGAGTGTCAGTGTGATAGTTGAAAGAAAGGCAATGGACTGGATTAGAGAAAAAAAGACACAATTGCCCTTGGATACCCCTCTTGGCAGTGTGATACATGATTTTTCCCCTTAGGTCCTGGCATAGACAGAGAGAGGGTCAGACACAAGGTCCTCTCATTGTGTCTGGTCAAGAGGCCATTTTTACAATTCCCCAAAGATAATGTGGGTACCAGAGTCAGTACTTAAAAGCCAGGGCCATTCAGAGCACATGTCTGAACCAAGTAACTACTATAGCTGTTCTCTCCTGAGCACTGACCCCTCATTTCTCTGTACTAGACTTTCCAGGCTTTGGCAAAACCAGAAGTCCATGCCCTCAAAATTACATTATTTGGGGATAGGGATGGAGCCAGATACAAATAATTTCCTCTGCAAATTATACTAAAATACACTTTTCCATGTCTTAGAAGAGTTCAAGCAGGGGGCAGATGACCACTTTAGGAAACAGAGTGGAGAGATTTATTCATTGGGACTAGGTTCAAGCATTAGTTTGGACTAAATGACCTCTAAGGTCGCTTCCACCTTTAAAATGATTCGATTCTTTTAAGACAACTTGTAAATAAACTAAGAACCTCCATATGTGTCTGAATCCAACAAGCTTGCCAAGTAACAGAATCTACAAAATCGTCATGCGCATAGACAGATGGAGACTTTGGGGTACAGAGGAAAGAGTGAATGGATACCTAGCTCATTAATGTTGGAGAGGGTCAGCAGCAAGTTTTGCCACACACACACACACACACACACACACACACACACACACACACACCCCTCCCACTCTCTACCCTTGCATCCGGTCCTACTGGAAGTTATGGGGCAAGGTAGCCCTAAAAAAAATGGGTGCGATGCCTACTTATCCAAGGGTGTGGTGGTACAACTTGACTTCCTCCCAGCTTCAATTCAGTTCTCAATAAAGCCTTTAGTCCTCAACTGAAGAGTCTAAGAGAAAATCAAGATACCAGATTTTCTCTCCAGGAAATCTAGAAATAATAAATGTTATATACTAATGAAGTCACCCGAATATTTATATCTTCATTTTTAAAAACTCACTCACTTCAAGTCAATAATATTAATTCATCGATAAGCATTTAAGTACCTACTATGGCCAGACACTGTGCTAAACCTGGGGTTAGAAAGAAGGGCAAAAACAATAGCAGCACAAGGTGTATTGGGCCCCAAAGCCCCAGGCCACTGTGAGAGGTGGAACTGGTATGGCCTGCTGAGGAATCACCCAGATCGCTTTGACTCTTCTCTGATATCATGACTTTGTCATCTCTGAGAACATTTTGTGTTCTGGAGATCCTGTTGCAACTAGAGACAGAGATCAAGAGAGGTTCAAAGACTTTGGGTACATAGGTCTTACATAAAATGAATAACTATCAGAGGTGACTAAGATGGCAGAAAGGAAAAGGACAAATGCTGGAGGGGATATGGGAAAACAGGCTGACTAATTCATTGTTGGTGAACTAGTCCAACCACTCTGGAGAACAATTTGAAACTAAGCCCAAAGAGTTATAAAATTGTGCATACCTTTTGACCTAGAAATATCACTACTAGGTCTGTGCCCCAAGGAGATCAAAGGAAAAAGACACACATGTGCAAAAATATCTATAGCAGCTCTTTTTGTGGTGACAAAGAATTGGAAACTGAGGGTGTATCTATAATTAGAGAATGGCTGGACAAGTTATGATATATTAACGTGATGGAATACTATTGTGCTGTAAGAAATGATGAAGGAGATGGTTTCAGAAAAACCTGGGAAGACTTGTATGAACTGATGCAGTGTGAAGTAAGCAGAACCAGGAGAATAATCTGCATAGCAATATTGTAAGGAAAATCAACTGTGAAAAACTTATTAACTCTGGTCAATATAATGACCCCCCGCAACTCCAAAGGATTCATAATATAAAATACTATCTACCTCCAGATAGAGAACTGATGAACTCAGGAGGCAGATTGAATGATATTTTTTCCTTCCTTTTTCTTCAATATGACTAATGGGGAAATATTTTTGTATGACTGTATATATATAATGTACACTATTTCTTGACTTCTCAATGGGTAGGGAAGGGTGTGGAGGGAGGGAGAGAATGAAGAATGAAAATTTAAATTAAAAAAAGCTATCAAAGGTGGGATTCAAATCTGGCTCTTTCTGACTCCAAGTCTGGGACTGTATCCACTACTGTCTAACTGAAATAAGTAGGATTCACAACTAAGTGACTAAGTCATTTTGACTGTTTAAATACACAAATTAAAAATAAAGGACATATGAAGAAAGATGCTATATGCACCCAAGAAAGAACTGATAAACAGAAGTATGTACAGGATGATTTTACATATATACACCTAGTTGTGTCTAATGTAGCCATGGAGTGGGAGGGGGCAGGGAAGAGAAAAAGAGAAAAAAAAGAGACATTAACATGATAACTTTGCTTTATATTTGGAGTGAATAGCAAGTTATATTGGTAGATTTGCAGTTTCAAGTGCAATCATCTTTTTTATTGTACTGTTATAGAAAGGCTTGTTTCGTTGCATGAATTGAAAATAAAATACATTTTTTAACAAAAGAAATAGGTAGGACTCACAACCACCCTCATATAAATTAGCAGTCCCCGCAGTGTTCAACTCTCTCCACAAAGATCTGTATAAGCTTTAGGATTTACAGCTTTGCTCCAGGTAGGGCTGCTTGGGGTGCAGATGGGGTTGGGGAAAGACACAGTTCTGGAGCGGTTATTTGCTTTGCAGCCCTGAGCACAGTCCTTGACATGTCTGCTGTGTTCAGCAGCTACACTAAATAGCACTAACTCCTTATCCTAGGAGACTGGCTTCCTAACAACTAGTCCATATGGGAAGCATCTCGAGGTTTGTTTATAGCCCCAAAACGCTCACTGATGTTGTTCATAAACCTTGTTTTGCAAATACTTCACAATCCTAGAACTCACATAGAATCCACAGAAATGCTTTTTTCTTGCACCTTGGAAATTAATCTGCTTCCAGCCCCACAAAGTCATACAATGACTTATTACCATTTCTCTCCTTTATCCTTCCATGTCCAGACAAGATGTGTTCTTCCTCATGTCAACATTTTCTTCTGAGTCTGGAAATTAAGAGGTAACAATTCTTTCTCTCTCTCTCCCTCTCTTTCTCTCTCTCCTCTCTTTCCTCACTCTGTCTCTCTTTCTCTCTCTGTCTTTCCTTTCTCTCTGTATCTGTCTCTGTCTCTCTCTGTATCTCTCTGTCTTTTTTTGTCTCTCTGACTCTGCCTGTTTCTGTCTCTCTCCTCTCTGCCTCTCCTTTCTCTTTGTCTCTGTCTTTCTGTCTCTGTCTCTCTGTCTCTCTGTGTTTCTGTGTCTCTGTCTCTCTGTGTCTCTTTCTGCATGTCTCTCTGTCTCTGTCTTTCTCTGTGAGTGTCTCTGTCTCTCTCTGTGTGTCTCTCCCTCTTTCTGTCTCTCCCTTCTGTCTCTGTATTTCTGTCTCTGTCTCTCTCTGTGTGTCTCACTATCCTCTGGGGCTTTGGAACCAGAAAAGCCTCTCTGTACCTCAACTAAGAATCACCCAAATGAGATATTTAGCCTCTAGAGATAAAAATAGGCCATGGGTTCAGTCTAGGCTCAGCTAGAGACTGAGGAAGAAGCCCAGAAATAAGGGCTCCTGTTTGGTTACTTCTGGATTCCACCTGACTTAGTTTCCCACTCTTTTCACTGTGATCTATGTTGTGCAATTTTAAGACCAAGAGGAAGATTGAGGAGAGCCTGCGGATGGGCCACAGAGGAGAAAAACAGAAGAAAGGGCAAAGAGGAAAAAGGCAGAAGAAAAGCACTATCAAAGGCATTCCCCACAGCACAACATAAAAAATCCCCACTCGACAGGAAGTCGGGAGATTCGGATTCTCCTCTCAGCCAGGTCCTAATCTAAATCATAATAACTTCTCTGGACCTCTGCTTTCTGATTGGTAAAATAAAGAAGTTGCTGACACAAATGAGGTCCTTTTAAACTCAAAAATTCTGTAATTCTGATTCGATCTCTACCCTCTTTCTGCACCTAGGTGCAGTAGCTAAAACTGGACCTGGAGATGGGAAGACGGAAGCTCAAATTCAACCTCAGGAGTTTACTAGCTGCATGGCTCTGGGAAAATCACTTAAGCACTGTCTGCCTCAGTTTCTTCAACTGCAAAATGGAGGTGATAATAATAGTACCTACTTCCCAGGGTTATTGTGAGGACCAAATGAGATAATAGTAATAAAGTAATTGGTAACTAACACATAGTAAGTGTTTACTAATTGGTTGTTTTCTTCCTTCCCCTATTCTTCTTCAAGAATTTTGGAACCTGTTAAGGTTCCAGCCTCCCCCACCTGCTCAAACTAGCTGTCGAGTCGAAGACGGATTAATCTTGTTCTCTTTGGATCCAAAGTTTGAGCCATTCGAAAGTGTAAGTGGCTCCTCCCCATGAAGTGAGGGAGGAAATAGCCCAGTAGGTAGGTGCTCATTAAAGACAAAGGGCAGTAACTGATACATCCACCTTGCTTCTCGAAGTCCATAGGTGAACAGCAAAGAGAATGATTTCTTTAGTCTTAACAAGAATGAGACTTGAAAAAGAACTAGAAAAAAAATCTATAGAGGGGAGGGCTTTGGTTAGAAGTAGTGAATGATGGGTCTTGCTCCAGAAGAAGGAAGAAAAGACTGTCACTTAGAAACACTCCTAAGCAGGAATAAAGGCATGTCTGCCCTAAGAGAAAGGAACCTTAAAATAGATTTCATCTGGGGGAGATTTGCACACTAGAAAATTGCTTTCTCCAAGAAAGGGTTATACCTAACAGAACCTCATCCCACTCAAGGCAGAAGTTCTCAAGAGGAACCAGAATCCAGAGATGGGGGGTGAGGGGAGATATAAGAATGAGGAATCGGGTAACAGCCTTAAGAGTAGATGCCGAGGGGCAACTAGATGGTGCAGTGAGTAGAGCACCAGCCCTGGAGTCAGGAGGACCCGAGTTCAAATCCGACCTCAGACACTTGACACACTTACTAGCTGTGCGACTTTGGGCAAGTCACTTAACCCCAATTGCCCTGTCTTCCCTCCTCCAAAAGAAAAAGAAAAAGTAGATGCTGATTGTGATAAGGGAAGGGGTAAGACTGAGCCTCATGGCTTCACTGCAGCGTGACTCCCACCACACAACCCTGCTTACATTTAACATTGTTCATCCAAGAATGGATATTTCTAAAAATGAGGGAAATGAAGAGAAGGCACTAAGATCTACAAAGACAGAGAAAGAGGTTTTTTCAAAGAAAATTCATTAGAAATAAAGAAGGCTGCCATGGATTAGGGAATGACATAGCAAATTGTGGTACATGCATTAGGATATTATTGCTGTACCATTAAAAATTATGAATATGAAAAATTCAGAGAAGCATGGGAAGGCTCAGATGAACTGACGCACAATGAAATAATCAGAACCAGCGAGGTAATATATCTAATGATGATGGAACTAGAAATGGGAAGAACAAAAACCCTGGATGACAGCCCCATTTGACGTGTGAGGGAACTGAGGCTAAGAAAAGATTGGCGACTTGCCCAAAGTCACAGTTACTAAATGTCTGAGGCAAGATTCAAACTCAAGTCTTCCTGAGTCCAAATCCAGAGCTCAATGCGCTGTGCAACTAAAACCAGATCGTGAAGTAATGATAATTTTTTACAGTCCTGTCTGACTCTTCGTGACCCCATTTGGGGCTTTCTTGGCAAAGATACTAGAGTGGTTTGCTATTGCCTTCTCCAGCTCATTTTACAGATGAGGAAACTGAGGCAAACAAGGTAAAGGGTCACAGGGTCACACAGCTAGGAAGCATCTGAGGCTGGATTTGAATTCAGATCTTCCTGACTTCAGGCCTGGTACTCTATCCACTGTGCTACCTTTATATTTTGTACAATACTTTACAATGATAAGTCATTTTACATCTATTAACTTATCCATTCCTCAGAACAGTCCTGCTAGGTAATATTGCAGGTACCGTTTCTCCTATTTTACAGAAGACATTTGTGCCCGACCTGTGGTAGAGCATCCGAGCTCGTATTGGTCTGGTCAGCCACAATTGGACACATTGAAACTTGACTAGCATAGTGACGTCATTTTGGTCCTCTTCGAGAATGAAGGACAACAACCATACCACCAGAAGACATTACCCTCATGGTGGTAGGCATTGGTCCTCTTCAGAAACAAAGGACAAACAACAACAGATGACAAAACTAGGGTACAGAGTTTGTGATCAGCCCAAGTCATTCAACTAGTAAGTGACAAAGGCAATCTTCAAACCCAGGGCTCCTAACTCCAAGGCAGGTTGGATTTTACTGTATTGTCATCTCTCTTTCCATGTCAAGCAGTCAACAAGCATTTATTAGGCACCTACAATGTGTCAGGCACTGTGCTAAGCCCTGAGGATATAATAAATGTCTATAGAGAAGTTCACTGTCTAATGGGAGGACCACATGCAAAGAATTATGTGCAAACATAGTTCCAGGCATGGGCAACAGCCCTTGAAAAGAGACAATGTTTAAAAAAAATCAGGAGACCATTTTTAAAACATTTTTTAGAAAATAAGTCACTCAACCCATTTGGGCCTCAATTTTCCTTATCTGAGGAATGATAAGTATATTTTCCAAGGTCTCCTATAACTCTCCCATTCTAGGGAATCTAGCTTTTCTAGGGAAGAGGTCAACAGCTTTTCTGGAAATAATTCCTTAATCAAAATGGATGACCATCATAATGGTCATTTGGGGCATTCTAGGGAATCCTCATTTTAGGGAATCTAGCTTTTCTAGGTAAGATTTTCTAGGTAAGCTTTTCTGGAAATAATTCCTTAATCTAGAGGGATGACATCATAACAGTGGTTTGGGGCACTACAATAGGCTGTTAAAGGAGGGATTTCCTGCATTCCTACACTTCTGTATGACTCCTCTGTTATCCTTCTTCCCCTAGAAGGAAGCTAACGCTCAACAGAATGTGGGTTTTTCCTTGGAAGACTTACATGAGCTGATACAAAGCGAAATGGATAGAACCAAGAAAATATTGTATACAATAACAATATTGTAACATGATCAGCTGTAAGTGACTTAGTTGTTCTCAGCAATACAATGATCCAAGACAATGCTGAAGAATTTAGGATGAAAATGCTATACATCCCCAGAAAAGAACTGATAGAGTCTGAATACAGATCAAAACATAATCCTTTTGCTTTATTTTTCTTGGGAGTTTTTTGGCCTATGTTTTCTTTTATAACATGACTAATACGGAAAGATGTTTTGCATGACTACACATGTATAATCTATATCAAACCATTTGCCTTCTCAATGAGCGGGGCAGGGAGGGAAGGAGAGAATTTGGAACTCAAAATGTTAAAAACTGTTTTTACATGTATTGGGGGAAGTGTAAATACTTTTAAAAAATAGAATATGGGTTTTCAGCTTCGCTGGGTCACAGAGAGATCATTATCTGTATTCTTTCTCCAGACTCTTCTTGTGAGGCAGCTGACAGCTAAGGATACATTCTTAAGCTACAAAAGACCCTTCCTTTGTGTGACTGGACCACCAAAGTGCAGAATGTAAAACCTCAGCCTTGTCCTAACTCCCCAGAGCTGACTAGGCACACCCTGCGTTGAGCTCTCTTATTGAGATAAGTGGTACATGAGGAATGGAATAAGCCAGCTTCCCTTTATGGAAAGTAAGAGAAGGAACAATGGCCCTCACAACCAAGAGAAAGTATGAAGGAGGGCCTGGCAGCTTTCCAAATAATTGGTCAAGTTTGATTAGTGTCAGGAAAATAAATGGTTTTAGCTATAACTATTTCTCTTTCTGACAAGAGTAATGTTTCTACAGTGAGCCGGCTAGAGAGTGGCTGAAACCCATGCAGGCAAATTCAGGGATCATGACGGTGTTAGGCAATCATGTTTTATTACACTTTGCCCCTGGTGATGACTTTGTCTACTTCCTTTGTAATTTCCCCTAAGTAAGATCCTGTCTCACAGGCCTTCAGGCGAGATCATTCACTCAGTCTCTGTCTCTCTTAGGGTTTCTGAGATTAAAAGTGAGATATTTGGGCAGCAGCTTCCTCTGCCTCAAGGAGAAAACTGTGGCCTTTAGTTTAGTCTCTAAAAGTGACCTAAAAAGAGGGAGATTCATCCAGTATTGACCAACAACCAAGGAAACTGAGAATAACACCTCCATTTGCATCAGTTGGCTTTGGGCAGTTTCTGCCACTTTCTAGACCAGGTGACACCTCAGCAAGGTATGTGTGTGGGACATTCCCTTATAACGCAATGTTATCCTTAGTCTTCCAGTATGATTTGCTCTGGTGAAAATAATAAGATAACTAGCTCAGGTAGGGGAAGTGTTTCCCAGAGTTCAAGAGAGTCACATGTTTCTCAAGGTGCACAGAAAGGACAGAGCCACAGGACCTATAAGTCAAACTGAGCCCCAGGAGGAGCACACAAACAACACACAAGGCAGAGGCAAGGTCAGGGTATAAGTTAGGTTGTTGGTGTTGTTTGTCCTTCATTCTCAAAGAGGACCTCGTGACATCAGGAAGGTGATGCCATGACTTGCTAGTGAATTGGACTTAAGTGAGGGAGGGTTGTGCAAGGTCAACAGCCTTACTTTCTCCTCCAGAGCCATCTGGGTTCAATGGCTAGATATAGATCAGGGCAACTGGAGATGCCTCACCCCAGGGTACAAGATAGTTACAAGGAGGAAGGAAGGAAGTCCCAATGGAAAGACAATGGACCTGCCAAAGAAAGGCTCACTGAAATGTCACCCCCATTGGAATAACAACCCTAAGAGTTTCCAGGACACTCAACTATGTCAAAAACACTCTGCAACCTTCCCAGGCTCATTCTGTAGATGACTACTGCTGTGGAACTGGCAACAGGTTTTTGACATTAATTGGCTACCTATCAGCCAATCATCCAGCATTTATTAAGCACCATCTGTGTACCAGGCATTACATTAGATAATGAGAATACAAATACAAAGATGGAGAAATTCCTGCTCCCAAGAAGCTTACATTCTGTGGGAAAGGCAACATATACATAAAGTACATCCAGAAATACTAATGGGGAACCCAAGACAATAAAGGGACAGAGGGCCCTGACAGTAGAGGTGTGGGGGGAGGGATCTTGGAGAACAGAGGAAATCTAGAAGGTGGAAGTGAGGAGAGAGTGACGTTTGGTCAACAAGATCAATCCACTGTGTTCTGGAAGCAAGTGTAGCCATTCAAGCAGTAAGTCAGTCAACGAGCATTTAGTAGATGTTTTCAATGTGCCAAGTACTACTGGGGATATAAAAAAGCAAAAGCACAGTCCTTCAAGGGGCTCACATCCTAGTGAGAAGCTGGAGAAGGAGGGAATAAGCATTTATATAGTGACTACTAGGTGTCAGGCACATTTTTTTTGTTTTGGGGTTTTTTACAAATAGCTCATTTGATCCTAACAACAACCCTGAGAGGTAGGTACTATCTCCATTTTACATTTGGGGACAGGAAGGCAGAGAATAAATGACTCACCTAGGGTCACACAATTAGGAACAGCTAGGTGGCAAAGTGGGTTAGAGTGCTGGCCTGGAGTCAGGAAGACTAAACTTCTTGAGTTCAAATTGAGCCTCAGACATCTACTAGCTGTGTGACTCTGGGCAAGTCACTTAACCCTGTTTGCCTCAGTTTCCTTATCTGTCAAATGAGCTGGAAAAGAAAATGGCAAACCACTCCGGTGTCTTTGCCAAAAAAAAAAAACCCAAATGGGGTCACAAAGAGTCCCACACAACTGAAATAACTGAACTTTTACTGAAGACAATCAGTAAATGTTTGAGGGTAGATTTGAACTAATAATAATTAATAACAGCATTTATATAGCAATTTCTATGTGACAGGCACTATGCTAAGTGCTTTACGATTATTATCTCATTTTACCTTACAACAACTCAGAGAAATAGGTACTATGATGGACTCCATTTTACTGCTAAGGAAGCAGAGGCAGAGATTAAAGTGACTTGCCCAGGGTCACATGGTGAATGTTTGAGGCCGGATTTGAACTTCAGTCTTCCTGACTCCAGGCCCAGTGATCTATCTACTGTGCTGCCTAGTTACCTCTAATGGAGGAGACAACATACAAACAAATGTGCATATGCAAGACGCATACGATATAAATGGAGGATTATTGTTGTTCGTCCTTCATTTTTGAAGATGACCAATGACATCACAAGAGATGGGTTGACTTTATAGTGAACTGGATTTAAATGAGGCAAAGTCATCAGCCTCATTCTTTCTTCCTAAGTCATCAAAATCCAGCGGCAAGACAAAAGTCAGGATGACTGGCAATGGCCCGGGACGCAGCGGATGA
>CM053625.1:334038623-334070510 GCA_028646595.1 Phalanger gymnotis
CCGCGCCACTACCCTGCAGTTAACTGAAACCAACAGCCCTCGTCCGCGGCACACCAAGCCCCACCCCGAGCTGCCTCTTCTTCCAATCACAGAGGCCCAGAGGCAGACCAAAGGGACGCGACAGCCAATCATCAAGCGGTCCGTTTCCAGTAACCCGGAATCCCTTCCAGGATTTCCATTGGTCGGTTTCAAAACAACGGTAGCCAATGAGAGAGGAGAAAAGGAAGTGGGCTTTGGGCAGAGTTAGGAGCCCGGCTATGCTACCGGGAGCCGAGGTTGCTGCGCGAGTCATGTTGGGGTCCGCGGCCCATGCCGCGGCCGTAGGTGAGTGTCAGCCAGCTGGTCAGGCGAGCCGAGCCTGGGAGGGGAAGGAGAGGGAGGCGTGCCCCCACCCCCTCCGCCCCGGGACCGAGAAAGGCCACCCCGACCTCATTCACAAGTGGGGAAACTGAGGTTCAGAGCGCTTAAGCGTGGCGCTTGCCCAAGGGGGGGACTGTCAAAAGCAGGTTTCGAACCTAGGTCCCCTAACTCCCAAATCCTGCGCTCCTCCCATTCTGCCCAATGGGGGACCTGGAAGATGTGCTTGTGCCCCCCCCACTCACCCCAATAGTTAAACACGAAATCTACAGGGCTACCCCCACTCCCCCAAGGCCACTTACTGAAAATGCGGGAAATCGAGGCAGGACGTGATTGACTTGGCTGACCTCACCCTGAGATCTGTTCCTCTGGCCAATACCCGCTCAGGGTCACCCGGTGCCCCAAGCCGGGGCTAGGGACCGATTAGTGACCGCCCCCGCCCCCATCAGCACAGCTGGAGGGGAAGAAACCACGGTTCTAAACTCACCTGCCCTTCAGAAGATGGGCGCGGCACAGGTGTGGCATTTAAAGCCCAGAGGGGCCTTACAGTTCAACTGTGACAGCAACAATAATAATAACGTCCTTAATTGTCATGTCATTGCGTCATAGTCGCTTGTTAATATCTTTCTATCGCTGTTACCGTCACATTAGTGTGATACATTGTAACAGTCATTGACCAGGCTGTAATAATTACAATGCTATTACTGTAGCTGACCTTTACATAGCTCTTTAAGGTTTGCATAGCATTTTACACACATTATGATCCTCACCAGGACAACAATCGCAATATATAGTGCTTACTATGTGCCAGGCACTGTGCTAAGCAGTGACCCTCCCAACAACCTGGGAGGTTGGTGTTATGATCTCCATTTTACAGTTGAGGAAACTGAGAAAAATGGAGGTTACTCGACTTGATCAGGGTAATAATATAGCTACTGTATTGTGGGATTCTAATTCAGGTCATCCTGACTCCTAGGTCTTGCATTCTATCTGCTACTGCCCCTACTCTACCCTACTCCCTCATTGTACAGCTGAAGAAACTGAGGTAGAAAGGTTATTGACTTGCTCACAGTCCCACTAATGATAAATAACAGGATCAGGATTTGAACTTGGGTCCTCTCATTACAAATCCACACTCTTTCTACTGTATATAAAGGACAGTGCATCATGATGTTTGAGCCCAGAAATATGGCAGTTATGTGAATTGAAAAAGACTGTGAGAAATTAAAAATTAACATCTTTTTTTTCTCTCTTTCTTTTTTTTTCTTTTCTTTTTTTTTTTTTTTTTTTGGATCTTGCAGACGAGCGGCGAAAAAAGCTCCAGGAGTATTTAGCAGCCAAAGGGAAGCTAAAATGCCCAGACACCAAGTGAGTGAGAGTACGCGTGTGTGCAAGCACTATTGATCACTTGCTGCCTAAAATTCCCACCTCTGAACCATTGCCCTTCTTTTTGATGTCTACGACACCAAACACTGGCTTGTGTGCCACAATGACTCAGCCCAGCCAGGAGAAAGGCAGACCTACTTTCCTCTCTTCTGGTTGTTTGCTCTTACCCACTTTGGGCCCATTGTCAAGGCCTAAACATTCCAGTACTTTCAAGATAAAGATTCTACAATTGGGTATTACCCCCACAGCCCCAAAGGCACTTCATTCGTTCCTTTCTCTCTATTTGAAAGGGAGGTCACATGTGGCTGCCAGGCCTCAGCAAGGCTGGGACAGGTTTGGCCACCTTTCCTTGACCTCCTTCCTTTCCCCAAATGACCTCCCCTCCATGCCTCCACCCCTTGGCTGAAGCTGCTCCTTCCAGGGTTACCAGAGGCCCTTTGCCTCTGATTCCTCAGTTTTTCCCTTCTTGAGCTCTGAAGCTTTTGGTTTTAGTGACTTTTGCCTCTTCCCAGACCCTCCAGCCTCTAGGGGCTTGGGCCATTGCCCTCCTGACCTTCCTCCTACCCCTCTGGCCATTCCTTCCCATCCTCCCTTCTATCAATGGTGTCCGCTAGCTTAGGATGCATGCTTGTGAGTGCTCCCTTCTGGTCCCTCCTTCTCTGCTCTCTGTCTTCTCCCTCTGAGGCCTCATCAAGGTCCCGCAGACGACTCCCCGAACTGCATATTCAGCCCTGACCTCCAGTCCTGCATCTCCTTTTGAGCTCCTGGCTTTGTGCTGGGCATTAGGGGTACAGAAAAGAACAGTCTTTTCCTTCTATTGGGAGGAAACAACCCATCCACTGAAAAGTCAATGGGAAATATATACAAAAATAATTTCAGGGGTCAGGGAGACCCTAGCAAGTGCCCTGAGCAGGACTGGAGTCCTGGTAGGGATTGGGGGGAGGGGAGAGCAGGGAGTGCATTCCAGGTGGGAGGGCTGCCAGTGCAAAGGCCTGGAGGCATATGAGGAGCCAGGAAGGTTCAACAGGACCCTTAAGGGTGCTTGAGGGAAGGAATGAGCAGCCTGGAACTGGATGGGCAAAGGCTTTAAAAGCCAAACAGACACAAGAGTTTGGGTCTTATCTCAGCATCCAGAGAGAGCCCCTGGACCTCCCCACACAGGGGAGCCACGATGAAGTCAGGTCTGTGCTTTAGGAATGTCCCCTTGGCAGCTGTGGGGAGGATGGGTTGGAGAAGGAGGCGTACTGTATATGACGAGCCCACAAAGAACACTGAGAACAAGAGCCGGAGAGGCAGGAGAACCAGGAGAAAGAGCAGAGCCCCAAAGACCCAGAAAGAAGAGAGTATCTAGGAAAAGGCGATGCTCAGCCGTGTCCAGTGCTGCAGAGGTGAGGAAGGGTGAAGACGGAGAAAAACCAGTGGATTGGCAACAGAGAGGTCCTTGGTAACCTTCAGAGCTCCTCCAACAGTGTGGGGGAGGGGTCACCTGGGCTGACTAGCAAGAGGAAGGAGGTGGATTGTGAGCAACAGCTACCAGTCATTGGTGTGTTTGACCAAACACTACATTTTACCAATAGTGGTCATGAGATCCCAGACAGCCGGGAGAGGCCTTAGCAGTCATCTGATCTAACCCCCCATTTTAAAGATGAGCAAACTGAGGCCTAGAAAATCTAAATGATGTGTCCAGCATCACACAGGCCATGGCAGGATTTGAACTCAGGACTTCAGACTGCCAATCCAGCACTCTTACCCTTGGCGTTTCATTCCTCATGGCTGTTACACCCATATCTGTCGGTTTCCAAATGACCCTGTCCAAACGTCCAAAATAAAAGTGCTGGATGACCACGGATCAGATGGTTTGGCTTAATTTCGGTATCTCCCACAACACCATGCACACAGAGAATCCGCCAAGAAATGATGGGATCTTCTATTCTGTTTGAAGACGCACTTGGGGACTGTGGTGGACAGATGGGCAGACTTGGCAGGAAGAGCCGAGCTCAAATCCAGCCTCAGACACTTACTAGCTGTGGGATCCTGGGCTAGTCACTCCACTTATGTTTGCCTCGGTTTCCCCATCTGTAAAATTCGTCACCTGTCTACTAGGGTGGTTGTGATGTCCAAACAAGATAATCTCTGAAAAGCCCTTTGCAAACCAGCACTCAGTTATGAATGCGCGCTATTACTCTTGTTAATAGGATGGGGTGGTCTTTCGGAATGAAGATGTAAGACGTGATTTATAGGAGATTTCTAAGTCTGAACAGGAAGGTCACATTTTAGTTTCTTCCTTTGTAACCTCGAGATTGCTTTTATTTTTTTCTTCTTCCATAGGCCTTATCTCAAAGAACAGAAACAATGTCCAAAGCCACCAATGTCTAGATCGGTAAGTAGAAATTAATTGCAGTATTTCAGAATTAGAAGGGCCCCCCAGCCACTACCTAGAAAGGACACCACCACCACCAGCCCACCACTCGCTGCCACGACCCCCTCCCCCCCATCCTTCATTTGCATATCTCAAGTTGAGAGAGGCCTATACCTCCAGGGCTGCCCCACCCTCCTTGGGACAACATAGCTCTAACAGCCTTGAGCCCCTTTGCACCTCCCCCACATGGCTCCTGGTTCTGCCTTCCACTGTCCAGACAAACAAGTTGACTCCCTTTTCCCAAGACCTTTCAGCGTGATAGGCAGTTGTCGTCCCCCCACCTCTCCCAGCTAACCATAAAGCTGGTCCTTCACCTGAGCCTCATGGAGCAGGAGATCATGGCTCTTCACCAGCCTGGCTGGCCTCCACTGGACCCTGTCCCGCTTAGCAGTGTTCATCTTTAGGTGGGGCAGCCCCCCAAACCCTATCCCTAATCCAGGTGTGGTCTGATGAGGTTGCCCCCAGCAGGGCCGCCACCTCCCTTCCTTCTCTCACTGGACCTGGCAGTCACCTCTCTTGTCCTCAGCTTTCCTCACCAACATCTGCTCGATCTAACCTCTGCAATCACTGACATGGCTATTGGAAGTGCGCCATGATTTTACATTCTTCATCCATCGCCCAGTCTTGCTTCCAGCTCCTGGACGCATTTTTTTAAAAGCTGGAGTGTGAGAGTTTCCCTCTGCCTGGCTCTCTTTAGACAATTGCTCTCTTTCCTCTGCATCAGAATTGCCTTCAGACTTTCATTCTTACGAGTGTCCCATCCACCCTGGGCTGACTTCCTCCATCCACTGGATCCTACCTTTTTTTGTCTAAACCTTGTCTTGGCCTTTCCAGTGCTGTAGACCCCTTTGGCAGCAGTCTGGTGAAGCCTATGGCCCCTTTCTCAGGATCATGGTTTTAAATGCCTAAAATAAAATATAAAATAAAATACATAATACAATGTAATATTAAATGCTTAAAATAAAATACATAATATTGCACAACGATCATCTGTAAGTAGCTTGGCTATTCCCAGCAATACAAAGATCCGAGATATTTCTGAAGGGCCAATGATGATAAATGCTATCCACCTCAAGAAAAAGGACTGATGGAATCCGAGTGCAGATCAAAGCATACTTTTTTCTAACTTTATTTTTCTTGGGGTTTTTTGGCTATGTTTTCTTTTACAACATGACTAATATGGAAATATGTTTTGCATAACTTCACATACATCACCTTTAGCAAATTGCTTGTCTTCTTAATGATGGTGGGTGTGGAATTGGGGAAAATTTGGAATTCAAAATTGTAAAAGACAAAGGTTAAAAATTCTTTTCGCATGTAATTGGGAAAAAATAAAATAGTAAAATTCAAAAATAAATTTAAATGAGAAGGATTTCAAAGGAAGTCAATTATGTTGAAATAGTTATTTTAAAGAAAAACTTTTTTGTTTAAGTTCACAGAACCCATGTGAAAAATCTCTGCTCTAAATCCTTTCAAATCTGCTCTCCCAAAATCTATGCCTGGCTTTTTTTATTCTTTCAATGAGCATTCAGTAAGGACCTACTATGTGCTAGGCACTGTGCTATATACTGAGGAAAGAGACAAAAATGAAATAGTCCCTGGGCTGGGCATTAGGGGTACAAAAAAGAAGGGTACCTTCACCCAGGATGGGTGTAGCTGGGAAACTGTGAGATGATGGCAACCACAGGGGACACGTGCACACATGGCAAACATAACAGTTTCCAGGGTCAGGGCCAGCACTAGCTTTGGGCAGTCCAGCTAAACCTTGTCTAGTCGTTGACACCTGAGCTAAGCAATCAAGAAGGCACAGATTCTAGGAGGGGGAGGCCACTTAACCCAAAGTCTCCCATCATTTCCACCCCAGAAACCTTTTTCATGAGAATCAAATCCAGAATAGAAGTTTCCTGTCTTAGCTTTGAAGGATGAAAATGGTGTGAAGGCAAGTCAGGTCATTTGCTACTCCACTTTCTGCTGCAGATGTCCAGGCCCTATCACCATGAGGTCGTGCCTCTGTGCCAGGCCTGGGAGCTGGATTCCAGCATCTTCAGCTAGCTCCTCTTTCTGTCCAAGTGGTCTGCAGTATAAGCCAATGACGAGATGGCTTCTGTTTGTGCTTCCATCGACTTTTCAATTCAGGTTTCTCTATTCTAGTTCCTAGACTTCCTGACAAGAATATACCTTCTTAATGGGCTGTGCTCCTCTGCCCTACTCCCAAATTTTCACTCCACCCCTCTGGTTTCTGGATTTCCTCACATGAGTATATCTTACTATACAGTGCTTCCCACTCCCCTTTTACCTATCCTGCATCCCATGAGTAGCATGTACCCATCCAGAGTCAAGGCCCAGGTGACAGTCTCACCTACCAATCCCAGGGACATCTATTAAGTCAAATTTGCCTCTGTTGTTGACCCTATGTGGTTTCCATATTTTGTCAATTTATATATGGGCATGAGGCTGCAGGGGTTTTTAAATATCCACTTTAGAACTTTTTATATGGACCAAGACATCATTTGCCTAACTCGTGGGAGGGTTGTGGCACTCCCTTTGCTTTGGGGGTTTTGTTTTGGTTTGGTTTTTTTTGGTTTTTTGGAGGGGGGAAGGCAGGACAATTGGGGTCAAGTGACTTGCCCAAGGTCACACAGCTAGTAAGTGTGTCAAGTGCCTGAGGCCAGATGTGAACTCAGATCCTCCTGACTCCAGGGCCAGTGCTCAATTCACTGCACCGCCTAGCTCCCTCCATACACTCCCTTTGCTATTAAAGTCATACAGGCCCAGTGACAGACCGTAAGCCTGAACCGAGCGGACCAGCTCCAGAGCTTCTTGCCATGTTGTCATCTTCTGCGTTGGCGGCTCTTTGAGACCATCCGCTTGGCTATAGAAGAGTTCTGATCACGAATTTCTGCAGTTTTGGAGTAAATGACCTATATGGGTCATTGATACAAAACCTTCAGCAACCTAGGGAATATTCGTGATAGAAATAAATTTCCCATAAATATACCTGATGCTAACATCAAGTGCTAATAAAAGTTTAATAGCTTTGCTTTGTGCCAAGGACTACAGGAATATAAGGGCCCTTACTAGGATCTCCAAGTCACTGAACACTAATAGAGACCTTCTGAATGAATTTGTTCTATGTAATGAGAGTGTAGGTAAGGTGGCTTATTGAAGAGAATACACAGATTCCAAGTTATGTTCCTCCCCCGAGGAGTTTGTGATACAGTAAGAGAAGTGTGACAGACAGACATAAAAAGAGAACGATAATAAAAGACAGAAAAGCATAAATACGAACCGAGTGGCACAGAGAAGGGCAGTTCAGAGAAAATGACAGAGACTAGATCTTGATCTTGAAAAGAAGGTACAATTGAAACAGGTAGAGTGTATCGGGCACTGTGGTGCAGTGGGTAGAACCCCGAACTTGGAGTCAGGAAGATCGGATTTCACATCCGGCTTCAGATGCTAGCTGTGTGACCCTGGGCAAGTCCCTTACCCTCTACCTCAGTTCTCATCTGTAAAATAGGTATAATAATAATACCTACCAGGGATGTTTTGAGGATCAAAGGAGATGTTTGTAAAGGGCTACACAAATGCTGTCTATTGTTATGGGTGGTGTTATTAGTATTATAGCCGTGGCACAAAGACAGAAAAACATGGAATCTAGGTGGCCATAAGTAGATCACTGGGGGCAGAAATAGAACATTCATGTCAGTGAATGATGGGAAACAAGACTAGAAACTTTGGGGGCCAGACTATGGAGAGACTGAATGCCTTGCTAAAGAATTTATACTTTATTCCATAGACGATGGAAAGGAAGGTTGAGGGAGAAGAGAAGGGATGGGAGGTGGAAAAACCAAATTATGGTAGAAAGGCTAGTACAGAAGCTATTGCAATAATCCAGTAGTGAGGTGATGAGGACTGAGGGTGGTGACTGTGGGAAGAGAAAGAGCCACAAGAAACATTGCAAAGGACACAACTTGGTGACTGATGGGCCTGTGCCAAAGGACAGGGAGGTCAAAGGTGGTACTGAGATGTTAAGCCCTAGGGAGGCCATCATTGAGGGAGAGAGAGACAGACAGACAGACAGACAGAGAAGCCACAAAGCGGCCTGGGCACAAGATGGAGGGCTCAATTGTGGGTGCGTGTCAGGAACTGTGCTCAAAAGTGGAGATTCAAAGACAAAAGTGAAATTATTTCTGCCCTTGGGGAGCCCCGTGATTGGTTTGAAAAGGTTCAAGAAGAAGCAGGGTCAGAGCTGAAAAGAGAGGTGGGAAATCCTGTGCAGACTGGTATGGATTGTCAGGTGTGTGCTTTGCCCCTGGAGCATACCTTTTATCAGCATTGCTCACATCCTCCAGCAGGCCCCACCCCCACCCCTCACCCCCGCACATGTAGAGACAGGCGGCTTCCTGCCTGTAGGGTCCACACAAAGCAGCACAGATGTCATGGCATGTTTTCTGCCATCCTTGCTCAGTCCCAGTTAAGATGAAGGTAGGTGCTTGTGTTCTATGACTTGACTGTAGATGAGAATATCCTCATTTTCTCCAAGCTAAAATAAGTTGTTAGACATTTAGCTGGGTAGTTTGGTTTTTTTTGGCTTGTCTTTGAATAGATTGTCTTAATACAGCCATTGTTGCTATTGTGCTTTTATCTTTCAGAATACTGGACCCAAAAATGACACGGTGAGATGTACCCAGTCACGTGCTACTGGGAGGCCCACTGATAATGTGCTCCAGACAGGATCTTCTAATGTCAATGGAACCCAAAGGCCAAAATCAGCAGCACCAAAAATTATGGGGAAAGGACCAATTACAGTCCCCCTTTCCTCCAAGCCAGACTCCAAATTCTCAGGGAATACCCACATCCAACATCTCCAGAAAACGGCATCTTCTACTGTGCATGAGCTCTCTAGAAAGCCTCTGACCTCAAGTGAGACCCAGTGTATGAGGAAGACCACAGAACAGAAGGCGACAAATCATAGAATTGCCAGATGGGTGGACCCTGTGCCTAAGCTTCATGCTGAAAACCAGCTCTTAGATGACTTTCCAAAGGAGACAGACAAAGAGAACTGGCCTTTCCCAACTACTGTAGAACTAAAGAGGAAACCAGAGTCTGCATTCTGTAACACAGCTAAATCAAAGGGAAATTCTGACAATATCAGCAAAAGAGGCCTGGCTCCAAAGCAAACTGCAGACAAAGGTGCCAAGGACAGCATCCCTCTGAAAAACCAAGTTAATGATCCATTTGTTCACAAGATTCAAGTCTGGGTTCCCACAGGAAATTCCCAGCAGCAGCTCCCTAAGGGGGAAGGTTGTCAAAGACCCAGAACGGTTTCTTCTCATTTTGTTCAGAGGCTTGCTAGGACTCAAGAATCAAAAAAACTAGTAACCAAGAAAGAGGATGGAAAGGTCCACAAAGATGAAAAAGAAGGCTGCCATGGAACAAAGTTACAAGGAAATGGCGTCGTTAAACAGACTATAGAAAGAAGACTCCCAAGGACAAATCTAGCCCTGCCACAGGTGGGAAAGTTCAGTAGATGTGATCACAGTAAGCAAGATCTAAAGCCAGTGCAGCCTTGTGCCAAAAGGAAGCCATCTGTAATGGCACCACCATCGAGAAATGTGACCAGACAGCCTCACTTGATGGGTGGCACCTTGAAAGTCCACGCATGTGGGCCTACAAAAAATGAGAGTAATTATAACTTGAAAAAATTGCCACAGACTCTGGACTCCACGATCAAAAGGACTGTGCCCTGGAATTATTCTGGGAGAAGTTTGAACCCTAAGGCTCAGCCCTGTGTCAGTGAAGGAGGAATGCAAGAGCCAGCTACGCTGGAAGCATCCAGTCCCCATGACAAGCCAAATACCCAGCGGAAGAAGGGCAAGGAGGATCGAAGGTATTGGGCTTGGCTTCTGAAAACGTGGCTTCTTAAAATGGGGACTAGTGTACATATATCCATAGACGTGATAATCCGTATGACAGTAGAGCCATATTTATGTTACCTGTCATTGATCAGAAATTAATTCAGGAGATGGGGAGAATTGACTTATATAGTAAGTATAGATATTAACATTGATTTTTTTTCTCTTAAAAATTAAAGTTGACTAGATTTTCACGAGATCAATTTGCACACAAAAATGTGGCTGGCTAGACAAGTAAGTGGGGATTTCTTCCTGTGTACCGGTTGTTACTATTATTTGTGGAAGTTAAGTCTGTTTCAGCAGTCTCTCAGAAGTACTGAGCAAGGTACAATTTAGCTTCAAGGAGACAATTGTAAAGCCTCCTAAATGGCCCCCTGCCTCCAGTCCGTACTAGGTGGTCTGTCCATCCCACCACTGCCTAAGTAATTGTGCTAATTACCCTGTCACTCTCAAAAGCCTTCCGCGGCTCCCTATTGCCTGCCAAATGAAGGATGCGTTCAAGGCCTTTCCACAGTCTACCCCAACTGTACTTTTCCAGCGTTTCTTGTACTGCTCCCCTTCCTACACACTGTTCCCCCGTGTCCCGCACTCCCTTCTCTCCACGTATTTGCCTTCTTCTCCCATGCCCATAATAGACTCCCCTTGCCCTCTACTAACTCTCTAGGAAGTAGTCATTGTGTATGGGAAAGAGCTCTGGGTTTGAAGTCAGGAGGTTAATTCTGACTCCAAACCCACATCTCAGCCAGTCACTTGTTTTCAAATCCCAGTACAGTGGATACAGTGCAGGACTTGGAGTTGGGAAGACCTGAGTTCAAATCCTGGCTAACATACTTCACCCTCCTCCCCCCCCCCCAGACCTCAGTTTCTTCCATCTGGAAAATGTGGATAATAATAACACCTACCTCACAGAGCCCTGGTGAAAGTCAGGTGGATATCTGTAAAGCACTTTGCAAACATCACAGAAATGCTAGCTATTGTTAGCATCTTTATTATTTTTATCCCCACCTGGGTAAACTTAGTTGTCATTTTTTTCTGCCTGCCTTAGTTTCCTTATCTGTAAAATGAAAGGCTTAGATCTGCTGATTTCAGAAAGGCCCCTTTGAATTCTAACTCCTCTATTCTTAGGAAGGCCCTCTCACCCTTCAGTGTCCAACTCAGGCGTCATCTCCTTCATAACGCCTGCCCTGACCCCCTTGTAGCTCTCAGATGAGAACACTTTCTTATGCTTCAAGTTTCTCATGACATTCTGCCTGGGATTCTCCTTTGCACTTCTCGCTTTCCCTTATATTAGTAGTATGCATATTAAATTATTAATTCCTTGAAAGCAGAAGCTATGTTGTACCTGTGTCTTTATCTCCAGCATCTAGCACATAGTAGGGGCTTAATAAATGTTTACCAAATTGCCTCATTTCAGCAACAAATTTGTTGTTTCTGTGGCTGATCCAAAATACCAGCTCTCTAAAAGTCAGGTTCATAGCCTAGCAAGAATATTAATGCCTGAGTACTTCAAATGTTAACTGTATTGGCCTGACGCAGGACTTCAGGACACAAGTTCTAGTTACGAGTCCAGGACTGGCTACACACAGAGACTTCCAATGCCATGGAGTAAATCGAGGTTCACTGTAGGCATCCACTTAAACAAGCATCAGTCAGTAAATAAGCATTAAGTATCTACTGTGTGCCAGGGTTTGTGCTAAATGCTGGGGACATAAAGAAAGGCAAAAGACAGCCCTACTCTCCAGGAGCTTCCATCCTAATGGGAGAGACAAGAAGAACGTGTACAAATAATTATGGCGTTAATGTCAAATTAATACAAAAATACACAAAGTAGTTCAATGCAGCAAGCTGCTACCATAACAAGCCTGTAGCACCAGGGCCCTCTCAGGTGGCCGTCTGTTCTCTGCTCTTAAGGCAATCGGGGACCTCTGCCCCCAGTCAATATGATAGCCTCCTTTTACATGGTGCTCTAACACGTACAAAGCCCTTTATATCTATCATCCCATTAGATCCTCACGATGGGCCCCAGGAGGTAGGTCCTATTGTCATTCCCATTTTATAGATGAGGAAACCAAAGCTTGAGAGAGGGTCAGTGATTTGCCCAAGGCCACCCAGCTAGCAAGTATCCAAGGCAGGATTTGAACTGTGCTCTTCCTGACTGCCTTGACGGTCTATCCATTGTGCCACCTGGCCTGAAACCGTGGCTGATGATCACATACCATTCTCCATCACATACTTTTGCCTTTTTGGTTTCTTTCTCTACCTTTCTCTCCCCAGCCTCTTTCCGTCTTCCCTTCCTATTCCTAAAGCCTGCCAATAGTTTACTTTCCTGACAGTTAGGACTATGAAGATTGGCTGCCCAGAGTCTAATGTAATCACTCGAGAAGAGCTGCCAAGGAGGGGCAGACTTGGGGCTGCAACAGGGACTGGCAAACTTTTTTTTTTCAATTCTTGCATTTTAACTTTCTGAAGACCTACATTACTTTATAAAATATATGGTTCTAATGACATTTTGGTTTAAATCACTAGTGGGCTACAACACAGTGAGATTTATATCAGTAGTTAAGGGACTTGGGGGGAGTTTCATAAAAGAATAAAGTGGGACAGTAACATAAAACAGTGGGCCTTTATTATGGCACATTTCAGTTCTTACGAGTGGGAGGGCCAGGACCAATGAGAGGCAGATACAACCAGATCTCAGTCATCAGAGGGCTAGGTTAGGTAACCCCTATTTTAACCCTCGTTCTAGTCACTAGGACATTGGAAGCAGTGGTCTTCAGACCTCAAGAGCAGTTGAAAAGAAGTTATCAATGTTCCTTGAGAGAGGCTGTCCTGGGATTTGTCATGTCTGGCCCCGCCAACCTGCCGAGCCATTTCCTGGCTAATATGTGGGCCATCTGGCTTTCCCATCACCTCCACAAGGCAGCCTAGTGCCAAGCATTTTATAGGGATGGGCAGCTTCTTGATAAGGCATATCTGATTGGTTCCCACCTCTGATGTCATAGGCAGGTAAAAACTAGGCATCAGCTAATGTAAGAGAACCTGCTGACCTATCTAAGGAATACAAGCATAAGATATGGAAGAGCGTGGCAGGGAAGAAGATGTAAAGTGAGTGAGGGAGATTTCCAGAAGAGTTATGTGAACTAATTAGGTCCAAGAAAGGCCCAAAGCCCCAAGTGTTTTAGACTGACACCTCTGCATGTGTATATATTTATGCGTATGTTCATTTGATGTCAGAAAGGTTTTATGTTGATCTCATGTGTACTGTTTTCTACATTTAAGTTATATAAGATAATACAATGGCTACATTAACATTGAGTGGAAATATCAAACAACAGTTGTCTCAGTGATAGCAAAGTTAAATGTAGCTTGGGCACTGAGGGGAGGGCTCTGCAGGGTTCCAGTAGTCTTATCCTATTAGTACAATGAGTGTTAGTTGTCAGCATGGAAAGCTGGAGCGAGCCTGGGACAGGGGTGGGGAACCTGTGGCCCCAAACTTCAGGGTCTTTGGGTGCAGCCTTTGGACTGAGTCCAACTTTGGATTCAGTCAAAGGGCCGCACTTGAGGACCTAGAGGGCTACATATGGCCTCGAGGCCGCAGGTTCCCCAACCCTGCACCCAAGCGTAGGAAATTTGAGAGGAAAGAAAAAGAGGGAAATCTGGTAGCAAGGGAGGGGACAGGAGGGAGCAGGTATGAGGAGCCACTGCTAAATGGGAGCACCGGCTGAGAGGAAATGCTAAGTGGGACACAGATACTCTGCACTCTAAAGCTGGGTTTGGGAGGGAGGGCCTGCGGGCAATCACAGTAATCGTAGTTGACAAGAGGGATTAGGGCAGAGATTGTGGTCTCGGAGGTGGGACATCTGCTAACTGTGCCCACATCTTGGTTTCTCAGCCCCTCCCCCCAGGTGCCAGCAGACCTGGAGGCAGACAGGCCAGAAATACAACACAGCACCTCATTAGCACACACACACCCCGATTCCCTTGACAGCTGCTGCTGCAGGCACGGAACAGGCCCATAATCAGGGGTTCATGAGCACAGCATGGGGCCCTGCTGCGCTGCCCAGCCATGCCCACAACGTTCCCTGCTTCTAACCTCATGACTGATTTCTGTCACCCTCAGAAATCAAACCCAGTTCCCGAGAATACACTAGCAGCCTGCTCCAGTTTCCTTAATTAAGCACTTACTACCTCCCCAGGTGAGAGTGAAAGTCAGTCAGTCTGTAAGCATTAATCCAGCACCTGCTAGGTGTCAGGCACTGTGCTCATGCTGAGGATACAAAGAAAGCAAGGAACAGCCCCTGCCTTCAGGGACCTAACATCTTGATGGGGGCAATGACATGGAAAATTGTCATTTAGTCATTTTCAGTCATGTCTGACACTGTGACTCCACTTGGGGTTTTCTTGGCAAAGATCCTGGAGTGGTTTGCCATTTCCTTCTTCAGCTCATCTTACAGATAAGGAAACTGAGGCAACGAGGCTAAGTGGCTTGCCCAAGGTTACACAGCTAGTAAGTGTCTGAGCCTGGATTTGAACTCAGGAAGATAAGTCTTCCTGACTCCAGGCCCAGTGCTCTATTCCTGTGGTGCCAACAATTTGGGTACAAGGAACCAAATAGAGAATAGAGAAGGTTCCCTCAGTGGGAAGGCACCAGCATTGGGGTTAACAGGAAAGGCATCCTCCAGGGGGTAGGATTTGACCTGAGTCTTCAGGGAAGCTAGGAGTGGAGGTAAAGGGGAGCACTCCAGGCGTGGGAAAAGGAAGGGCAGTGAGCCTGCCCCATTTGTCTATCCTGATGGTACAGTGCTTCGACGGAGTCCAAAGGATGGGGGAGATTCTGACGGGTGACACTGAGGGCAGAGGGGATGGAGTGAGCAAAGGCACGGGCAGGGAAGTGCGACATAGTTGGAGGGCAGGGAGCATGCCATTCTCAGCTCAAATGCCCATGGCCTTTGTGACATAGGCAAGTGTGAGGGCAGGCTGCTCTGCAGAGACAGGGTGGCTTGTAGAGCCTGGAATGCCAAGGTAGAGAGCTCGGACTTTACTGGGCAGTAAATAGGGCCTGGTGACAGCGGTGGCGTGGTCAGATCTGTATGGGAGGAAGATGAGGCCAGCACTCATTTGAAGGCTGGGTTAGAGACAGCCAGCCAAGTGGCCCAGTGGAAAGAGAGCGAGATTGGGGGTCAGCTGCAGACACTACCCTGCTGTATGATCATGGACAAGTCACTTAACCTCTGTTTGCCTGAGTTTCCTTATCTGTAAAATGGGGATAATAATAGCCAGGGTAGCTATGAGGATCAAATGAGACATTTGTAAAGTGCTTTGCAAACCTAGAGAAATGGTGGCTGTTATTATTGGAGGACATTGGGACTGGAGGGGTGAGACCTGCCGGGAATGAGGCCCAAGGCAGTAAGACCAGAAAGGCGGGAACAGAGTAGAGGCCTCCAAGAAGAGAACTCACTAGACTTGGAAGCAGGAGTGAAAGGGAAAATAGTTAAAGCCAATGCAAAGACAATTACAAATACAAGGTGACTGGGCTGCCTTGAGCACAGGAGGAAGAAGAGGAAGGAGGGTGTGGCCAGAAGAGGCCAATTAGGAGGCTCTGAGTGATTGGGTGTCTGAGGCTCCCTGGGGCAGGGAGGGCAGGGCTGGGCACAAAGAACTTGACCCACTTTTGAACCCAGGTTCAAGGGGCAGTCTTGTAGGCTTGGCCCTGAGGTAGGATGGAGACCGGGGCACTGCAGAGGAAGGGGAGCAAAACAGAATCTGAGAAATTATTATAGGTGGTTTGTTATACTAGCCCTGGCATCTGTATGGTGCTGAGCACTTGTATGCAGAGAACATGAGCCTACCTGCCAGTCATCATCACTGGAGGGCACTGGATTGAAGCTGTCACCAAATACTGCTTCCACCATGTTCCTGCATCTGCCTGTAAAGACTTAGGCCTGGGGAATGGTGGGAGGGGACAGGAAGGCACCTAGATTCCCATTAATCTCTCCTGGTTTCTTCATCTGCCTCAGTTTCCCCTGTGTCCCTTTTCCCTCCCCCTTCCCAAAGCCCCCCTTTAGCCTTCTGCTTTAAATCCCACAACAGGAAACAACTGGAAGAATGGCTGGCATCCAAAGGGAAGACCTATAAACGCCCTCCTATGAAGTTTCTAACACAAAAGAAAAATATGCAAAAATTCAACCTTTCCTTCTGGAACAGCATAAAAGAGGAAGAGGAAGCAAAGACCAAAGAGCTGGACCTGTCCAACAAAATCAAGAGCAGCCTAGCAGAGTGCCTGAAGCTTGTGGAAGAGGTAAGTAGAAGCCACTTGGGGGGGTCTGGCCTGGGGGGGGCCTAGCCTGAGGGTGGCAGGCCTGGGAGGGGCTGGCCTGGAGGCTAGGTGAAGGCCTGCCCGAGTCTCAGAGACAAAGTGGAGAAGGAGCCCAGGGGTGACCATCTCTAACCTGAAGCTTCTAGGGAAACCAGAATGCCCTGCTTTGTAGTGGGTGTTCCTGGTTGAGCAGAGCAGCCTGGGAAGGCTGCACATAGGCTGTAGCTGCCTGTGGAGGCCACACTGACTGGCCAGAACCATTCCCTCATTCACATTTGACGGAGCTGTTGGTAGCACCTAATCCAGAGCTCTATATGTATTTATTGGGTGCTTCTGTGGAATAGCGCTTTCCTCAGTGATGTGAGAATTACACTTGCACCTTCTGTGACTATAGACAAGAAGGATGTTCGGGATGTGGTTTGGGGGGAATCTTAATTTAATGAGCCAGAAACTATCAGAGCTAGAGCTCCTGGAGATGACTCTGGTGGAGGGAACAGTGGAAAAGGGAAGGGTCTGACAGGGCATTAATTCACTGGAGAACAAGGGCTGCCCCCGGGAAGAGCTTGGCTTAGGGGGAAATGAGGTATTTCTGTCTGTGGGCACTAAGCCAGTTAGAGCTTCAGGCTCAGAGTTCTCCAGGGAGAGGCCAGGAAGTGACTCACACAGAGGGGATCACGGGAGCAAAGCCAGAAAGGACCCTGCTCTTTGCAAGGTCCAGGATGCTGGCTAAGCCAGAGAGCAAGATGGAGAAGGGACCAGATGTGTGCTAACCTGAGTGCTCTAATTACAGGGTATTACCCAGCGTGCGCTCTCAGCTGCCTCTCCCAGATAATTAAGTAGACCTTGTACTTAGGTGGGATGTGATCAGCCACGGGTGTGTCCTCTAAAGCCCTCTAGTCCACCCCACAGTGAGCAAGGATCTCATCCTTGGTACACTGACTGCTGTGATCTAGCCTTGGCCAGGGTACTGAGGATGGGATCCTTGGCTGGACGACCTCTAGGGAGAGAACCCAACTCCCTCCTGCCACAGCTGTTCCACTTTTAATAGCCCTGATCCTTAGGGAGTTTCTCCTGACCGCAGCCTCAGTTTGACTTTCTTTTGCACCTTCCAGCCCTTCCTTCTGGCTTCTGTTCTCTGAGACTGAGCAGAACCAAGCCACATCCCTCTTTCAGCACTTGAGACAGCTCCTCTGTCCCTTTGAGTCAAGTCCAGACTAAACCCTTCTCTGCGCTGGCTGCCCTCCTCTGGAGCCTCTCCAGACAATGAATCCTTGCTACTATGAGGCTCCAAACGTGGTCAGAGCAGAATAAGGATGGCAATACCACCAGCTCCCGGCTCAGGAGCCTGCTGTGCAGCTGCATTCTGCCCAATGTTTAACAACCAGCTTCCCAGAGGAAAAAAGTGTGCACGGGACACATTAAGTTTTAATCTCCTTTATTAGCATTTTCATCATCACTTTCTGACATCTGGACGGTCAACAACACAACATATCAAGCCCTGAAATTTGCCAATTTCCGAGGTGTAAATGCTTCTACTGAAAATGACATAATCCTCTCTCTCAGGCCAGTCTGAGCTGGCTCCAGCAACCCTGCTGAGAGGCCTCTTTAAACGCAGCTTAAGATTAATTTCCTTTTTTGTCTGCCGGGTCTGCTGTTAGTCACCAAGGTATTTTTAATCTCTGAGAGTTCCCTTTGTCTTGAGCCAGCCCCAGCACCACTGTGCTGCTCCTGGCCATCTTTGGGTTATACCAGCACTTGAGGATCCCACCCCTCCTTCTCCCTCTGACACCGAGGATAGTCACTGACTCAGTACTGGCGTTTCCGGAAATGATGTGTCAGTCGATTTCCTGTGGCCCCCCCAGCCTCTCGCTGGCACCTCGATGACCCTCAGTCTTTGCCTATTTGAACATAAGCTCTTGGAGGGCAGGGGCCATCTCATCCTCTGTGTCTGTGTCCCTGACACTTAGCACAGTGCCTAGAAGAGTCAGTCAGATTAAGTGCTGTCTGGCCATGTGTCCCTCACCCAGTACTTTGAAAACTGATTTGTGGGACCCAAATATGAGACTTCCCACATACTTCTATTAAATTTCATGCTGTTAGGTTCGGCCCAGTTTCTTCGCCCATACATCGTGATCTTTTTGAGTCTGGGGTCTGTTGTCCAGCATGTTAATTCTCCCTCACAGCTGCGTCCAGCTGCAAACTTGATAAGCCTCCTATCTATGCCTTTAAGTTATTAATAAAATCATGAGTAACACAGGGCCAGGGCCAGGCCCAGACCCTTGGGCTGCCTTTCCAAGCTGACATTGAATCCCACCCATTCTGAATGCACCTGTTATCAAGGCCGCCATGCCACTTACTTACTCTAAAGGAAGAGTTCACCCCAAACTGAGCAACCGGACTGTGTGACCCTGGGCAGGTGGCTTCATCTCTCTGGGCCTGTTTCCTCATTTGTAAAATGAGGGGGTTGGATTCAGTGTCCCTCCCACCTCTACCCATCTACCATCCTGTGATTCTGGGACTGTGAACCCCGCAGTTTGTCCTTTGGGTGGTGACTGTGGCTGATGGGCCATATTATGATGAGACCAGCAGTAACTCCAGGAATTTTTGTTTAAAGTAGTCCCCTGGCGGTTCTATCACCACATTTTTAACATTGACTGAATCCTCCTTTGTTGGAGTGGACTTCAGCGCCCTTTCTAGGCAGGGCTGCTCATAAAACATCTCCCTTTCACGCTTGTATCCCACCACCAAATCCAGTGATTCCACCTCAGTGACCCATGCCCCTCAGCATTGCCCTGGTACAGGCCCTTGCTGCTGCCCACCTGAAATATTCTGGTAGCCTTTTGAACAGATTTTCTTTCCTCTAATCAGCCCTTGACACAAAACCCTTTCTCTTATCTAGGAGTCTGGTCATGGTACTCCTTGGCTCAGGAATCCCTCAGTGACTGCCTTGTGCTAGCCACCCACAGTCTGGCTCTGGGCTCTTGCTCCCACACACTCCATACTCCAGCCTGCTAGAGTCAAAAAGGGGCTCTCCCCACCCCCACCCCCTACACACACACACACACACACCTGAATTTTCACACCTCTGAACCAGAAGGAAGGAAGGAAAAAGCATTTATTAAGCACCTACTATGTGCTACACTGTGCCAAGTGCTTTTACAAAGTGTCTCCTTTGATCCTCATGACAACTGGGGAGGCACATGCTAATATCATCCCCGTTTACACTTGAGAAACTGAGGCAAACAGAGCTTGAGCTGTTTGTCCAGGGTCACACCATTGGTCAGTATCTGAAGCCTGATTTGAATTCAGGTCTTTCTGATTCTAAGCCCAGCTCGCTATCCGCTGCACCACCTACCTGCCTCGAATTCTATCTCTCCCCCACTTTGCCCGTCCTTTAATTTCAACTCAAGTAGCCCCCTCTTCCTTACTGTTCCATGATTCCACTCTGGTTGGTAACAGCCTAGCTCGTCATCCATAATTATTGGTTTGAAATAACTACTCCATCTTAAGATCTGCGATGAGGAAGAAGGCCTCTGGGAATTGTCTGACGAGCACCTGAGATTTGAGGAGAGCAGACTTTGAAGGATTCAGAAGATGGTTCAGTAAGATCCCAAAGACGAAAATTCTTCCCAGTCAACCAAGGAAGGATAGGAAGTTCTGGAGACTCAAAGGAAGCAGTTATGAGGAGGAGCCCAAAGAGACTGACACGGTTGCTCAGGCTGCCCATGACCAGCTGAGATTGTTTTTAAAGGCTTGTATGTTACATGGTGGCAGGGGCAGGTAATGGTGACTGTGGAAGCATGGCCCCACTCTGGACGAAGAGAGTCAGAGGGACTGGCGACAAAAAAAAGATCCCTATTCTTAGCTCAGCTTATGGGAGGAAAGGAGGACCGAAGGAGAAAGGGAGCTGTTGTTCCTGTGAACAGCGACCAGAGAGAAAGCTGTGCTCCTCCATTTGTGTTTTGCTTCTGGTTTTCCTGCCAAGGGAAAGGCCCTTTGGAATAGAGAAGACAGAACCCAGGTAGCTAGTGAACAGTTAGTCACATCCAAGATGAATAAGGAGACAGTAGAAAGCCCAGCTGACAGCTTTCCTGGGGTACCAAGTGAACCGGTGGGTAGGATTGCTGAGCTGTCATCAGCTATGGTGATGACTTCCCTGCCGAAGTGAGGGATGGGGGCAGCTAGGTGGTGCAGCGAGTAGAGCACCAGCCCTGAGGTCAGGAGGACCTGAGTTCAAATCCGACCTCAGACACTTGACACACTTACTAGCTGTGTGACTTTAGGCAAGTCACTTAACCCCAATTGCCCTGCCTTCCCACCTCTAAAAGAAAAAAAAAAGAGGGATGGTGGGGGTGGGACACAGCACACTGTCCTGCCTCCTTGGTGTTGGCTAGTTGTGCTCAGCTGACTTGGTTTGAGTGGTTCACTGCCCTGCCTAGGGAATGATGTATTCAGAAATTATGGTGATACCAAGTGATATGAAAACGAAGGGTGGTTTGCTGTCTAGGGAATGATGTATTCAGAAATTATGGTGAAACCAAGTGATATGAAAACAAAGGGTGGTTTACTGTCTAGGGAATGAGGTGTTCAGAAATTATGGTGATACCTAGTGATATGAAAACAAAGGGTATCAAAAAAATCTTTAGGGTATCAACAAAAATAGGGGTGGGTTGCGTTTTTGTTGTTGTTATGGGTAATGGGAGAGCTACCAGTCAACTAGAAAAGGACGAAAATCTTGTTCTTGTTGTAAGGGGCACAGGGAGAAAGGGGAGAATGGAGTCTAAACTATGAGTCAATGACTTCAATCCTTGGCAAAATTCTGGAACATAATATTAAAGGGTAGTTAATGGACAACTGGAAAAGGAAGCAGCAATTAGCAAGAGCTTGGATGGCTTCATCAGAACCATGTCATATCCTCCTCAATAAAAGCGAGTGGGGAGAAGGGTGGGAGGAGAGTATTTTGAAAACAGACTTGTGTACATCTCCAGGAACTAACAAAACAAAACAAAAGGAATGAATAAAATGTAATGAATGTTTAAAAAAAAAACCCCATACAGGTCATGCCTGAGTAAACCTACCTGCTTCTATGATGCCATAGCAGTTGCTTAAAATGCGTGGGGTCTTTGTTCCACTAGGGCGTGCACTCTGATGAGATCCTGGCTGTACTCTCTGGTTTTCCTGAGGCAGAAAAGTTTGCCACCTTCTGGATCTGCAAGGCCAAGCTGCTGGCGAGTAAAGACAGCTCGGAGGTGATAGGGCTCTATGAAGCTGCTGTTCGCTGCGGGGCCGAGGTGAGTGTCCTCTCTGATGTGGCTCTCTCTTCAGGCACCTTGCATTGTGACTAACAGAATTCATCTGAGCCCATTGTCAAAACCAGCATTCTTCCTGCTATCCAAAAAAGGTCTTTGTACCTTCCCTGTCACCCATTCAGAGAAGGATGACCACCTTGCAGGGCTGCTATAAGGCCCTAGTGAGATGATCTTTATAAAGCACTGAGCGCTTCGAATATCATAGGTGCTTAGTAAATGCTTGTTCCCTGGGTACTTGGGCTCTAAAAGTGAGTGTATGTAATGGAAACAGGGTGCCAGGGAAATTGGCTTCCCGCTCAGCTGCGTGAGGGCGACTCCCTTGGGCTGGGAAAGAGTTCATCTGAGTGATTACCAAGGTACTTTCCAGCTCTGAGTCATCATTTTAAGACGGGCACCCATTTTTGAGGGGTTTTAGTGACTTCACATATCTCACAGTGTGGCATAGAGTTTGTTAAACATGTTTGTGCCTCAGTACGGCATTTGTGTAGAGTCAGACTCACAGTGTGATTTGTATTTTCATGGTTGTTTTTTTGTTTGTTTTGCTTATTGCAAGGATTAAGTGACTTGCCCAGGGTCAAACAGCTAGTAAGTGTCAAGTGTCTGAGGCTGGATGTGAACTCAGGTCCTCCTCCAGGCCAATGCTGTGATTTGTCAAAGTATGTACTGACTATACAGGGGGTTATCCAAGACTTTCACAATCTTGTTGAAAAAGTGAGGTTTTTTTATTTTGTAATATTATTCACCTGAGCAAAATGGAATCTGTCCCTGAGAAAGTGAGGATGTGCCCCACACAACAGGAGTGCCCCAAAATCTCATGGCCCCATAGCTAGAAGGGACCTCAGAGGCCATTTATTCCAACCTTTCATTTAGCAGATAAGGAAACTGAAGCAAACAGAGGTTATGTGACTTGCCTTGGGTCATGCATCTCATACCATAGGTGGGATTTGAACTCGGGTCCTTCTGACTCCAAAACCTGTGCTCTTTCTACCGTAATATGTAGAAAGGTGCTTTGTAATAGCAGCACATAAAAATAGCACGTTTTCTAAAAGGCTGACCAATACAAGAAGCCAGAACGGCTTCCTCAGGAATGCTTCAGGGATCTCTAACTTCTTTAGTCTGGGTATTTCCTCTGCTGATTCGGATAGAAATTGCTGCCCTTCTTAATGGATAGTCTTTGACTAAACAGTCTTTGACTGTTGTGTCTGACAAAAAATCCCATCACCTGGGGATAAAATTCTCCAAGCCTGGCTAGGCTGCCCCTTGGCCAATAATGCACTGTACATTGCTAAGCCCGGGCCCAAAATCTTTCCCCTGTGGTCACCTGTCCAGAGCCAATGTACAGTACTGGCCTAGGTGAACCCATGGTCACCCATCCCAACCTCAGAGGACTTGAGGGGAGGATGGAAACACACAGACCACCATAACTAAAGGAACAATTAAGACCAGTGGCATGAAATGACCCCATCAGGAGAAACAGCTGAAATTTTGGAATCCTAAAAGGGCATTTTTACGTAGAGATAGAAAGGGCTGTTGACTGCTTGTAAAGATCGACACAAGATCCCTTGTACATGCATCGAGTCCTAAGGAGTAACATTAGTGCTTCGACATCAAAGTTTTGTGTCAAAGTTAAGAAAGAGTTGTATCTTTGGCTCTGGGATGGGAGGAAGGTGTGTAGGCAGGACCCCTGGACCCATTGGGTAGTTAATGTGCCCACTCCTTCCATGCCCACTGTGTACCTGGAGCACAGTTCTGCCATTCTGAATGACTGTTGAGATTTGGTACAGTGGAAAGCAGGATAGATTCGGAGTCTGAGGCCCTGGGTCCAAAGCCCAGCTATGCACTTTCCCACAAAAATAATGTCACACTGTCTGAAAAATCAGCATCAAATAAGGACAGGTTATGTGACAGGTCAGGTAACCCCTGTAGGCCCACTTCCTCATCACCAGAATGAGGGGCTGGCTCTGGAGTCAGAGGAGCTGAGTACCTGTGTGAGGTACCTCTGAAGCTTGGGCAGGCCTCAGTCTGCTCTTCTATGGCATGTGAGGTCCTCAGTTCTGTGACATCGTAGGCACACCTTGAATTATGGCTGAGGACCTCCGTGGGCCCTTCCAGGTCCGGGGCAAGATGGCTGCAGGAGCACCTTCCTACTCGGAGTCTGTGAGCCCTGGTCCCTAGCTGCCTATCATCTTCACTTCTGTGACGTTTTCTTTCAGAGTCAGGACTGACTAGATTCCCAGAGAGTGGGGTAGGGAAGCAGTGGTGCTCCTGGGGGAACATTGCTCCAACTTAAGAATGCACATCTGAGGAAAAACAAAGCAATTTGCTGAAAGTCCACTTTTCAGGAACGCATCTCCCTCCCTAAAAGTGAGAAATACCTGGGTCCTTCTTGTAGTCCCTTTATTCCTTCATTTCTCCCATGCAGCAGGGACATTGGATTTTTTTTTTAATTTATATAGCTTATAGCTTTTTAGCTATAGCTGGACAAGAATAAAAGTGAAATACTTGTGTGTGTCTGTGTGTGTGAGTGAGTGCGTGCGTGTACGTGTGCATGTATGTGAGCACACATTTATTTGCTGCAGAGGACATTTGACTTCCAGGATTCTCTGACTTTGAAAGGTCTCCATTTCTCTGTTCCACTAGAATCCTGTCTGACGTTGTGTGTGTATGTGTGTGTGCTTCCTTCTCACAGCCAATACACGAATTGCGGGATGTCGTCCTCAGTATACTGAAAAGCACCAAGAGAGTGACAGAAGGTAATGACGCATGACCTTGTCCCCCTTCCTGTGAGGTGCCAGTGAGGCGTCATGGCCTTGGGAATTTTTTTCACAGACCCCGGGTTAAGAACCCCTCATTTAGAGGTTAAGAGAAACTGAGTTTTGGAGGACAGGTTGAGAAAGGCAGTGGTTTCCCATTATGGATTTAGGCTGCATTTACCTAGAGAGTCACCACCACGAATTCATTCATTCCTCTCGGTATCTCTACTCCACACATAACTGCATGTGTTCACTGCCTTTTGGTTTTTGGGTTTTTCTGCTCAAATACTTAAACCATTCTTGAACTCTGCCTTATTTCTCGGCCTTGTGCACCTAGGAATTACCAGTGAAACGACTTCTACATCTGTGAAGGCGACGGCAACAGAAGAGACGTCCCAAGGATTTGATTTTCTCCCTCCAAGAGAGAGAGTCCAAAGTGGAGCCGCTCCTTCAACAGCCAAGAAGTGTAAAGACAATCATTTACTGTCCTGTATCAAGTTGCAGGTCACCCCCTTGCCAAGGTAAGGACATTCCCCAAGTGTGCCCTGTGCCAGGGAGCTCCTCAGTCCTGCTCCTGCCCTGCTCTTCTTCCCCCAAATGCCATGATCATAGTGGTTGTTATGATTTCTCTGGTGTTGGCCAAGAAGCCTGATCCTGTCCTTGCTTCTAGAATCAAGAAGATCTTCTCTGAAGTAGGCCAGTTACAAGAGCCACGGAGAGTGCATTTAGGGATAGGGTTAGTCTATGACCACATGTACTGACAATGTCATTGTCCTTTTTCGGGAAGAAGGTGAAGAGTGCCACTGGTTTCTAAAATGTCAGTACAGGCCAGCCCCTTTCCTATTGATCTTGCCTAGTCCTGCTTATGATCTATGAAGAGAAAATCCAAATGAAAAATGAACCAGAAGTGTCCCGTTCTCACTGTCTGGGACAAGCAGCTGGGCCTTTTTCCATCTCTTAGGTGTGGCATTTGCCCATTACTGTTCATTCTCATTTACTCACAGCAGCAGAGGCGAGGGGGCAAGGCACAATCCAGAGCCCTCTGTTGTTAGAACATGGTCTCATAACCCCCCAGGTATTCCTGAAGAGGCCCATTCATATCCACTTATAGGACACCCTGGGAGGTGGGGGCAGCTAGCTAGCCTAAGATTTAAGATGTGCCATGAACAGGTAAGGGGTTTCCAATCTCCACAGCAAGGGCTGCCTCTCCCTCTAACCCCCACCCCCATCATTGTAGCAGACTCAAGCACAAGGGGCTCCCTGTCTTCCCTCCCCTACAGAACCCCTGGAATGCCTAAGATACAAGACGTGAAGCTCATCACTCCTGTGCGGCGCTCCCTGAGGATCGAGCACGCAAGGCCGAACTACCCCGACACGCTTCAGGAACACAGCATGGTGGTGGCCTCTCTCGACCAGCTGCCGAGGGTGACGGAGGCCGACTGCTTCATCTACTGTAAGAATGAGGCTCTGCCAGAGGAAACCGAGCTCCAGATCTTTGGGGTGTCATAGCTCCTGGCTCTCCTGGAAAGGGGCTTGATGCTCCAGAAAGCCCTGGTGGGAACCCTCCCCTGGCTCAGGCCAAGTGGCCCTGGCAGGATGAGCCAGGCACAGCCTCCCAGCCTGGAAGCTCAGTCCAAGGGGATTGGATTCATTGAGTAGTATAACCTGTGCACATTACATACCGCAAGCTTAGACTTATTAATGATTTATGAGACAGTATTGGAAAATATATGACTTTGTTGCAACAATTCAGCTAGCAGCTGTTGTGGGGGTGAAAGACCAACACAAGCCCAACAACAAGAATGCTGCCAGCACAGATTCATTTGATCTGCTTTACTTAGGAAAGTAATGTTAAGGGGTTAGCAATCTTACTTTAATGCAATGGATACATATAAATTCACTTAGTTCAGGAGGAAAAGCCAGCAACCTGAACTTCAGAGCAAGTACAAACAAATTACAAACATACACAATGTAAACAGACCAAACAGTTACCAAGAAACCATCAACATCCGGGTTGACGAGCCGGGAGGCTCTTAGAGCGGCTGCCCAGAGTCCCAGGCCAACACTTCTCCAAGAATGACAGCCTCAAGCAAACAGCTCTGTTCTCTCTTTTTAGACAGTCTTTAGACATCGCCAAACATTGAGTGACCAGAACTTAGGGACATACTGTTGGCTCTAGTCTTAGCAACTCCCATTAGGGCCCCGGAGGCTTCACGCCCACATAGGCTTAGCACCTAGTAGATAGGGGTTTGGGCCTGGGGCTTTGCACCTAGTGAGGCTCAATCAAAGAGACTTAAATTAATTTGGCATTCTAAACAGTAAGAAAGTCCCAACTTAATGTTACAGACCTTCAAGTCAGTATTTTATCGTTGTTCTTGATGATGACAATGGCAGTGCCCGCTGATAGAGCTCTTTAAGCTTGACCTGCACTTTAAATCCTCACAGCAGCCCCAGGAGGGGCAGAGCTCAAAAATTATTGTGCCCATTTTACACATGAGAAAACAGGCTGGCATCAAACTGACATAGTAAGGGGTGAAGCCCAGGATTCAAACCCAGATCTTCCTGGCATGCCATGATCGCAATGTTTTCCATGATCCCCAACTGCTAGCCGTGGCAGAAGTCCATATTCTCTTGTCAGTGAATCATGGACTCCAACAAGCACCTACTATGTGCCAAGCACCATGCCAGATGCCAGGGATACAAAGGCAAAAACCAAACAGGCCTTGTCCTTGAGGACCTTACACTCTGCCACCACCATCTTGGAAGAACAAAAATTACCAATAATGCAAAGGGCAGTGGAACAACACATGATATATCATGTGCCCGAGAGGTGATAAAGACAAACGTCACCAAGAACATGTGTGGCCAGGAACAAAGGCCCTGAGAGTGAGGAGAGCAGATGGGAAAGACTCCATCAGGACACCAGGATGTCAGAAGAACAAGAGGACGGCCTCTGAACCACAAGGGCACCATTTATGGAAAGACAGATGAGAGGTGCCTTGGAAGAGAGGGCATGGAGGGACGGCACCCTGCATTGAGGAGAGCCTGCCTCTGAATGGAAGCACAGCTCCTTCTCCTTGTGTGCGTGGTGCAGGAATGGGCGCTTCAGAGGCCTGGTAGTCATAAAACTATTAGCATGGTGTAGACCCTAATTAGCAATCCTGTCCTTTAGTGCAAAAGGCATGGAACTGAGAGCTGGAGACCAGGGCTCTAGGCCCCTAGAGTTTGTAAAGAGATGGAACTGGGAGCTGGAGACCAGGGTTCTAGACCCCCAGAGACTGTAAAGAGACACATCTGGAACTGGGAGCTGGAGACGAGGGCTCTAGGCCCCTAGAGTTTGTAAAGACACATCTGGAACTGAGAGCTGGAGACCAAGGTTCTAGACCCCCAGAGTTTGTAAAGAGATGCATCTGGAACTGGGAGCTGGAAACAAGCACTCTAGACTCCCAGAGTCTGTAAAGAGATGGGTCTCAATTTTTCTGTGGAGTAAGCGGGGCTGGCCCTCCACAGTCTCTCAAGTTTCTTCCATCTCTACTATTCTTGAATAAATCATCTCATTGAGCTCCTTCATTTTAAAACAAAGAGATATGTTTAGAACATCTAGGATCCTTGATTTTGAGCTGGAAAAGATCTTGGAATTCTAATGAAGCTCCTTAATGAGGAAACTGAGGCAAAGTGACTTAAGTAGCTGAGGTCACACAGAGAGCCAGGATTTGAACTCTCTTCCTCTGACTTGGAATCTAGCACACTTTCCATTGTAACTCTCCCAAAGGCACCCAGCTAGTTGGTACTTTGCTAGCAGCTATCAGAATCTCAGAGTTGGAAGGGAATTGAGAGGCTGTCTGGTCCAAGCCATACAGAATCAATGACAAGGGGCCCTCTAGCATCTCCTTAAACTCTCCATTGAGTCTCTTCTGTTTTGGGGCTGCTCAGCTGGTTTAAAAGCCAAAATCTTTGCTTCTTTTTTTTAATCTCGCCCTCTGGAGCTATTCAGTTCAACATTTACTAGCACTTCATATGTGGGAGCACTTCAGATATTTGAAGACAATCAGCGTGTTCCCACCAAGCCACTTCTTCAGCTTAAGCACCCCTGTTCCTTTGACCAATCCTCATATGGCATGTTCTCCCTTCCTCCCATTGGCCCTATTGACCTCCTATTCGTGTTGATCTATGCTCAAAGTCTGTCTAAAATGAGGCACCCAGATTGTAACGCAGGAACGGTAAATACCGTCTGGCCAGGGGGAGAAAATGGGGGTGCTCTTGGGGCAGGGCTTAGCGCCCCAGGAGGGCACTGACGTATCTGAGCTGACATGTCAAACCGTTGATCTCTTGAGCTCGGAGACCATATCTTTTTATAGGAAGTGCCACCTAGTCACCCATCACTGGTGAGCCTCTAAATTGGTGAGGGTTCTTAACCAAAATGTAGCACTTCATGTTTATCCTGACTAAACACCCTTTCCATGGATTTTATCTATTGTTCTATCTTGTCGGGGTCTTTTTGGGTCCTGTCATCCAACATGTCACCTACTCCATCTTTCTTCATGGCATCTGAATATTTGAGAAGCCTCACTTCTTGGCCTTTATCCAAGTCACAGACAGATAAAATGTTGACCAGCACAGCACTAACACAACTAGAGGCCTCCCCCAACATTTACGTGAGTCCTTTGGGTCCAGTCCTTGAGGCAGAACTCAATCCACCCACATGGACTCTCCTTGAGCCCGCATTTCTTTGTCTTGTACCCCTGCTATGATGAGAGGCCTTGTCAAGGACTTGGGCAAAATCTGAGTTTACTACATGTAAACTAGCATTTTCCCAGTCTCTTCTTCAAACAGGACCACATTTGCCCTTTCCAGCTTCGCAGCATCTCTCCCACTTTCCAGGATCTTTCGAAGGCTGTCAAATCAACTTAATTACACCTGCCAGTTTTTCCAATACCCGGGATTTCACTTTGGCCCAGGTGCTTGAACTCATTAAAGAGAGCTAGATACATCTTATCCTGTCACTCATCTGGAGTTTCGACCGTCTAATTATTTCCACCCTTCCATGACCATGCTTCTTATAAGTTAAGCAGAAGCAGAATACAAGTTGACTAGTTCAGCCTTCTTTCCATTTTACGTTGACATCCCCACTCACCTACAGCAGCTCCATCCCTTCTCTTGTAACCTCTTTTGTCTCCAGTGTACCTCCAACCCACGTTTGTAGTCCTTGGCCACTGACCTCAGCTCATTCTGAGTCTCACCTTTGCTCAAGCTAATCCTATAGGCGTATGCTATTCTATTGTATTCACCCACAATTACTTGCCCTTGCTTCCAACTTCCATGTGGGACTTCATATAGTTTTTATGTGAGTTCCCTGTGTGGCCACATCAGTCTCTTTAGGCAGCTCTCCATTTCTGTTCTCTATGCTTCCCTCTGCTTGTGTCTTCAGAATTTCATTCTTGAGAACCTTTAGATCTCTCTCGACTAAATTCTCCAGAGATTACCAGGTCGTTGGAGCCCTCTTATCCTTTCTCTGAACTCTTTCAGATCTGCTCTGCCGAATGTGTGGTTCACTCTGGAGTGTGCCTGGCTTTGCTCTTAGGCAAGTGAATGAAAGACTAACATTATCTGGCCTCCCAATACCCTGACTGTGAATGTTTGCCTCTTGGGCCATCCACCCCTTGGGGGAACTCACCTCCTCCTCATCTGCTTGTTCTCACATCTTGAGGAGGCAGGCACAGCTCCATTTTGGCAGTGGGGAAGCTGAAGCACAGAGGTCAAAGTTGTCTGTCCACAGTCACGTGATAACGAATCTAGTGGTGAGACTCCAGATAATCTGAAACCCTCTGCCACTAGACCTGTTGTTTCTCTTTTCAGGGTTGGCCAAAGTTATCAAGAAAGTTAAAAAATAGAATACTTCCTGTAGTTTGTATAAACTTTTCCAATATTAGAATAGGCCCACTGACCATGGGCCCAATGCTCCATCTCCCAAGGCCAGGTCTCATCTGGCAAAGCAAAGCATAGTGTTGTTGGGTCCAAATTCCCACTTTGCTTTTATCCATGAAATTCAGTTGCCAACCATTTAGGGATTTCGCTTCAGTGTTCTGGGCCCTGGAGACTAAAGGAACCTTTGTTAGGGAGGAAAGATTATGCCCCAAATAATTAGTTGGCCATTAAGTGAGCTGTGAGTTTCCATCAAATGGTGATAGAACTAACTGCAAGCTAGCTTATTTATCCCTGTATAGGAAGCCATAAATACAGATAGAAATGTTTGTGCACTATCAAATGCATATATACTTATATACACACATATATATAGTGACACTTTTGCTACCTTGTTATATTCCTGCACCTCGTAAAAAGGCCTCACTGTATGAGGAGGCCCATCCTCATAGATTTCTACAAGTGGCTCAGGCCCCCAATTGTTTGCGGTACACCACCCAGGATAGCCACAGACTGGTTGGTGCCCAAAGTGTTCACAGGCTAATCCTCACAGCCAGGGTTGAAGAGAAGACTTCAAAGAACAACTCCTTCAGAGACTGGAATGGTTTTGATTGCTGCTACTGTTCACAGATATGGTGCCTGGGGTTGGCTTGTGATTATGTAGGCCCAGGAAACATACATCCCAGGGGGACTGACTTGACACTTATCAGGGGCCAAATGCAGCCACATCTAACCCTTCCTGGGACCAGCCAGACATGGAGCACATATCCTTCCGGATATCACTAAAATACAAGTGAAGCAAGGACACGTGAGAGAGTGTGTGTCAAGTGACTTCTGTGCGAAGGGGAATATGGTATCCCCTTTGCAAATTTGGAAGCAGCAAAAGACATGCTTCTCTTTGCTTTGTGCTCACCCTGGTCAGCCAGGGGCTGTGTGTACCCCTCCCCCACCACACTAGAGCCAAACCCAGTCTACGGGCGTGGATGGGACATGGCAATGAACATAGGCTGTTACTGGGTCCTTCTGGGCAACTCTTAACCAGCATTTATATGTAACAATCTCTGGTTGGCGAGAAGCACTTTACAAACATTATATCCTGCTCTGGGATAAAGTAAAAGGAGAATCATGTAAATAAAATGTTTAGAGGGAAATGTGGCAAATGTGTGTATTTGTTTTGCTAAACTATGCTTCCTATAAGGGAGGGTTCTATTGGGGATGGGGCAGAAATCACTGGGAAAAAATGTTTTTTAAAGAGCATCAATGGAATATTTCCCCAAAATGTAGTTGGCAGATTTTATCACTAAAATAATTATGTAAGTGTATTTTCTTAGAAGAGAAAAAAAATCTTTTAAAACCCTTTAAACATTTGAAACATCGCTATTCTCATTCAAAAGTGTCTCTTACCAATCCTACTTGCATTACAATTTTATAGCAGGTTGGATAATAGAATCAAAGAGCTAAAGCTGGGAGGGCCCTTCGAGACCTTCAGAGGTTCCCTAGCTTATTTGGC
>CM053625.1:334071010-334138660 GCA_028646595.1 Phalanger gymnotis
AGAGACAGAGATACTACCTATCATATGAGATAACATACGTTAAGTAGTTCACAAATCTTAAAGCATATATAAATGCCAGCTCTTACCATCGCACTAAGCCTGTTAGGAAGCTAGACTGGGCCCAAAATCCCACTTTCCCATGCTCGGTAAAGGGCCCTGAAACCAGACTGAGACCTGGAGCAGAGTAGAAAGCACATTGGATTTGGATGGGAGGACTAAGTGGCCTCTCAGTCCTTCAAAGGTCTCGAACTTAAGAACCCAGGAGACCTGGCCAGGCTGAAGCTCCAGGCTATTTGGATATTTAGCCAGCAGGGGGTACTAGCGGTCAATGAGAGGCAGATGGCAGCCTCACTCACTGACCAGTCTGGAGGGCCTGCCTCTTCAGCACTGTCCCCTGCCCTAATGGAAAAAGTGAAAGCTTAGGTGAAGGTCAGCTGGCCCACCTCCCCCAGAACATACACACGTGCGCACATACACACGCACACCACCTCCTCCTCCCCAAACTACTACCTGAATCTCTCTCTTGGTGGAGTTGATGTCCTCTTGCCCGCAGCTCCTCCTGTCCATGTGCCTGAGCAGGAAAGAAGGCCAGTGACCAAGAAAGGGCCTAAAGGACCACTGCCCCCAAGGGGCTGCCAAGGTCCATATGGCCCCTGAAAGCACCCCCCACCCCCTGCTCCCATATAATCACAGAGATATGGACGAATTCTTGTGTGAGCTATGTGCTTTAACATTCTGAGACTGTTTTCTCATCTGTAAATTGGGGCTAACATTAGAAATACTTCCATCTCAGTGTTGTCGTGAGGCCTAGATAAGATACTGCAGGTAATAAAAAGTTTCTCAAGCATGAGAGTGCTCCAAAAACATCAGCTGTTATCATTATGGCCTGTGTCTGTCCAAAAAGGCTGTTTGGTGTGGTGGAGAGGACAGTCCTTTGAACCAGGAAGAACTGGGTGAAAGTCTCAACTCTGATACAAGTGCCTGTGTGACCCTGGTGGGCACCTAATTTCCCAATGCTCTAAATGATTCTCTAAGACAGGAGCTCGTTTGTTTGTTTGTTTGTTTAGGGTTTTTTTGGAGGAGAGAAAGGAAGGCAGTTGGGCTTAAGTGACTTGCCCAAGGTCACACAGCTAATAAGTATATCAAGCGTCTGAGGCTGGATTTGAATTCAGGTCCTCCTGACACCAGGACTGGTGTCCTACTCATTGCGTCACCTGGCTGCCCCAAGACAGGAGCTCTTAATCTTTCTCACATCATGGACCCATTGGGTAACCTGCTGAAACCCAAGGACTCCTTCTCAGAACAATGTCAGGTTGTTGTTTCTTTGTTTTCGAGTCATAATTAAAGGATATACTAAATTTCAGTTAGAGGTTATTGAAAATAAAGACGTCATTCTTTCCCATTCAAGCTCACTAACCCCGGCTTAAGGATCTCTTTTCTATGTTTCTAAGTCCAAGAGAAGATGCCATTTGCCAGCCAGCTGACGCAGTATATTATGCAGACCTCTCCTACCATCCATCCTTACTCTCCTGTCCTACCCTCTGTATAATGATGGCATTGGCCCAAATGGCCTTGGAGCTCCAGCACCATGATCTTACCAGCTTTAGACTAAAGCAGGAGTCCTCCGTCTGGGGTCCATGAACTTGCTTTTTCAATATCTGGAGAACTGTCTTTCAGGAAAACTAGCTTTCTTTGTACTACCCATGTGTTGTATGCCTTTAAAAACATGATTGTGAGATTCCGTGGGCTTTGCCAGACTGCCAGATGGGTCCAGGTTAAGAACTTGTCTTCTAGAGCACCCATTGCCCCCTAGAAGTACTTCTCCTCCCAGACAACCCGGAGTTGGAGGTTTTGGCTAAGGCCTGGTTCTCCTGGGTCCCAGCTCCTGAGAAATAGTACCGTAGAATCTCTGGTGTGTGTGTTTGTGCATCTATATATGTCTGTCTCTCTCTGTGTCTCATCTTTCTGTCTCTATCTCTGTTTCATTGTCTCTGCTCACTTCCCCTCTTCTTCTTTCTCTTGTTCGTTTGTGTTCTTCTTCTCCTTTCTCATCTGTCTCTGTCTCTCCTCTCTCTTTCTCTCATACACACACACACACACACACACACACACACACTGCTATCTAGGTCTTCCTAAAATTGGACATGAATAGTGACAGTATCAGGGAAAGACAGGGCATCCCCAGAGACTCAATCCCTTCAATCTCCTTCTCAGCCCCTCCTTCCCTCCTCCCCATCCAGTCTATCCCCCTCCCCCCAGGAGGCTAACAGTCCTGGGGCTCACTCACTGGTACAGCTCTGCCAAAGACACCTCCAGCTCCTGCAGCTCCTCAAATAGCTCTGGGAAAGAACAAGGAATCAGCAAGGGTCAGCCAAGACTCCCAACTGCCCCCCAGAGCCCCCTGTCCTTCTCCTGGTGCTGCTGCTGATGTGACCACCTTTGCTCTTGGTCCAGGCCTGCTTGCAGGCGAATGACCAAATCAGCAATTGTGAGAGTTGGGAGAGCCCTCGGCAGACATCCCACATCTGATCCAACCCATATCTGAAAAAGAATCCCTACCATAGCCTATCCAACACATACGCATTAGCCTTTGCTCAAAGACCTCCAGGGAAGAGGAGACTCACTACCTTCCAAGGCAACCCATCCTTCTAACCCATGCCTCCTGCTATCACATACTCAAAATCAGCTCTCCTGTCCATTCCCAGTTCCTTCCATCAATCCTTATGCGTCATTGACTCCAGGCCCTTCACTTTGCAGTTTGCCCTCCTCTGGATGTCTGCCAACTTATCAACATCCTTCTTAAAGGGTGGTACGCAGAACAGAACACAGTGCTACAGATAGGAGACTCCAGTACTAAGAGAATATTACCTCCTTATGCTTAGAAGTTTAATACCTCTAATGCAAACCAATATTTCGTTGGCTTTCTTGAATAACACATTGTCAGTTCCTATAGAGCTTGCTGTCCACTAAGTACCCCAGATCTTTTTCAAACAAACTGCCATCTAAGCCCTGCCCCTCCTCCAAATTCTTCATACTTCTGAAGGTATTTAATACCAGGATCTGCCTGGAGCTCACTGTCTTGGGACAGGAGTGAAGTATAAGTGAAGCCCCTAGGACCATACATTTGATTTTGGAAGGGATGCAATTTGGCCCATCTTGAATGGCTGATGTGCTAATTAGCTTTCTTTTGTTTCTTTTTTTCTTCTTCTTCTTTAGCTTAAAGCAAGAGTTCTTCACCTTTTCTATGGTCTGGACCCCTCTAGCAGCATGGTGAGGTTATGGGGCCCTTCTTAGAATAATGCTTCCAGTAACTGAAGGAAATGCCAAGTTTCAGTGAGAGCTTAGTGAAAATAAAAATGTGATGTAATTTTTTTTCTGATCTAAGTTCATGGCCCCCCTGACATCTATCTGTAGCCCCTCCAAGGGGGAGGTTACACACCTCTATTTTAAGGCATGAACTCTAACATTTGAGGAGAGGGAGCGATATATTGACAAAAGAAGATGATGTAAAAACAATAGATGTCAATGCCATTAACAATTTCATAAATGTTTGCTGAATTGAATCATGTAGGGATTTTTATCTACTTCTGGTCCCACAAACAGTAAATCTCCAGCAGAGTTTGCCTGGCCAGAGAGGAGGCATAAGGAGATAAGTAATAAATGATCTTGTGGTACTGGAATGCTCCATCTTTGGTACCATGTGGAATTCCTCACCTTTCTCCCTCTTAGAATGGCTCTAGGGTGAATAAGAAATTGAACCCTTGGAGCACCCTGGTTCTTCCCTTCTGGCATGGCCAACCCAGACCTTCAGGTGAATGAGGGGAAATAAGGCAATGAGCCCTTTGCCATACTGTCCTTGACCTCACCAGTCTACCCTCAGCCTCCTCTAGCAAAGTCCTGGGGCCTCTCGGCTAAGATGACACCCAACCTCTGCCCTGTCCAATAATGCTAACCACTCCTCTTCCTAGTCTGCTCTCCTCCCCACCTTCCTTCTCCAGTTTTGCCCACCATTCTCCTGGGCCCAGACAGTCAGCTCCCGGGTCAGCTCAGGCACCACGAGGAAGGTTCGCCAGCCCTGGCGCTTCTTAGACTTCAAGATATCCCCAAAGATATGGTCCCCAATGTACAGGATGTCTTTCCCCCTTACTCCAAGCAGCTCACATACAATATCAGATGAACCTGGTTCCCAAAAGAAGAGTAAAGGTCACTATCCCTTCCCTTAGCACCTTTCTCTCCCCACCAGGGCTGATGTAGTTGCAAAGGGATAGTTAGTCTCCTGTAATATACTGGAATTTTCCATAGTTCTGAGTTCCCTGAATAGGTGATCTGAAGAGATGGGTGCCTCCAGCCAAAAGAACATAAGGAGAAGCCATGGGGCAGTGTCCAAGGACAGGGATGAGGGAACTCAGGGCACACGGGGAGCTCTGACCTCCAGAGTAGACAGCGCAGTGTTGGTGGGGTCCAGTGTAGGTGCCGATTCGCAGCTTTCCCGAGTCCTAGAAGAGATCGGAGGGTAGAAGCAAGAGTGGTCACTAGACCCAGGAGCCCCAACCCCTGAGGAAAAAAGAAAACCTCTTTTTTTCAAGTAAGAGATGCTGGTGGGGTAAATCTGAAAGGGAAGATATGAATGCAATGGGGACTTACTGTGCTATAAGAAATGATGAAAGAAAAAGGTTCAGAGAAACCTGGGAAGGCTTACATGAACTGATGCAGAAGAACAAGCAGAACCAGGGAAATAATTTATACAATAACACTATTGTACAAACTTAAGAACTCTGATCAACTCAATGACCAACTACAATCCCAGAGGACCAATGATGAAGCTTGCTACCTACCTTCCAACAGAGAAGTGGTAGAACCAGGGTGCAGAATGAGACATACATATGTGTGCATAGCCAAGGTAGAAATTTGTTTTGCTTGACTATGCATATTTATTAAGAAGGTTTTGTTTTTTACTTTTTCCTGCTCAATAGTGGGTATGGAAAAGTGAGAAGAGAAAAAATAAATGCATGTTAGTTGAAAAAAAATTTAAAGAAAAAAAACAAGAGAGAGAATTAAAGTAGCCTTAGCTAGAGGCCCTGGAGAGAAGATGGAGAGATTGGAGGGCTCCAACTTTTTAGCCCCACCCAAAACACCATGCTAGAGCCCACCCAGCTTGAGGGAGAAATCAGACCTCAGTAGCTTCTAGCACTGAACCAAGGCTCTCCCAAAAGGAAGTATGGCCATCATAATTCCCTGATTCAAGGGCCACAGTGGACAAAGCCCTACCCCTCCCCCAACCACCTCAACACACTCCCCTCTCCCTGCTTCATTACCGTGTTGACCTGTCTCAGCACAGTACCCTCTGCAAAGAAGCGTGGTTTCTGCGTGTCCACCACAATCAGGTCAAAATAGGATTGCCAGGGCCGAGCCAAAGCTTCCACCTACATAGAAAGGCAATACTGGGAACCCAGATTCAGAGAGCCCAGGAACACACACACACACACACACACACACACACACACACACACACACACAATTCCGATTCAGTTCCAAGATTCTGATACTGGCCGGTGTCCATAAGTTCTAGCATTAATTCCCATGGGTAAGCCCATGAAGTCAGTGGTAATACCAAAGCTCCTCCCTCACGACCATCCTGTGAAGTAGTATCTAAAGTGTCAATATTCTCATTTTTAGATGAGGAAACTGAGACACAGAGTGGCTAGGTGGTACAGTGGAAAGAGCCTTGGAATTGGAGTCCAAGATGCTGGGTTCAAATCTTGGCTGTCTCATTCACCAGCACTAGGAAGTGACCTTTTCTGGGCCTTAGTTTCTTTATCTGTGAGATAAGGAGGTTGAACTAGGTGACCTCTAAGGTCAATGCTTGCTGTGGAGCAAACCCATTCACCTCCCTAGGCCTCAGTTTGCCCATCTACAAAATGAGGGTTGGGGGTAAGGGAAAGGGTTAGATTAGATCTAGGCTTCTGAGGCCCCTTCCAGCTCTAGACCCAGGCTTCTCTGGATGGTCTGGAATGTGTTATTACATCTTTGCTACTCTCTCTCACATGTACAATCACACAAACACACCTAGTTAAACACACAATCAGTCACACACCCATAGATACAAGGTCATTCACAGACTCTCCCACCAGTTTTCAGATGTCCACGCTTAGCCAGCCTGGGAGGAAGTTAGGAAGACAGTCCTCCTCCCTTGGACCTGCGCCTCCTTCTGCTAGGATTTATGGGATGATAGTACCCCCTGGATTAAGTTAGGAAGACAGTCCTCCTCCCTTGGACCTGCACCTCCCTCTGCTAGGATTTATGGGATGATAGTACCCCCTGGATTTAGAGCTTAACACTAGAAAAGCCTCATTTATACTTTAACCACTTTACAAGATGGCAATTACAGGCCATTCCCCCACCAGGCTTCTTCCACATGACCTGGCAGAGAGGGAGTAGGAAAGGGTCCTAGCTCTAGAACCTGAAAGACCCTCAGATACCAGCTAATCCAATGCCCCTCCTTCTACAGAGGAGAAAACCTAAGTGCACAGAGGCCAAGTGGTTAACCCAAGGTCACACAGGTTAGGGTTTTAGGGTTAGGGCCAGAGGCACACATATTTAGGGTTAGAGTCAGAAGCATTTAGGGTTAAGGTTAAGATTTGAACTCAGATCCCCTGACTCACTAACCAGTGATCTTACCACATAATTGCCCCTGTCACACCTGGTCCATCACATCTAGCCTCCTCACCCCTGGCTGCCCCCACCACATGACAACAGCACTCCCACCTTCTTAGTCTTTCTAGCCAGGAGGGCTGGAAGTTGGGAACAGCCAAGGTGCTGGGAAGAACTTTCCCTTTGTCTGATCATTGTGAGCACAGAGGAAAGGCCCAAGGCCCTCCCCAGCAGACCTCCCACCTCCCCACACACATACACACCCAACAAGCCCTAGCCCCACTCCAGGAAAGCATAAAACACTCACCTGACCACAGTCGAACAGATAGGTCATGATTGCCTGGAAAGGACAGGAGGCAAGGTCAGGGTGCCAGGGGTCAAACCAGGGAGTCTACAGGTATCATAAGCCCACAAGCACTATTGCCCAAGGCCACCCTCTGCCTCCTTCCCTCTCACCCCAGCAGGTAAGTCCATCTCCAAAGTCAGACTTAGGCCTGAAAGAACCCATCTTAATCTAGGCCCCTCAAAGAGAAGGAAACAAAAGCCCACCATCACACAACCAGGACCAGCACCCAGGTCTCCTCACTGCCCCATCTTCCACTCCAATAGCCTTTGTGCCAGACTATCTCCCCATTCTTCCTACTCTAACCAAGGCCTTCCTCCCCTCCTGGGGACACATGCACACACATGCCTCCCCACACAGACATAAATACACAAATGTACCACTTCAGAACTTGGTACCCATTCCCAGTGGCCCATCCATGTCTAACATGGCTGGTTGTAAGCATCCTCAGGAGAGGTGACGACAACCAGCAGGGTACCATGGGGTACGATGGATCACAGAAGCAGACACTGCAAAACAGAACTGGGCCAATTTCTTTTTAGGCCAGACCTTGGGGGCCTCATTTTACAGATGAGGAAACTGAAGCCAAGGGCATAAGGGGAAGGGTTACATTTAGTATACACCAGAGCCTCTGGCTTCAGAACCAGTGCCGAGGTAATCCCTCTTTGAAATATGTCATGTGACCCCTCAATTTCTATGATGATGACAACAAAGATGATGATGATGATGATGGTTACAACAATAGTAGTATTTACAGAGCACTTTAGAGTTTGCAAAGCACTTTACACATATCATCCCATTTGATCCTCCTTTAGATAGGTGCTTTTATTATCCTCATTTTATAGATGAGTAAATTAAGGCTGAGAGCAATTACATAATTTCCCCAGTGGCCCACAGCTAGCGAGGATTGGAATTGCAATCTTGCTGACTCCAGATCCAGGGTGCCGGATACCCACCGTACTACCCACAGAAATGGGGCTGCAGGGTCAGGCAGGCCGGGGCCAGCCATCCTTCTCCTCCCCCACAGCAATCAATACTCACGTTGGTGTAGTTGTAATTGCTGTTGGTGGCCAGAAACACTTTCCCAACTTCCTTCATCTTTCCCAATAGGAGAGGAATTCGGGCCTACAGCAAAAAGGTGGGGAAGTGTAAAGGATGAGGTTTTCAGATTCACCCTGAGCCTCCATAGGTAGACTTCAGCTTCCTCAGTACAAGGATCAGACCTCAGGATGGATATGCTTGTACTGAATGTCTTCTGTGTGCACAGCCTCCCTCGTACTTGGGACTGAGAAGAAAGACCAAAAGTCCTCCTCTAGCCCACCCTCCACAGCCCCTTCCAGAAAAATAAGCACAGAGAAAGCCAATTCTCACATCCTTTTCCACATATTTCTCCAAGTTCTCCAAGGTCTTCTCCTTGAGGCAGCCCTGACAAAGGGGAATGAAGATGTGTACAGGAAAGGAGGTTTGGCAAAGGGAGGTCAGGGGCAAGGAGGCCATGGGAAATGAGGCAGAGTAAGAGAACCCAGGCTAGGCTCTTCTTCAGAAAAGATATTAAATAGGGAGGGACCTAGTAGAGAAGGTTTAAAGGGGGAACAGATGCTCTGGGTTCTCAGAAACATGGGAAAAATCCAAGGTTGGGGGAAGGGAGGTCAGAGCTGGGAGGTGGGTGGGAAGGGGTGCAGCTGCTCACCGACAGGTGGACATTGTTCATGGCATCAGACACATCCTGGAAGAGGCTACGGAAAGACATGAAGAGGTTCCCATGCTGGTAGCCTGTGTCACAGCTAGGAGAACCAAGGAGAAAGAAGGTGAGGTGAAAGACCAACCATGTGCTCCAGGGGAGAGAGTACTGACTGCAGTCTAATATTTTTACTTGTTGTCTTCCCTGTTAGAATATAAGCTCCCTGAGGGCAGGAACTGTCTTCCTTTTATTTGTATCCCTAGCATTTGGTCCAATGCTGGACCCTAGGTAAGCATCTAATAAATGCTTGTTCACTTGGACTTAACTACATGACCTCGGATAAGTCACAATTTCCCTGGTCCTCAGTCTTCCCACTTGTAAAATGAAGGGGTTGGACTAGATGGCCTCTGATCAGTGATCCATGATCCCAAGACCCAGGTACAAGTCTTTTCTCTTACATATTCTGAAGATGGGATTGGAGGCTCCAGACCAGCTTTCTAAAGTAATGATACTATTGACTCTAATGAGGATACAAGAGAGTGTCTGGGGAAATGAAGAAGCCTCCAACTTCTTCTAGAAAAATGAGAGAGGGAAAGGGGGCTGTCCACCACAATAAAGTGAGCTACACTGTGTACTGCCAGTTAAAGCTGGGCCCGGAATGAGGAAGACCTGAGCTCAAATCTGGTCTTAGACACTTAATGGCTGTGTGACCCTGGGCAAGTCGCTTTACTCTGTTTGCCTCAGTTTCCCCATCTGTAAAATGAGCTGGAGAAGGAAACGGCAAACCACTCCAATATCTCTGCCAAGATAATCCCAAACAGGGTCACAAAGAGTCAGACAGGACTGAACGACAGCCCGTTATACCATGGGATGCATCATGGGTCACATTGGAGGCTACGCTGGGGGTTATTGTAGGCTACACCCCATGGGTTATCCTCTAAGTTACCATGCCTATGACTACTGTAGCTTGCGCTATTAGAGACATTACTGTGGGCCACACTCCAGGTGTCCCACAGAGTCGTTCAGTGATCTGGCTTGAGAACTAAGGGTAAAAACCAGATTATGGGTTTTGAGACTCACTTAATGTATCTGGAGCAGTTAGTAAAAAAGTCCACGAGGCAGGCATACAGATACGTTTCTGCAGAGGGAGCACAGAGGAATCAGTCATCCCTAGGAACCTGCCCCTTGTCTTCATGTGGAGCAGAGCCCCATACCCACACCTGGGAGAGATGAGGCAGGCCCCAGCTTAGCTAAAGCCAAGGACGGAAAGAAGGACAGACATCCAAGAGGAAGGAGGCAAACAACCCCACCTTAAATTCACCCTGCTTGCATTTCTCAGATCTCCCCTCTGTGCTTGGCATATAGTAAGTGCCTAATACTTGCTTGCTGAATGACTGAATCTTTGTTTTCTTCACTCTCACTGCCCTCCTCCCCAGCCATCTCCTCTTGGAGTGCCGCTCCTCTGACTCCTGGAGCTTCTCCCAAACACTTCTCATCTCCCTCTCTCCTGATCCCCTAGCTCTTTCTTGATCCCTCTTCTTCCTCTTGATCAAACTCATTGCTCTGATTTTCCCTCACCCTTCTCACCTGAATCTCCCAGCTGCCTCCCCTCTGAACTCCTTGAAAGTAAAGCCTATTTCATTTTTTATTTTGCATATGTCTAGTGTCTAACACAGTGACTGGCTTAGTAGCAAGCTTGTTGACTGATCGATTTGTTCCTGCTCTCACTCACCAGGAAGGTTGAAGAGAGTATTGAGAATGTGGAATCTTTGCATGTCATCCCGATGAATGAACTTGCTGGGGTAAAAACTCCAGATTTCGGCGCTGGGGTGGGAGTAGGAATGGGTGAATTGGAAGTGAATTGGAATAGGGGAGCAGCTCTCCCATAACCCAACTGTCCTCTCCACTCCTCAGCATAGAGAGAAAATATGATTCCCCCCCTCATTATCCATCCCAGGATCCCTTGCTCCCCTCAATCCACAACTTATCTTCATCCCTATGAAGGCACCACCCAGCACATACTCAGTGAGGAATGAGAAGCCATGAGTAGCCAGCAGCACGTTCCCATGGGTGTCCACCTTCAACAGGTTGCCATAAAGTACATCAAATACTAGGCCCCTGCCAGGACCAAGCAAAGGGATGCAGAGGGAAGAATGGGAGGAAAGGAAAAGAAAGGGCAGGGAGAAGTTGGCCTGGGAGCAAAGCTAGAAGTCTCTGCTCCTTCCTCCAAAGCTAGCTCCCCGTCCCTGCTTCTTCCTCCTACTGTCCTTCCCTCTCTCCAAAATTCATGGCTGTCCCTCTCCAAGCCTTCCTTCCTTTCCCGATCCATGGTCCTTCTCTATCCCCTAAACTCAATTGGTCTTCTCTCAAATTCATTGTTCTTTTCTCTCTCTAACCTGGTTCTTCCGTCATTAAACTTTTGTCTCTCTCCATCCCTCAAATCCAGCGCCTTCCTCCCTAACAGTCAGACTATCCTTCCCCAAATCTATTGTCTCTATCCCCGAAACTTGTGCCCTCCTCCCCCAAATCCATTGTTCCTGTCAATACTCTAATCTTTCTCGCTCCCTCTCCCCCAAAATCCAATGTTCCTATCCATCCCCCAGTCCCTCCTTCTCCAAAATCAATGCCTCACCCACTCCCTATAAACTGGCCCTTTCCTCTATACTCCTAGTCCCTGTTCTTCCCAGAAAATGTACTCTTCCTCTTCTCCTCCCTCAAACCACAGTCCTTCCCCCTTCTTGCTCCCCTACTAAACTCTCTGCCCCAACCCAAGACTCCCCTAGGTGGGGTTTTGAGTCCTGGCCCAGGATCAGAAGTCTGGGGTGGAGGGGAGGGCCCTGAAACTATGGAAGGATAGTACCTGGTGGGGTAGGAAGGGTCATAGACATAGCGGAGGATCTCATGGGGGTAGCCAACGCAGACCAGCCTTTCCAGAAGTAGCTCAAATGCCAGGGCCTCATAATCAGGAGATTTGTACACTAGAGGAGAAAAGAGGGAAGGAGCTGTGCTGGTCCCCATCCCCTCCTTCTAGCATACCCCACCCCACCCCACTCCCAAGAGCCTTGGCCAAGCTAAAGTCAGAGGACACAGCCTTTGGGTGCCTGATCTTCTGAGCACACAGTTGGAGCTTAGTAAGTGCTAGTTGACTGACCATTCTACCCTACCCTACTGACTCAGTTGGTGAGGTCAATAGATGAAGTTCTTTAGTGTCCAGTTCATTCCACGCTTGGACTTATGTCTCTAGTCTCTCAAGATGGCAGAATTGTGTTAAATGACTGGTCCCCCAGACCACACACATGAGACTCACTCATCTACCCAACTGGTAGCTGGTATAATTAGTTCAGTTTTTGCAAAGGGACTAGACCTGTAATACCATTAGTATAGGGAAGTCTCAGATGAGGAAACTCCCTCCACCAATACAGGTTGGCACCTACTCTACAAGTTAAGAGTATTATTATAGAATTGCCTAGAACACAGGGAAATTAAGGCACTTGCCCAAGGTCACAGGGTAGAGGTTGGGCTTGAACTGGCTCTTAAGAGCAGTTTTCTGTCTAGTGGACCACACCACTTTCTTTGCTACAAGTAGCCAATAGATGATGTCTCAATTATGTTCATTCATTCAACAAATGTTTATTGAGCACTTACAGTGCGGAAGGCACCAAAGGGCAGGGTGGGGCAGGGTGGGAATAAGAAAGGGAACAGCAGGAAAGAGCCTAGTCAGGAGGACCTGAATTCAAATGCTGGCACTACCACTTATTGCAAGGGTAATTTTAACTTTCCTGAGCCTTCATTTCCTTGTCTATAAAACAAAAGCATTGGACTTGATGGCTTCTGAGGTCCCTTGCCCCTCTAAACCCATGACCTCTTTCCAGTACCCAGCCCCTGAGCTCCTCCTACCAGCCAGAGTGTAGTCCATGTCGAATCCAAAACATCTGATCTTTCCCAGGGCTAGGCTGCGGTTCACAAATACCCTAGGGGGAGAAGGAAGTGTGTGGGTGTCCAGCTGCCACAAACTAGCCCGGCTCTCCCCTCGGTGACTTCCTCCCTATATCCCACTCTCTCCAAAAATGAGTCAGGAAGGCTGGGGAAGCAGAGCACTGGGGCTTGAATACACAAGGGTGTATGTTAGAGGGAATCCAGGACAATGGGTGGGAGGAAGCAATGGAGGCTGTCTCTAAGTCAGCTGGAGGGACCAGCTTTCTCTCTTACTTACCTTTCTTAGGGTTGTTATACATTACCCTCATTCATGAATTCTACAATGCAGCTAAAATGGCCTACTTTCTATAGCTAGATGGAACCATAGATAAACTGCTGGGTCTAGAGCAGGGGTGGGGAACCTTTGGCCTCGAGGCCACATGTGACCCTCTAGGTCCTCAAGAGTGGCCCTTTGACTGAATCCAAACTTTGTAAGGAAGGAAGGAAGATCCGAGTTCAAATCCAGCCTCAGACACTTACTAGCTGAGTGACCCCTGGACAGGTCCCCCTTAGTTTCCTTAACTCTAAAATGGGAATGATAATAGCTCCTACCTTCCCAGGTTATTGTGAGTATCAGATAATCATAAAGGCCTTAACACAGTGCCTGGCTCATAGTAGGTGCTTAATAAATGCTTATGTCTTTCCTTACACATGATATTTCATCTCCCATCTTCATTTATAGAGGCTTTCCTTCCTACACGCTCTCCCCCCTTGAATGCATTTCTCCCTCACTTTCAGCTCTTAGAATCCCTGTTGTTGTTCAGTCATGGCCTACTCTTCGTGACCCCATTTGGGGTTTCCTTGGCAAAGATACTGGAGTGGGTTGCCATTTCCTTCTCCAGCTCATTTTACAGATGAGAAAACTGAGGCAAACACAACCAAGTGACTCATCCAGAGTCAAACAGCCAGTAAGCATCTGAAGCCAGGTTTGAACTTAGGAAGATAAGTGAGGACTCCAGGCACAGACCTCTATCCACTGCACCTCCTAGCAAAAGGTTTGAAAGTCTGCTGTAGCATAACCCAGCCGGGAAAGGGTTGAGAGGCTTTAGATATCTCAATTGCTTATTAAAAAAACCAAGAAGCCAACAGACCTGCCTTTAGGGAATAGAATACACTTATCCCTTTGCCCCTGGAGGAACTTAGTTACTTCTATAAGATCCCCTAAGGAGTAAGGGAGGCAAAGCCCGAAAATTAAAACTAATCACCCCTTAGGGCAACACTGGGAGAATCTGAGTTCCAGGCTTTTGAATATACAAGAATTTGTCAAATAGGAGAGATAAGCTTCCTCCTATTTCCTCTCCCTCCAGCCTCAAAAGCCTGGATGAATCGTTTCACTGAAGCCTTATGGCAATCAATTTCAATTTTGTCAGTTTCACTTCTCAGCCTCCTTTGGGGGAGCAGGGAGATGAAGGCGAGTATGCAAATGTTTGCCCTAGAGTTATCTTTGGGAACTTGCCGCTACTTCAGCCAGCTCTGAGGTCTTCAAGCCTCCCATCCTTTTTAGAAGCACTCTTTCACCATTTCTGGCTTTCCCCTTTTGTGTTGGTGTTTTGGCCTCTGATGACTTTCACTGTAGCCTATCCCAGGCACCCTAATACCTCCCATCCCCAACACATACACTTACTATCTTTCCTAAGAGAATACAAGTTCCCTGACTAAAGGAATAAATGTGTTTTGACTGATTGCATTTCAGAGTTCCCTCCATACAATTAAGAGATTAGACTCTATGGCCCCTCTCAGCTCTATGATGACTTTGATGTCTAGGTCCCACCTAGAAGTCCCTTTTCTGTCCTCAGTTACTGTATTTCTATATGTAGTCATAACTGTTGCTAGGGCCCTGTTAGTGTAAAATTCTGGCGTGTAGCCCTTAAGATATGGTGGTGTCTGTAAATGTATGTTAGCCAAGATGTTGTTATGTTCATGAGTTGCAGAAGGTGAGGTGGCATGCTGGAAATATGCATATGTATCTGTGTGTGAAAGTGTAACCTCACCTAGGTATATGTGGATGTAAGAGGCGTGTGTGTGCGTCTTATTCAGTATGTATGGGAAGCATTGTCAAGTAGAAAGAAGGTATATGCTCACCGCTGGTTATAGTCTTTCTTCAGCCCCCAGGAAGACACCAGGCTTTCCAGCTCTAGAGCAACCTCTCCCTGGTTCGAAGTGGCCATTCCTACCCAGAGCCAAGGCAAGAGTTGACCGTCTTCTCTGCCTGCTACCTCCACACTATCAGCAGGGCACAGCCGGTCAGCTCTGCGTCAGAAACTCTGGACACCACTGACCCAGAAGGCCACACCCAATCCTTCCCATCTCTCCCATTGCCCCCCACCCCACCCCCATCTTTCACTCTGCTTCTCAGCGAAAAAGTCATTTTCCCCAATCAGACTTTATCTAGGGTCTTCTGTTCAGTTCTGGGCACTACATTTTAGTGAAATGGGAACTGAGATCCCTAAGAGTATAAAACAGTAGAGAATACTCCACCTACCTTGTAGAACCATTGCTTCAAGGGTTAACTTGGTCCCCAATTCAAATTATGGAAATGCAGTGAGAATGTTCTGTCCCACTATCCCAGAGCCAGGTTGCTAAACTACATTACCCCCCAAGTGGTTTAGGGGGTCCCTGAGATACCTCTTCTCCGATGCCATTGGCTTGAGTCCTCACCAGTTATGTTCTTCTCCCTCCCCTTAGTTAGATATCAGTAAATAGCCCCCAGTTCTATTTTACAACTTTACATCTATTAGCTTTTATAAAGAGAGACTTACTTCAAAGATGTAACAAGAAACAAAGTGCAAACATTTCCCCCAACACAATTAGTGGTGCAAGCTCTGCTAACACTGCCCCAGTCTCTAGGGAAAGTGGGCTCAAACTTAATTCAGATGCTATATAACATTGGTCCCACCAAGTTCAAAGTCCAGACATGGAATGACTAGCTGACAGATAAATCCCCTTCTCAACTACCCTGTACTCTGGGTCCTGAAGGTCACTCTTTGTTTTATTGGGTGTCAATACTAGGCTTGCTGCAAAACCCAGGTACCAGGATGATAAGATACTCACTCTACTGATCTTTCAAAATTCATGATCTGAGGTTGCAATCCTTTCATTTAAAATATGAAGGAACAAGTGCTGAGGTAGGCAAAGACAGGGCTGTATTCATAGGGCCACAGGGCCTCAAAGGAGAGAAGGCTCCCTTAGTTGTCTCTTACGGGATGCTCTGAAGGAATGAAGGGATCAAAATTGATTAGCTAAACAGAATGATAATGGCCCGAGTTCTCCTGAACATATGTTAAGGGATCTGTTACATCTGTTTGTTACATCTGCCTGTACATGCTCCAAAGTCTCTCCAAGGAACTTCCCATCGCATGTCATCATGATTATCTCAGAAGCAAGCTCCCCAGAAATTTACAAGCAATGAATTCGTATTACTCAAGCATTCTGATGCAGTCTGAGCATGCACCAGTCCTCATATAAGTAACCCCAAGGGTAAGAGACTGGTGTTAGAACTACAAAGAAGTTGAATTTATAAGAGAGAAAATTCACTGGATTTGGAGTCAGGGGACCTCATTTTGAATCCCAGCTCTGACACTTATTACCTTGTGTGACCATTGGCAATTCACTTCACCATTTTGGGCCTCAGTTTCCTCATCTGCAAAATGAAGGGGTTAGACTAATAGCCTCTAAGTTCCATTCTAGCTTTAAGTCTGTGATCTTAGGAATTTGTCCTAACTGCAGCAGGCACCTGCCTCTCCCAACTTGGACTGAGTTCCACTCAGCTCTGTCTATTCTGAGGTTTAAAATGTAGTCTCATTCTCATCCAAGATTCCATAAAGTTGTCACAATTGGCTCATTACTTTGCCCCCATCTGGAAATACAGGAAAATGTCCAAAACTATAGCTTGTGTTTCATTTCTCATTAAGATGCTTATCTCTTTTCCCACTTCTCATGACCCAAAAGGAAACATTGCCCCCCACTCCCCATTATGGTACACAATATCTTTATTGCAAGAAATTATAAAGACAATAATAAAACTGTCAATGATGGCATAGGGCTGAGGTAAAAGATCTGCCATTTTCATACCCAGCAACAGCTACCATCCAGTGCCCAGTCAATGGTAAAATTCATACATTTGCTTTTCACAAGGGAAAGAATGCTACCAGAAGTCACTGGCAGAGGATAGCTAATGTTCCTTCCTCCCTCCCCCCAAATATCAAAATCACAGAATGGTGAAATATATTGTCTCATCACGCCCTATGTGGCTCATTAAGCTGTTGATCAAAGGACTCAGCTTCAAGGAATATATTCTCTTTTCTTTTTTTTTTTTTTTTGCTTTTTTTAAATATTCTCTTTTCCTAAGAACTGCCATATGCTATCTGCCTCCTTCCACACCCATCTTCAATCTTTACTCATCTGACAGCTTCATTATTTCTGTCTTTTCCTCTGGAAGGTCTCTTTGGCATCTCCAGCATACTGATGGCTGTGGCCTCCAATGCCCCAGATTCCCGAGAGAGAGAGACACTGCTACCCCAGAAGTATCAAACATACCTCCCCTAGGTGGCATTGTAACCAATACTTCTGAGTGAGGCCCAAACTAGATTAAAATATAATTGGGAAATATTTAACAAAATAAATAAAAATATAATAGAACGTAGATGATGTTAATAGGTGGTTTTCTACATCAATGTACAATTTAGTGACACACATTAGTATTTGGTTTTGTTACCACTGCTCTACCCTACAGGTAGAATGATTCCTGCCCCTATGAAATGATTCTGAGCTTTGTAGGATTAGTTATTATTGCTCATAGTTATTTGTCTTTTCTCTTTTCCCTTATTTTGCTTGTGTTTGTTATATAATCTTGAGTGATCCTGACCATGGTTGCATGGCATATAATCTGTTTCTTGCTTGTGGTGTTTTTCTCTTAGACCTAGAAGCTCTGGAGTTATTTTTCTGGGTATGAGTAGAGCGCTGGGTCTAGAGTTAGGAATTTGTTGTTCATTAGTTTCAGTCATGTCCAAATCTTCATGACCCCATTTGGGTTTTCTTAGCAAAAATACTGGAATGGTTTGCTATTGCCTTCTCCAGATAATTTTACAGATGAGGAAACTGAGGCAAACAGGGTGAAGTGACTTGCCCAGAGTCACAGAGCTAATAAATGTCTGAGGCCAGATTTGAACTCAGGCAGATGAGGTTTCCTGACACCAGGCCCAATACTCCATCCACCATGCCACTTAGCTACCCCAAAATATGTATAGTCAAGCAAAGCAAATTCCCTCACTGGTCATGTCCAAAAAAATCTATGTTTCCAGCCATACTCTCTCTCTATCAGGAGGGCAGGTATCATGTTTTACAGTCAGTCTTCTGAGATCTTAGTTGGTCATTGTGTTGAACAGAGTTCTTTTCTTTCAAAGTTGTTTGCCTTTGCAATGTCACTGTTACTGTATAAATTATTTTCCTGGTCCTAGTCACTTCACTAGGCATCAGTTCATATGTCTGCTCAAGTTTGTTTGAAACCAACACAATAACATTCTATCACATTCATATACCATAACTTGTTTATCCATTTTCCAACTGATAGGCACCTCCCTAAGTTTCCAACTGTGTGACACCACAAAAAGAGCTGCTATAAATATTTTTGTTCATGTGACTATTACAAGCACATAGGGGCAACTAGGTGGTGTAGTGGATAGAGAGCCAGGCCTAAAGTCAGGAAGATCTGAGTTCAAATCTGGCCTCAGATACTTACTAGCTTTGTGATCTTGGATAAGTCAATTAACCTCTGTTTGCCTGAGTTTCCTCAACAGCAAAGTGGGAATAATAATGGTATCTATCTCCCCTGGTTATTGTGAGGGTCACTGTAAAGCACTTAGCAGTTCCTGGTATATAGCAGGTGCTTAATAAATGCCTATTCCCTTCCTTCCTCCCTACTTTTCCTCTTTCTTTAATTCCCTTCAGGGCTATCGGACTAGTAGTGGTATAGCGGGGTCAGAGTGTGTGCACACTTTGATTATGTTCTGGACATAGTTCCAAATTATTTCTGGAATGGCCAGCCCATTTCAAAGCTCCATCTGTAGTGGATTAATTGATGTGGATGCTTTTCCACAGTCTCTCTAGCATTTGTCATTTTCCCTTTTTTTTTTTGGTCTAGTTTTACCCATCTGATGTATATGAGGTAGAAACTCACAGCTATTTTGATTTGCCTTTTTCTAATTATTAGTGATTTTGAACATTTTTTCATGTGGATATTGATAGGTTGGATTTCTTCCTCTGAAACTTACTGTTCATATCCTTTGGCCATTTATCAATTAGAGAATGGCTCTTTGTCTCATACATTTGAGTCAGTTCCCTATATATCTTAGAAATGAGATTTGCTGCAAAGATTTTTTTCCCATTTACCTGCTTCTCTTCTAATTTTACCTGCATTGGTTTTGTTTATATAAACATTTTTTAATGTTATTTAATCAAAGTTTTCCATTGTAATTCCTGTGAATCTCTTTATCTCTAGTTTGGTCATGAAATTTGGTCATCTATCCATAGATCCGGCACGTGATATCTTCCTTGTTCCTCTAATTTGTTTATGATGTTATGCTTTATGGGGGAAGGAGGAGGGAAGAGAATAAGCATTTATCTAACATGTACCATGTGCCAGACATTGTGCTAAGTGCTCTTTACAAATATTATCTCATTCGTTCCTCACAGCAACCCTGCAAGGTAGGTGACATGATTAAGTCATGTAACCATTTGCAGTTTATCTTCTTCAGTGTGTGAGATGTTGGTCTATACTTTGTGCCCTCGAGCCCACAGGTTCCCCACCCCTTTTCTATATTTTGTTTCTGCCAGACTGCTTTCTAGTTTTCCAAACAATTTCTGTTGCTAGTAAGTCCTTGCCCCAATAACTTGGATCATTGTGTTTATTCAACCCTAGATTACTGTGCTTATTTGCTTCTGTACCTAATCATTCCATTAATCAACTTCTCTATTTCTTAACCAAATTGTTTTGATGACTACTGCTTAAGAAGCTAACATCTTAATGGAGAAGACTCCATGTGACAGGTGCATACAACATACATATAGAGAAGATAGAAGGTTAACTTTGCTCCATGAATTGGTCTGGATGAAAAATTCATCTCTCATCTTGTAACAATATGGGAATGAGACTCTCAGAGAAACCGTTCTGCACAAGACAGACATCACTAGATGAACACTCAAAACTTTTCCAGTTTGGTAGGATCGGTTACAGGTTAGTCTCTGTGGCACACCCTTCAGGAACTCAAGGACATTTCCACTTCTCATCTTGGAGTGAGCTCTAGGGGTATCTTTTTTAACACTATCACTCATGAACCCCTATCCAGTGTGTGCTCTCATGTCAATTACTCAGTTAAAATCTCTCCAATATCATTGAAACAATTAACATCAATTAGCTTTTACCAAGGGATATTTACTAAAAATGTGTAGTATATAATGTAAAGACTGTGTAGTATAAAACTGTATAGTAAGAAGCCAAATGTAGCAATCTCTCAAACCTGGAGCACACTCTCTTGTGCCACCTTGGCCTCCCAGGAGAATTTGGAACTATGTCCAAGGGCTATAAAACTGTGCATACTCTTTGAGTCCTGCAATCTGTATCCCAAAGAGAATTAAAAAAAAAAAAGGAAAAAGACCTATGTGTATCCTAAAGAGACAAAAAATCTATATTCCTAAAAAGATAAAAAACAAAAAAGGAAAAAGAACTATATGTACGAAAATATATATAGCAGCTCTTTTTGTGATGGCAAAGAATTGTAAATTGAAAGGATGCCCATCAGTCAGGGAATGGCTAAACAAGTTGTGGTACATGATTGCAATGGAATACTATTGTGTTATATAAGAAATGAGGAGCAGGATGCTTGCTGAAAAACCTGGTAAGACATGAACTGATGCAAAGTGAAATGAGCAGAAACAGGAAAACATTGTACACAGTAACAGCAACATTGTATAATGATCGACTGAATAACTTAGCTATTCTCTGCAATACAATGATCCAAGACAATTCTGAAGGACTTACAATGAAAAATGTTATCCACCTCCAGAGAAAGAACTGATGGGGTCTGAATGCAGATTGGAGCATGCTTCTTTTTATTTTATTTTTCTTGGGGTTTTTTTGTTTGCATTGTCTTTTGCAATGTGGCTTAAGTGGAAATGTTTTGCATGACTGCACATGTATAATTTATATCAAATTGCTTGCCTTCTCAAGGAGGGAAGAGGAGAGGAAAGGAGAGAGAATACGGAACTCAAAAAATTTTAAAATGAATGTTAGAAATTTTTGTTTACATGCAACAGAGAAAAATAAATAAATAAAATTAAATAGAAAGTAGTTGCCATGAAACATTCTCCCCACCAAGTCTCTTCTGAGTGTGACAAGGTTGTTTGGCTGCTGAGTTGGGTCAAGCAGGTCTCTCCTAAGGCCTGGGTCCTCACTGTACTCTACAAGCTCTGGTCACTGAGGGGAACATTGACGGTTCTCCTGACCTTTATAAGCTCACAAGGTCACAACTGGTCCATTCCTCTTGCATATTCATTCACCTAAGATCAGGAAAGAATAAACACAACAGAAAGAAAAGAGAGACCCCATGCATTCATGGCCACCTAGCAGGTCAAGTGGGAAAATAAGGCAGTAAGCAATATTTTTACCTCACCTGCCTCCAGGGAAGAGAGAGTTCTCAGGGTAAGCCTAGTGTTTGTACACTCAGTTCCATCTCAGCAGCCAATTTAAGGACCTTTCATTAGCTCAGTAAGCCAACAGGAAACTATCAGAGACTACCTGTACCTGTTCTGAAACAGGGAGGGAAAGGGCTCTTCCCTCGTGCAGTTCTGAAAGCAGGCTCACTAAGTCTCCCTGTGAAACAGCAATAGGCAGAGAATATTGTGTACATTCCACAGACTAGGCCTTTATTGGTCAGGCCCTCCATTTCAGCTACCATGCCATTTTACAGATGAGAACACTGATGCTCAGACAGGTTAAGTGACTTGTCCATGATCACATGGCTAGTAAAATGAGGGCCTGGATTCAAAGTCAGCCCTTCCTGTCTCCACATCCAGCACTCTACCCACTTCTCCAGGGTATCTCTCTTTTATGAGCTCCTCTCTTCCTTTCCCACCTCCATAAGAAGTGAGATACAAAAATATATATATTTCAAAACTACCTAGAGAGCCATCTTAATGCCACATAAAGTTCACATTTTGCATGGACAACCTCTTCAAGGTTTGAGGAGGGGTCATAACAATCTTATGAGGCAGATGCTACTATTAGCCTCATTTACCAGCTGGTAAGCATCTGAGGCAGGATTTGAACCTAGGTCTCCTTTCCTCTAAGACCAGTGCTCTGGACACCCTCATCCTGCCCCAACCCCATGGGTAACCAGAGTTTTCCTCTTGCTGTGCCCATCTGAGAGGTCAAAATGGCTGCTCCCCAGAGGAAGGCTTTAACATACATAGTCCAGCCTCAGACTTTAAGGGAAAGGTAAGAGAAAGATAGGGATGAGCCCACAGTCACCCAAGGAGTTGGACAGATGGAAGAACAAAATGAGAAGTCCTAGCTTTTTGCTCACCCATTGGTCTGGCTCCCTGTGTCCAACCCTCTGGAAAAAAAAGCGGCACCCTTGGAATAGGGGGTGAGGTTGTAAGCCCCTAAAGGTTAAGGTCCACATCTATTCCGCCTATTTGTGGCTCAGTAAATAGTCCTGGCCTCTTGACTCACCTGACATAGTAGATAGAATCAGGATTCCAACAAATAACAGATGCCTGGGAAGAGCCACAGAATCAGAGCTGGAAAGGAGGGCTATGGCCAAGTGAGTAGTATGCTGGACTTGGAGCCAGGTTCGAATTTTCCCTCTGCCACTTACTAGCTGTGCGACCACAGGTCAGTCCCTTCATCTCTGTAGGCATCGGTTTCTTCATCCGTCAAGTGGTGATAATCATAGTTGTGGTAGCTACTTCGCAGGGTAATGATGAGATCATGTATACAAAGCTCAGTTCAAACTTTAGTATACCATTTATTATCTATTCAACCTGCAAAGTACCTGGCCCCAAAGCACCTCTCTAACATTCCCAGGTGGACATTCAGTCTCTGCTCAAGGAGGGCAAACCCACCCCGGCCCAAGGCAGCCCACTTACTCTGGGATAACTCTAGTTACCAGGACATTTTTCTGACATCAAGTTGAAATAATCTGCTTCTCTACCCTCCCATCCATTGCACCTAATTTCCCACCCATTGCTCTTCATTCTGTCCTCTGGGGAGGCAAACAAAACAAATATAATCTTTCTTCTATGAGACAGTCCTTCCATTCCTTGGAAACAGCCATCTTAACATGCCCGTCTCAACCTCCACTCTTCTCTTTTCTCTGGGCAAATATCCTCAGAGGCAATGTAGCCTAGTGGATAGAGTGCCAGCCTTATAGTTAGGAAGGTCTAGATTTTTAATCAGATTCTGAAGGTTACTGTGTGATCCTGGGCAAGACAATTAACCTCTCTGAGGCTCAGTTTCCTCATCTGGAAAATGAGGGTATTGGACTAGATAGCTTCTAAGGCTCTAGATCCATGATAGTCCTTCCAACTCCTCCAACATGGTCAACATCATGGCAACTCTCCTATGGAGGCTCTCCAGCTTCCCATAATAGTGTTACAAAGAACTAAACTCAGACTTGGGGGAGAACCCAAGGGAGACAAGAAGGAAAGACTGGGGGCTAGGGGAAATGAAGATACATAAAGAGCTTTGCCCCGTGACACAGTCCTGGCAGAAGAGCCAAGAGCACAGAGAGGAAAGATTGGGACTGGCAGGAGAAGAGCCTTGCCCTGTAACCCAGTCTAGCCCACAGGGTGAGTCAGAGTCATCTGCCACCTCACCCTAAATGGAGCCCTGAACTAATCCATGGGACAAAGACCAAGCCAATCCTCCAATTCCAATCTGGCCAGTGTCCATGGATGGGTATATCCAGCAAATGGAAATGGGGTAAAGTAGGAGGCAAGAGATGGGATAGGAAGGTTAATAGGACCTGTCTCCCTCCCATTTCTAAAGAAACAAAAACAAGTCTGCCTATCAACATGCCTACCTCCTGGTTATCATGAGTCTCTGTGTGTCAGGGGGTTGCATATGGTTGCATGGGTGCACATCTGGGGACTGATTAACCTTCTGTCTCAGCTTGAACAAGCAGATGGGCATGCAGGACCACAACGGCTCCATGCTACTCCCACCTTTTGGAATGGACTGGTTAAAGGTCACTCATTGGCAGGATTTGGGCAAGGACACATAAAACTTCTTGGCGTTGGCACACCTTCTTCCATCCTGGCTTAGAACTACAACTGGCAGCCTTTCAGAAGGAGGTGTCAGGGTGCTAAGTCCAGTTCTTCTAACCTGGGAAGGCATTGGGATTGTAGAGAGCCAAGGACTAAGCTATACCTTGGAGTTCCCGCTCCCGGGGCAAATTCAAATGGGGTGAGGGGGAGCAGCAGGGAACTGGAGGGCGGTCCAAATGGGAGGGATGTGTGGTGGGATGACCTTGGAAGACTGAGATCCCTGAGTTACCATAGGTCTCTGGAGTCAGAGTCCTGAGTTCATATCAGACCTCTGTCTGCCTCGGTTTCCTCAACTGTAAAATAGGAGTAATAATAGCCTTTAACTCACAATTGCTGTGAGAGACAAATTAGATCATATAGCAGGCAAACAGGCTGGAAGGGTGCCTGCCGTGAAAGAGCACTGGGAGAAAGTCTCCGTGGGTCCACCCTAGTTTTGGCTCTGGCCAAGAAGGTACCTAGAATGGATCTAATTAAAACTTCATTAAGAGCTCCTTCTTAAAAATTCGAATACCTATAAGAAGGCCAAAGCCCCATTTATGCCTGTGTATTAATTGCTTTAGTCAGATTGTTGAATTCCTAATACCTACATGAAAGAGACAGGTGTCCCCTAGTGAATGAAGAGCCAGTTGAAGTCAAGAAGACCAGGGTTCGTGTCCTAACTGTGGCATACACTGACTGAGTGATACTGGATCAGTCTCAGAGAGGGTGCAGGTTTACATTGGCATGAGAAGTTTCCTTAACATGAGTCTTCCTAGCAATGAAATCATAGGTCTGGTCCCATTTCATCCCCAACTATCTGAAACCAAGGCATGGGAGTTTGGCTTGAGGAGAGGGTGCCATTTTGGAACACAGAGAAATGGCATGTTAGAACTTCAAGGAACTTTGTAGATCAGTGAGAGAAATGTCCTGTTTTACAGATGAGGAAACCGAGGCCCAAAGAAGTGTTGTTACTTGTTCAATGTCACACAGCTAATTTTTGCCAGGTTTGGAATCAGGATCTCCTAACTCTTGAAACCAAGTTTCTTCATTCCTCCTGGAGTCTTCTTTCTACACTAGTAAAATGGGGGTAGGATGGGAGCTCCCTCCATTTCCTGCCTCCAGTTGTTTTCACTGGCCATCCCTCATGCCTGAAATTCTCTTCTTCTCCCTCTCTGCCTCTGGCTTCTCTGGCTTCCTTGAATTCCCAGCTAAAACCTCATCTTCTGCAGGTAGCCTTCCCCCATCCCCTTGAATTCCAGGGCCTTCCCTCTGTTGATTAATTCTTATGTATCTCCTAGATGTCTTGTTTGTACAGAGATGTTTGTGTGTTGCCTCCTCCATTCGATTGTGAGCCCCTTGAGGGCAAGGACCATCTTTTGCCTCTCTTTGTAATCTGCAGCACTTAGCATAGTGCCTGGCACACAGTAGGTACTTAGTAAGTGTTTATTATTAAAAGACTGTCTAGATGCCAAATCTTGCCATTTTTAAAGAGGCATCCTGTTCTGGGTATGCAGCCAATCAAAAGAAGCTATTCTCATCCACATAGCAGAAAAACACATGCTACCTTTCCCCAGAAGCAGGGCCTCCACATTAGACTATCCTGGCATGCTCCAAAGCTTCTATGACCTAATAGTAAGTACCTAATAAACTCAACATGTGATTTCAAAACTATCTTGCTTCTCTGTGCTTCCTTCTGGTCTTCTTCCTGTTCTCTTTTGTGATTTTTTTTAAATGCTTCAATGACCCTCTTTTCTCTTTTCTTTCTTAAGGCAACTCTATTGCCAAGTGCTCTGTGCTCCCATGTTCTCCTCCCCTCTCCACCATTTTTTTAAAGAAAAAACAAACCCTTACAACAAGTATCTCTAGTCAAGCAAAACAAATTGGCAGTATCTGAAAATGTACCCATTCTTCACCATGAGTCCACCACCTATCTGTAAGGAGTAGGAAGGGGGGGGCGGGAATAAGCATCTATTAAGTGCCTACTATGTGCTGAGCACTTTACAGATATGATCTAATTTGTCCCTCACAACAATCTCTGAGTTAGATGCTACTATTACTCCCATCTTACAGTTCAGGAAACTGAGGCAGACAGAAGTCTGATGTGAACTCAAGACTCTCAGACTCCAGAGCCAGCACTCGATCCAGTGCATCACCTCAGTAGGTAATTAATCTAGGGGAGTAGAACCCTTCATTATCTAGAGTCATGGTTGGTCACTGCATTGATCAAAGTTTTTAAAGAGAAGGTTCTTTTCTCATCTTCAGTCTCAAGAAGGTTGAGGTTGGGGCACTATAATGGGGCCTAGCCTTTTCCCAGTCCTTCCACGTCAGAGTGGTGGCAGGTCAAGATAAATGGGGTCTGGGGAATCTAACCCCAAAAGATTTTCTTTTCCTGAAGCTCACTTGGATTTTTGCCCCTTGCATGAAAATTATAGCACATCAAATCACAACCACATAATTGCAATTATATTAATTAGTTTTGGGACCTAGGGCAAGCCAGTCTACCTTATTTGAACTAGGTCACTAGACAAGAAAAGAAAGAGGAATGCCTGCACCAAAGTATGCCTGATTTCATGAAAACATTTGACAAACTCTGCCTCATACACTAACCTTGCAGAGAAGAGGCTCTCCACACTTGCCTCCTCCAGGCCGTTATCAACAAAATGAGGAAGCTGAATGTGGTGATCTCAGATGCCCTCCCCATTCTAAATTAAGTGATCTCAGCAACTGTCTTTTGCCTCTTTGTCTATACCCAGCACATAGCACAGTAAAAATAGGCACTTAATAAACGCTGATTGGTTAGTCAATTGATCATTTAAGATGTGAGATGAATGATAGGACAATCAGACCCATTCAGTACTGGACCCAAAGAGTAGTTGTTAATACACCGATGTCAATTTGACTTTCATTTTATTTTTTCAATTAACAAGCATTTATTTTCCTCGCTCCCATCCCACCCCAACCCTCAGGAGAAAGGAAAAAGAATAAAGAAAAGCAGCAACTTTGTAAGAAATACATAGTCAAGCAAATCAAATTCTTACATCAGTGTCAGCTCGGCGGGGGGGGGGGGGGGAGGTGGAAGGTCTCTAGTGAAGCGCCACAGAACTCAACTCTTGGTTTGTTCTGTAGTTGTTGGCTTATTGTCTCCCCAAATATACTCCTCCAGCACTTAGCACAGTGCCTGGCACATAGTAGGTGCTTAATAAATGTTTATCAAGTGACTGATTGGTCTGTTCAACAGCCTTATTCATAATTTGGATGAAGGCATAGATAGAATGTTTAGCACTGTCCCTAAAGTCAGGAGGACCTTAGTTCAAATTGGGCCTGACATTAGGAGATGTGTGTCCCTGGGCAAGTCACTTAACCACATTGCCTCCCCCACCAAAAAAAAATTGCAAATGACAAGAAGCAGATAGGGCAAGCTAGTATAACACAGCTGGGACTCTTGAGAACTTAGAATGGTGAGCTGAATTCAATAATTCATCAAAACGTTTAGTCCAATGCTTTAAGAAAAATTAGAATGGAGTAGGTATGGATAGACAAGTTTATGAGAAAAAGCTCTGAGAGTCTGAGTGGACTGCAAGCTCTTTATGAGTCAACTACATGGTAGGCAGCAATAAAGTTAATTTGACTTTTCAACTCCTCTCTAGTTTGTCTTAGGGAATTAATTACCAGATGCCCTGAGAGGTCACACAGCCAGTAGATATTCGCATCTTCCTGACTTGCAGAGTCAGTCTGATATCCCACTATGACATGCAGATTCTCAGTATCACCTTTGGCCACAATAAAACGATCACACTCAGAAAGATAGTGTCAGGGCGCTCTGTACTGGTCAGATTGTCCTTAGATCATTGTGGTCAGTTCTGCAAACCACGTGCTAGGGAGGACATTGACAAGCAGAAATGCCTCCATGGGAAGAAAGGCTCCCAGAACAGCCATGCTAGAAAAGAATCATTGAGGGGCCCCTGAATTCACTTGTCAGTCCACATGTTATTCCTCTGCCCTACCTCAGATAGAGTGCAAGCCCCCTGAGGGCACGGAATGTTGTGCTTTTGTCTCCGTACACTCATCACCTAGCACAAAGGTGTTGTTGTTTGTCCTTCGTTCTCCAAAAGAACCATGACATCAGGGAGGTGATGCCTTGGCGTGCAGGTGAACTAGATTTAATTGAAGGAGGGCTGTGCAAGGTCACCAGCCTCACTTTCTCTTCTAGAGCCGTCTGGGGCCAGTGGCCACATATAGATCAGGGTGATCGGAGATGCCTCCCCCTCACACACTCCCCCGGCTCACTGAAATTGTGTGAGTTTAGTCTGGAGAATAGAAAACGGGGGAGGGGGGGGAAGTGATGGCTGCCTAAAGTATTTGAAAGACCATTGTGCGGAACAGAGATTAGAATTGTTTTTCTTAGCCACAGCAGGAAACTAGGAACAATGGGAAGGGGTTGCAAAGTGGAGCACTTGCAAAGGAGAAAGAAAAATTTCCTAACAATTCCGGCTGTCCAAAAGTGGGATGAACTGCTTCTGGTGGTAGTGAGTTCCCCATCACAAGAAGTCTTCAAGGAGAGTCTGGATGACCACTTGTCTGGAATGTCATAGTTGTTCCACCCTTTTTCAGTAGTGTCCGACTCTCCGCGACCCCATTTGGGGTTTTCTTGGAAGAGATACTGGAGCAGTTTGCCATTTCCTTTTTCCAGTTCATTTTACAGATGAGGAAATTGAGGCAAACGGGAATAAGTGACTTGCCCAGGGTCATACAGCTAGGAAGTACCTGAGGCTAGATTTGAATTCAAGATGAGTCTTCCTGCCTCCGCTCTATCCACTGCACCACCCAGCTGCCCCCATGTAATGGAGGGGTCTCTTGTTTGGAAATGAGTTGGATCAGACCTCTAAGGACTTCCTCCAGCTCTCATATCCCAGGGTTCTAAATGATCATTATCTTCAGAGGACGAGGGGATACGGGATCTACCTTGCTGAATGATCACAACCCTGGGAGGTAGGTGCTAACCCTAACCCTAATCTCTCTCTTCCTCAGTTTCCTCATCTGCAAAATGAGAATAAAAATAGCACCTACTTCCTAAGGTTGTTGTGAAGGGGAAAAAAATGAGATAATAATTGTAAAACATCCTAAAGCACTAAATGAATGCCAGCGAGTATTATTATGATACAGATGTGGAAACTGAGGCAAGGGAAATTAAGTGATTACACATGTCGGAGACAGAACTCAAACTCAGCTCTTCCTGATTTCCATGCCCTAATCAGGACCCCACCTAGCTGGAGCATAACTGGAAGAGAATAATCAGGATGCTGAAGGGTCAGGCATTACAAGGGTCAGTGGGAGGAACTGGGAATATTCAGGTTGGAGAAGATAACACTGAAGAGGGACAAGAGGACACCCTTCAAATCTTTTCGGTTGCTGTCACATGAAGACAATTTAGATTTGTTCTTTTGGTCACACAGGGAAGAACTAGGAGCAAAGATTCAAGGGCCAGTGTTAGGGACAGTCTTCTTCAGGGGGAAGGTGCTCCTTCAGGTGCAGGAAGGTCTCTGAGATACAAACCCCTGGTGTCTTTTTTTTTTCTTTTTCTTTTTTAAACTAATTTATTTATATTTTACTTTTCAACATTCGCTTCCATAAGATTTTGAGTTCTAAATTTTCTCCCTCTCCTTTTCCTCCCCTCTCCCCAAGATGGTGGGCAATCTGATATAGGCTCTACATATACATTCATATTAAACATATTTTCACATTAGTTATGATGTAAAGAAGAATTAGAACCAATGAGAGGAACCACAAGAAAGAAGAAACAAAAGAGAGAGAGAGAGAGAGAGAGAGAGAGAGAGAGAGAGAGAGAGAGAGAGAGAGAGAGAGAGCAAATAGTTTGCTTTGATCTGCATTTAGACTTGATAACTTCTTTTTCCGGATGTGGATGGCATTTTTCACCATGAGTCTTTTGGAGTTGTCTTAGATCCTTGCATTTATACTGAGAAGAGCTAAGTCTATCAAAATCAGTCATCACACAGTGTGGCTGTTACTGTGTACAATGTTCTCCTGGTTCTGCTCACTTCACTCAGCATCGATTCATAGAAATCTTTCCAGGTTTTTCTGAAGTCTGCCTGGTCATCATTTCTTATAGCACCATAGTATTCCATTACCTTCATATACCACAACTTGTTCAGCTATTCCCCAATAGATGGGCATCCCCTCAATTTCCAATTCTTGGCCACCACAAAAAAGAGCTGCTATAAATATTTTTGTGCATGTGGGTCCTCTTCCCACTTGTACGATCTCTTTGGGATACAGCCCTAGAAGTGGTATTGATGGATCAAAGTGTATGCACATTTTTATAGCCCTTTGAGCATAGTTCCAGATTGCTTTCTAGAATGGTTGGATCAGTTCACAACTTTACCAACAATGCATTAGTGTTCGAATTTTCCCACATCTTCTCCAATATTTATCATTTTCCTGTTTTGTCATATTAGCCATTCTGATAGGTATGATGTGATACCTCAGAGTTGTTTTAATTTGCATTTCCGTAATCAACAGTGATTTAGAGCATTTTTTTTCATATGACTATAGATCGCTTTAATTTCTTCATCTGAAAACTGTCTGTTCATATCTTTTGACCATTTATCAATTGAGGAATGACTTGTATTCTTATAAATTTGACTCAATTCTCTATATATATTAGAAATGAGGCCTTTATCAGAGACACTAGCTGTAAAAATTGTTTCCCAGCTTTCTGCTTCCCTTCTAATCTTGGTTGCATTGTCTTTGTTTCAATTTAATGTAATCACAGTCATCTATTTTGCATTTCATAATGTTCTCTGTCTCTTGTTTGGTCATAAATTCTTCCCTTTTCCATAGATTTGACAGGTAAGCTATTTCTTGCTCTCCCAGTTTGCTTATAGTATGAGCCTTTATATCTAAATCATGTACCCATTTTGACTTTATCGTGGTATACAGTGTAAGATGCTGCTCTATGCCTAGTTTCTGCCATACTATTTTCCTTTTTTTCCAGCAGTTTTTGTTAAATAGTGAGTTCTAAACCAGAACCTGGAATCTTTGTAGATTAGTAGATTACTATAGTCATTGACTACTGAGTCTTGTGTACCTAACCTGTTCCACTGATCCACCACTCTTTCTTAGCCAGTACCAAATAGTTTTGATGATTGCAGCTTTATAATACAGTTTAAGATCTTGATATGGCTAGGCCACCTTCCCTTGCATTTCTTTTCATTGATTCCTTCGATATTCTGGACCTTTTGTCAAACCCCTGATTTTACAGGTGGGGAAACTGAGAGATGAAGTGGGGCTCTGTCCAGTCAAGTCACAATCAGGAATGTTCCCTTGCATGGATCTGGCATTTCAAGGTTTCTAAAACACTTTCCCAGGTGCATGTTTTTATTTTCATAGGCACCTCCAACAAATTAAGCTTTCAATTATCCTTTGGGTCCCAGCCTTGTCAGAGAGGTCACTTTCAGATAGCCCCTCCTCCAACGAATTTAGACTACTTATCCACCAGGGCCCACACATTCTTGTCTCTGTTCATACAATTCCTTTTGTCTGGAAGGTCCTCCTTGCTCTCACAACTCCCCTTTCCCATGCCCGATGAATCTTCAGTTTGCTGTTGGCTAGTCATTTTCAGTCGTATAAAACTCTCTGTGACATCTTTTTGGGGGTTTTCTTGGCAGAGATGCTGGAGGGGTTTGCCATTTCCTTCTCCAGATCATTTGACTGATGAGGAAACTGAGGCAAACAGGGTTAAGTGACTTGCCCAGGGTCACATAGCTAGGAAATATCTGAGGCTAGATTTGAACTAAGGTCTTCCTGACTCCAGGCCTTGACATCCACTATGCCAGATTTTCCCAAGACTGAAAGTGATCTCTCCAGCCTCTAAATTTCTCTAGACCTTTGTATCTTACTATCCTTTCTAATTTTCCATTGTATTAGTCCTCTGTGTGCAAAAAGTTCCTTGCCCAGCTCTAAACAAATAACTCTGTCTCTTTCCCTTGTCTCTACCAGCTCCTTGAAGGTAGAGACTATCTTATTCTATCTACTGATAATGCCTTTCATAAAGTAGATGAATCATCAGCATTTATTGAATGAATAAATTAAGCAGAGGAAAGGGGTACTTTTTAAGGCCCCTGAATTAACAACTAGTTAGGTCACTTCCTTGACCTTAAAGGGCCTACTCAGTCAATAAGTATCTATTAAACACCTACTATATGCTAGGTGGGTAGCTAGGTGGCACAGTGGATAGAGCACTAGGCCTTGAGTCAAGAAGATGCAGCTCCCTGAGTTCAAATCTGGCCTGAGGACACTTACTAGCTGTGTGAGCCTGGGCAAGTCACTTCACCTTGTTTGCCTCAGTTTCCTCATCTGTCAAATGAGCTGGAGAAGGAAGTGACAAACCACTCTAGTATCTCTGCCCAAAAAACCCAAAAAACCCAAACGGGGTCACAGAGAGTCAGACACAACCGAACAACAAGAAAAGCCAGGAGGCAGAGAGGAGGAGGGAGAGAGCTCCAGGAGTGGGGGACAGCCAGAGCAAAGGCCTGGAGCTGAGGGCCGGAGGGTCTTTTGGGGGGAAGAGCAAAGAGGAAGGTGTTACTGCAAGCAGAGAAGAGAACAGTGTAAAGTCTAAGAAGATTGTAAAGTAGTGGGAGAGGGGACTAGGTTATAAAGGGCTTTGAATGCCAAGCAGAGGGTTGTATATTTGACCTGAGAGGTGATAGGGAGCCCCTGGAGTGTACTAGGGGGCTGAAGGGCGGCTGCGTGATGCGACACGGTCAGATCGCTTCGACGTCTGAAGACAGGACAGTTTAGAAATAGTCCAGGTGTGAGATAGTGAGGGTCTGCACTAGACTTGGTAGATGGAAGGCTATCCAGAGGGGATGTAGGGGAAGGGTTTGGGGGGGGGAGCCCCTTTACCTTGCTCCTTAGCCTACAACTCTCCCCTAACTTCTCCGGAGAATCTTGCCTTTTTTCCCCAGAGCTCTTGGTCTGTTTTTCTAGATCTTGGGTGTCCTCAGGCTGAATTCCCAGAAGCACGCCAAGCCTCAGGGGGTGGCATTAGCCTTGGCAGCAGATGGACTGGGGGTGGGGGGGATTGGCAGCCGAGGAAAGGGCTGGGTGTTGGCAGGAGCTCCGCGGTTAAGCTAAGGACACATGGAGCTCTGTGAGGAGGTGGTGACAGAGGCAGGGGCCAGGGTTGGCTGTGATCAGCAGAGAAAAAGGATGAGGTTGGCCGCTTTCATGAAGGATTAAGCCTGGCCAGAAGGATCAGGCCTGGGCAGGGGCTGCTCCTGGGACAGTCAACAACGGATGTGGGACAGGCTGGGGCAAGCAGCAGAGATTGGCAGGTAGGACCAGTCTGAAGCAGGAAAATCTGGACAGAACCAGATCAAGGGGCTCATTCCAGCTCCCCCTTCACTCCTCAGTTTGAGCAAGCACGCCGGAGGACAAAAGATAAAAGATAACCTACCTTGCAAATTACCTGCCCCCTCCCCCATGTCTCAGTGTCCTCATGCATAAAACATAATGGGGGGGGGGGATTGAACTAAATCAGGGTTCTCAACCCAGGGAAACTAACTGTTTTGTTAGGGTAGGGGTCTGTGAACCTGGATGGGGGAAATGACATCATCACTTTCACTTCTAAGTGAAATGTATCATTTCCTTTAATTATTGAAAAGTATTTTTTCTAAGAATGATCTGTAGTTTTCACACAAAGCTTAAGCATCCCCGTATTAAACAATCACCTACATCCCTTCCAGTTCTCAATCCTGCTTCTAAGATGCCTAAATAGCTTTTTTTTTCTTTTTAAGCCAATTTGGATACCATTCCTGGTCAGATTTAAGTAGCTCCTGTCCACATCAGCTTTTCCTGTGACCCTGAAGCAAATGTTTGCGATTGAGAGCGAGCTCTTAGGGAATGAGGACATTGAAGACGGTCAGAGTAGGTTTTTCCCCCCCAGCACTGCAGTGTGGTTTTAGGACAGCACACCGGGGAGACATAACCAGGACTAGAGAGACAAAGCAGGGGCTGTTTTAGTGCTGAGTGGTAAATCTGCCCTGTCCTCTCCTCTTCCTCTATGACCCTTCTCCAGTGTCCCCTGATTTTGACCTTCTCTGGGCTCCCCCAGCCTGTGAGTCAGCCTCACAAGGTTCAAGCCATTCATCCCCCTCTGAATGGGGTTTCCTTCCTGTTGGGGTTTTTGTCTCTACAGTTTTGTCATGTGTGTGCGTGTGCATGTGCGTGTGTGTGCGTGCGCATACACACAAATACACATATACACCCATATAGACATACATTATATACATATACATGCGCACACATATATAAGTGCTCAAGGAAGTTCACAGCCCCTCCCTTCATGGGGCTTCCAACCAAATGGGTATATGGGGCATGTCATAGTCCTCTTTGAGAATGAAGAACAAAAGACACAGAAAAACAAATATGCTACCCAAGGATATGTGGCTATTATACATTTCTCTTCACAGGAGAGCAAAGGGCTTGGGGCTTATCCAGTGATTGTCCCAAGAAATAAAGAACGCTAACTTTGAAAACCAGCAGATGGTGTCTTCAGTCCTCCTCTGTACAATGAGGGAGTGAGGGGTGTCCTCTAAAATTCCTAGAAGTCTGTACCTGGGATCCTTTTACCTGAATCAGTTCAACATGCCCCTGCTATACTGGAGGCAAGATGAGGCTGTTACATATCTAGAGACCTCCTCATTTAGGCCGGGTATAGAGGAGGTGCTCAAAACTATGGATGAACATTGGCTCCGCAATGGGCCCAGTTCTCCCATTTTACAGATAAGAAAACTGGGGACCAGACAACGTTCAGTGGTTTGGCCAAGTTCCCGCCAGCTCAGTTACCAGGATGAGAAGCCAGGTCTTCTGACCTCAAGTTCAAGTGTGATAACTTGTTCCCTGCATTGCTGGAGCTGTTACTTTGGGGAAAGCCTTTTTCTGGGAGTTTTCAGACCCCCCACTGTTTCCTGGCTCTGAGAAGGTTCTGGCAATGCCTTGATGACAGGCAGACCAGTAGTCCCTGGTGACACATCTCATAATAGGAAACAGGCCCCTGGGAGATATACAAAATAATCTCCAATAAATCTCTAAATTAAATATTCATAAATTAACATTAAACAAAATTACCTCTAAATAATCTAATAAAAAAAGTCATGGGTTGTCAGGGGGGAGACCTAAACCTCAGTCCTGGCTTTCCCCACTATCTTGCTGTGTGACTGTAGACGAGCCACTTACCTTGTCTGGACTTCAGCGGCCTAATCTATAAAATAGGAATATTTGTCCCCTATACCTTAGAAGGGTGGGATGAGGATGCCATGTGGTGAGATCATAAAAAACGATGATGCTTTGAATTGTCACTGAATGGTCGAGTGATGAAAGATGAGGAGAAATAGCTGTTATTTACCTAGCACTTTTATCTCATTTGAGCCTTCCAATAATCCCCATTTCACAGATGAGGAAGCTAAGGCAGACAGAAGTAAAGCAACCTGACCAGGATCACATCTGGTTAGTGTCTGAGGCAGGATTTAAACTCAGATCTTCCTGACTCAAAGTCCAGTGTTCTAACCACCATGCAATCCGGAAAAAATACCCAGCAAGTAAGATGAAAAAGCAGACTCGCTAAAATGTCTACACAGAAAAATCATATAAGGCTTGTCCAGTAGCAGCTACAGATGCTAAATGAGAATTGTGTACACTATATAAACATTACCTACTACTACCACCACGACCACTACTCCTACTACTACTAGTACACTACCACCACTATTAACACTACTACTACCACCACTAAAATTTTGTTCTTCAGTATAATTGGGGCTACTGATCTTTAGCATTCAGTAGAGACTTGTAAACAGTGGACCTCCAGGGAAGTGAAGGAGCTAGGAGGGCCCCATGTCACTGGGTGGGGTGGTCAGCCTGCTGCTTGAGGCAGATAGCAGAAAGAGACCCTGATAAGGACTGAGGGGCCCATTCCTCAGACCAAATGGAAGAATGGGTAAGGAGTACCTAAAACGAAAAATAGGAAGAGGAAAAGACCCAAGGGCTCTTTGGATGTTAACGCTTCAAAACTGGGGCTATTGGTGGCAGGGGTGTGAAGGGGGAGGGTAGAGAATGGATAGGATAAAACTTTCTCTAATTACCCTCCTCATTCTCACCTCCAGGCAGCTAGGTGGAGCAGTGGATAGAGCACTGGCCCTGGAGTCAGGATGTCCAGAGTTCAAATCCAGCCTCAGGCACTTATTAGCAGTGTGACTCTGGGCAAGTCACTTCACTTTCCCCTCAGTTTCCTCATCTATAAAATGAGCTGGAGAAGGAAATGGCAAACCACTCCACTCTCTCCCAAGAAAACCCCAAATGGGGTCACAAAGAGTCCAAAACAAATAATCAACACCTCCCACTCCAACCCTGGCCTCTTGAATTATGAGGGGCTTTTCAAATTCAGAAGAGTTGTCTGAGGACATTGGTCTGTTTTACTACACAATCTTTCTTTTTTCTTTTGTTTTGATTTAGTATTTAATTTTTCCCCAGTTACATGTAAACAACAATTTTTAACACTTGTTTTTAAAACTTTGAGTTCCAAATTCTCTCCTTTCCTCCCTCCCCAGCCCTCCTCATTGAGAAGGCAAGCAATTCCAAATAGGTTATATATGTACTACACAATCTTTCAAATCAAATCAGTCTCTTCCTTTCTATTTCTGTATTCACATTCCTTCTAAGGTTTTTCAATAAATGGATGAAAAGGAACCAGGCGCTGAACTAAAAGTAGTGGTACCAATATCAGAATGAGGCAGTCCATGCCCTCAAGAGTATTACATTCCAAAAAAGAAAGCTAACACCTAGAGGGGAGGAAGGGTTGGGGAAGGGGGGGTTGGGTCCAGGAAGTCACCAGCAGCCAGCAGTTGCCCTTTCCAGAAACAATGGTCCTGATAATTTGATTTCTCTTCCTGGGATAAGAGGTAGAAAGGAGACTGAAGGTTAAAGCAAGAAGATAAGCAGGAGAAGCACAGTCGGGAGACCATGTGATATAGCAGGAGAGACTACGTTAGATTTGCTGCCTACAAGTCTTAGGTTTGAATCCTGACTCCTACCCAAGGTCAAAGAGGTGGCCTTGGGAAAATCACCAGTAAAATTAGAGAATTGGACCAGGGGACCTCCAAGGACCCTTTCAGCTCTAAATAACTTCTTTACCAGTCTTCCTGATGCCACGCTCTAATTCATCCCTTCTTTCGCCTACTAGGAGAGTCTTTCAAATGTCTATGTCCACTTGGAACTCTGCTCTAAAAAATTGTCACTGGCTCTTTGTTGTTTATCGAGCCAAATTCTACTTCCCTGGCGTGGAGTTCAAGGCCACGCACAATGTGACACTGCCTGACCTTCTTAGTTTTATTATCAAATGTGTCCATATTTATGAAGCACTTAGCCCAGTACCTGGCACATAGTAGGCACTTCATAAATGGATGGCCCCTCCCCTGTCCGTTCTAATTGCCTCCTACAGTAAATTCTATGCTTCAGCAAAATTCCTCCCAAATACCTACTGTTCTCATACCCCGGTAACTTTAGTCACTGCTGAATTCTTTTCGATTCTTCCCTTAAAATCTAGTTCAGATGTTGCCACCCCTTTGAACCTTCCCTACTTTCCAGCATTGACAAGGACCTCATATAATAATTATTTTAATTCTGGAATTACACTTGTTATACAGGTATCATATTCCTCTACTGAACTAACCTCCTTAAGGGAGAAGCTTTACCAGATCTAATCTTTGGGTCTTCCTCTTCTCCCCTCCCCTCCCCTCCTTAGAACTTGAGCTATTGAGTAAAAATGCCTTGTGAGTGATAGGCTTTTAAAATAGGAGATACAAAGTTTCGATAAGACTAATCCCTTCTCTCAGGGAGCTCAAGAGTATATGACTTATGCACAAATTGTAATACAGAATCATTCAGTAAACATTTATGAAGCACCTAGTATGTGTCAGGCACTGTGCTAAGTGCTGGGGATACAAAAAGAAGCAAAAGACAGTCTCTGCCCACAAGGAGCTTATAATCTAAAGACTGCTCAGTACGCAAGGTTAGACAGTCCTCTAGTGACTGAATGGGCCATGGTACTGCTGTGCCCACAGTGAACTCTGTACTTATGCCTAACAGTCCCCCCCACCCCAACTTTCTACATCACTTGGTGCTGTACACATCCCGACTCTCGCTTCCCTTTTCCCAGTCTCTTGCTTGAATCGTCCCTCAGTCCAGAGATCAAGATTCCCATTAGAAGTTAGCAGAGCTTGGGAGAGAAAGATGAGAGAAAGCAGAATGGAGTTGGTAGAAGAAGCTACTGTGTAGGAGCCCGGCTCAGGTGATAAAATAGAAAAGGAGCCTGGGAAACCAGTTTGGGCAAACTCTCAAAAGTCCTTTCTTGGTCTAAAGTTCTACGAACTATCCCAGAAATGACTTAAGCCATCTGGGATGCAGAATTACTTCTGGGGGGGAAAAAAAAAAAACTATGTACATGAAACTTTGTGCTGCCATTCTCCCCTTTTAATATTTCATCTATGATTTGTCCCATGCTTCCTGCATGTTAGACATCCTGCGCTCAATCATTAGAGCTGAGCTTTTTAAAGTTAGGATTTTAAAATAAGGATTCATTTCTTGGCCCTCCCAGCTTACATGACTTAATCCAACTAAAATAGATTTTTTTTTCCAAAAGAAGGAATTTCAGGCACTATGTATGGAATAAGATATTTTTAGTCAGGGGTTGGGACTTTCTAAGCCTGTGAAAAATTGCACCAACCAGGGGATTGTTTCTATCTATCTGCTGGACAGCAGCAGCCTTACAGTCTGAAAGATGGGAAAGATAGCCAAGGATAGGGCCACATCTATAAACTACAGTAGGCTGAGGCACTGAAGGTGTCTGGAATATGTTACCAGATCATGAAGGGAGGCTCAAATACCTAGAGTACCTAGATCCATCTCTTGAGTGAATGAGGCAGGTCCCTCAGTATCCTGTTGTCTCCTTAGCCCTGCCTAGCCTCTGCTGGCACTCTCCTATAGATGGTATACATGTAAGTGAGGTCCCAAAAAGGGCAAAATTGGAAGTCCCTGAGACTACCAGAGAGTCCTGGACCCGGAACAAGATTCAGTTTGATGCCCACCTCTGCCGCTTATAATGCAAGTTTAACCTTGGAGCCACACAGGAAGGGGAAATGTTTGTACCACACTTTTCCCCCAAGGAGTTGGGGAGGGAGTTGATTGGTAAACTGTAAAAGGGATATCTATTGAATGACTAGGAGCTGGAGAGGACAAAGCAGTAGCTGTTTAGGAAACACTGTCTAATAAGTAAGGTTCTTTACTCACCTTTGCAGAAGTTGGAAGTAGAAGGGACATGGGGCTGTAGTATTTTTTTTTTAACTCAAGCCTAAAACAATTGGTTTAACCCAGTCCTAATCACCGAGATCACAAAAAGGTGACCCTTAGTCAATCAGCCTTTTCTCACAAGCACAAAGGAGGCATGTGATCCGGAACTGGAGCCCTAAAGCACAGCACGGTTAAAGCTCTAATTATGTGTTCTGACCAACACTTAGCTGGATTCTCAGCGAAGGTTATACAGCACACAGAAGGCCTTTTTATGCTCTCTAGCTGGGGAGTAGTTTGTCGTCATTACAGCAACAAGTTGAACAGTACCCAGCTTTGTACGTGGCACAGATGATGCAGGATGGTCTGCTGCCACAGTGACTGACCTTTCACAGGGAGCCTTACCTGGCCCCCTGTACCAATACCTGGGGCTGGCAGGGAGGAACCGACCAAAGCAACAGCCTTGACTGATACACGGTGGCACCTGCTGAGGTGATCTGAGCCACAGCCTGGGCTAAAGGATGCTGGGAGTCATGCTCAAGGGAAGATGGGACGAGCTCCTGGGCTGATTTCATTTATCTGCTATTCTCACATGCTACCACAAAACCAAAAAAAAAAAGTCATACAAAATAAAATATTAGTGAAGGATTTCTAAGTTAATATCATTTCCCATCCGACCTCCCACTCCTCCCAAGTATTATCTACTGCCAGTTCTCCTATCCATTTTTCCATTTGTTTTGTATTCTTTTCCCATAAACAGGAATCCAAGGAAGCTCTTCTTCAGCTGGGAGGACTTGCCCCTCCACCTCTTGGGAAGGCCGACGTTCTTCCAACGTTGCTAATTGCAACAAGACTACAACCGCCTTGGCCTGTACCATACTAGTCAGTGCTTCCGTTCCAGTGTGTTTACTGCCTTTTGTCTCAGATTACCCAAAACCTGATTGCTTTGGCTGAGAGGTTTTTAACCCAGGGTGTGTGAATTTGTTTTTTAAATAATTTGATAATTGTATTCCAGTATAATTGGCTTCCTTAATAATTCTCTACATTTTATGCATTTGATATGGAAAAGGGGCTATAGGCCTCACTAGATTGCCAAAGGGTCCATATATAGACTGGGCCAAATCTAACAAGATAAAATTAATAAAGATGAATGTAAAGTCTTAAACACTTGGTGCAGAGGGGGACTTCAATTGTATAGATTAAAACATTCCCCGACAACCAGGGCTTTCTAAAAGCCCAAGGGACTTGGGATGTAGTGGGCTCTTTCACTATCAGGTAAGATGTCAAGGGTCAAAGTTGGACATGACTTCCGAGGTTCCTTGGTCAATTACCACCAAATGTCATGCTGGTCATTAACTTTGGCCATTTATAGACTCAAAAGTTGTTTTTACAAATGTAGAGGTTTTGCAAATACTTATCCCTATTTGTAATGAGTCTGATCATAAATTCTACTATCTGTAGACTTCAAAAGCCACGGGAAAGGGGTTTCTGTCTTCTACTTTACAATCTTTTTATTGGCTTTGGGGACCCCAAAAAACACAAAAGGCTTGATGACAGGGACCTACCAACCCATATCTCCTCTTGGAATCTGATTAATTTGAAAGGATCTCAGAAGGTACCAAATTAAAACCAAACGTGACCAAGAATCCCCTCTAAAAGCCCCAGAAGTGGGCATGTAGGCCTTGACAACCTTTATCTGGAGGGTACTTGCTCAAGGAATGCCATTCATATTTTTGGATACCTCTCCGTGCAAGGAAAAACTTAGCATCGTAGGGTACAAAGTCTATACGCTCTATCTGCCCTAGCTACTGCTTAAAACCACAGATAGCCTAAATTGCTTTGACTAAGTGTTTTGCCTTCCCTCTAGTGTCCCTGCTTACTTCAGAAAGGGCAGTCACACTGATGCATAGCAATGGAATTTCTTAGACTTGGCAAATGAGGCAAATAGCTTGTCCTTCCTGACATTCCTGTCCTTGTCTCTTCCTTACTGACAATTCTCAACGCAGAGTTACCGAATAACTAATTTATCTGTTCCCTTTCGGTTTTTTTTTCATCTCCAGATTCCTGAGAAATCAACTGCCCCAGAGGAATGTTATTACTCTTTCCAGTGTGTGCACAGCTGCCTAAAACACCAAGACCCAAACCTATCCCTTCCCCTTGTCTTTTGATCCTGTCATTTGCCACTAGCACAAAGAATAGCAGTATAATCCTAACCTCTCCAACTCCCATTTCAACATTTTATTTTTATTTCACATTTTTACGTATTGTACTTGAGACTTAAGACTCTCAACATTTTCTCTCTCAGGAGTAGGAGCCATCAGATTAAAAGAATTTTTCTTTAAATCTTCATGACATTCCTGGCAGGAACCGAGATAGTTTCCTTTTTATAGATTGTGAAATGAAGGCAAACCAAAGTTAAATGTTTCACCTAGAACCCTAAAGTCACCACGTCAGGGTTGTACTTCAAAACCCTAGTTCAATGGGCCCCCAAATACCTTCAAATAGTTATCTGTTCTTTGCATGAATTCTCTCTAGGAGAGGAGCCCACTCCCACCTGAGGCAGCTTCATTCCACTTCTGAATGGCTCAAATGGTGGGGAAGTTTTTCCTGGTTAGACACAAAAGGCCCGTCTCCTTAATTCATGGCATGAAACAAAACATGCTGTCACTCACCAAAGAAAGGTACCATTCTAGGGGCACTGGTGATTGGAAATTAGGGCCATTTCCTTATAGTGCCCAAGTAGCAAAAAGCTTCAACTCCCAGCATCTGTGGCTATTTTAATATCCCATGAGATCATGTGAGTTGTATTGGAATAGAAATCTAAAACTTGGCCTATCACTTGGAATTGGGATGCCCAGGTTCAAATCTTTGCTTACTACCTGTCCTATACCCTATGCTGAGTATTAGTTTTTGCCTATCTATAAAATAAATATCTATTTCAAAAATCTATAAAATACAAAATATTATTTATAAAATATATATTTAAAAAGGGAGGGGGGCATAGCTAGGTGGTACAGTGGATGGAGCACCAGGCTTGGAGTCAGGTAGACTCATCTCCCAATCTCCCAAATCCGGCCTCAGACACTTCCTAGCTGTGTGATCCTGAGCATGCCACTTCACCTCAGTTTCTTCAACTGTAAAATGAGAGAAGGAAATAGCAAATCACTCCAGTGTCTTTGCCAAGAAAACCCCAAATGTGGTCACAAAGAGTCGGACACAACTGAAAATGACTAAACAACAACAAAGTGGGGTAAAGGAGGATGCATTCTAAGATGCCTGGAGCTATTTCATGACCAAGGTAGCCAAAGGTCCATTTGGCCTTTATATGATATTGTGTATTAAAAGCTGTATTCCTTAACGATAGGAAGCACATAACTCCTGTGTTGTTGGATAGATTCAGGCCTAATAACCTTAACCTCCAAACAGGAAGAAAAAGTTTGCACAGACTTTAGATCCCTATCAACTTTCTGGAAGATGCCCAAGGCAGATATAAATTAAGACTCCTAGAGAAAGGCTAGTTCAACCAGCTAGTCAGTCCTCACAGGCATGGGAGTTTAGGGTCTCTTAAATGTTTCCATTAGTCTATTCTCTGCAATTGTCCTTTATTCATCAACAGGGACTCTCCCTTCCATAGCTAAAGACCTACTGTCCTGGGAGCAAGCCTAAAAAAGGGTAAGTCACTTCAGGAAACAAACTGGCAGCCCAGCTGCCAGCTGGTATTTTGCAAAGCAGGACATAGAATTAGTTGAAAATTATATTTTTCCAATTATCACAGTGGGAAACATTGCTGAGACATTCAGCCCAAGCCTGCAATTAGTGAGCATTTGCTTACTTCTAGAAATAGCAGGCCCCCATCTCCCAGTCTATCTGGGTCTTGAGCATAATACTCTTTAGGAAAGATTTCACCCCAAGAGTAGTTTCCTGGTAAGGCATGCACCCTTTATAGAGGGCATATGGACTAGTTTCATCTCTGGGTATGACCAGCTGACCACAGCCCCAGGAACCCCAAGTCCATTAAAAATGCTCACATACTATTATCAGAGCTAGTGACTGTTTGACGAATGTCACCAGTTACTACCACGTTTCAAATATCTATGAGCACCAAAAGCAGGAGATAGGTTTGCAGACATGTAGGTTTGCAGACATGTTCCAGAAACCACCAACGCAGTTCCTGTTTTTTTCCACAACAGGATTTAGATTGGCTAATGATAACTCAAGAAAGCTACCTAGGCCTAACAATAGGTAGGCCAGGGTCAAAGGGGGCAGGGGGTGGTGGTTCTAGAAGACAAAAGGGATAATTCATTCACATTTGGTCACAGAATGACCAATTCCCCTCTTTAAACGGGAAACCTCATCTAGCAGTTTCTCCTACACACAACTGAAAAAGTCAGTACAAGTAGCTTCATTAAAGATTTTCAGTAGTGCCTTCAAACAGGGCAAAACCAATCAAATGGCCTGGGCCATGCCTGTCTTCAACGAACAGGTGCTCTGCTGGAGGCCTGCTTTCACTGTAACCAGGTCATTGAGATTTAAAGAGTACACCCAAGTCCCATGTTTAGGTGAGCCTGAGCTTCATCCCTTTTAGCTTCAAGCAGCTGCGTATCACCCTGGAGGTGACAGGCGAGAGATAAGAGAAAAATCTAGCCATTCAGTTCCCACCAGTCAGGAGAGAAACTTTTTAAAAGCCTTTATCAGCCCAGCAACACTCAGGTGGCCTATTTGAACCCCCAGGGTTTCTGCAGCTCTGGCCAAATGGAAGATCTCAAGTTGAAAAAGAGAGACATACACACTCAAAACAAAGACATGAGAGACAGACAGAAAAACAAGAAAGACAGAGGAAAAAAAACAAAGACCCAACATAAGCCAGAACACCCCCAGAAAGGGTGAGGGAAAAGCCACCTCTACAAATAACTCAAACTGCACACCCTACTTCCAGAGCCAGAGCAAAATCAAACCCAAATATAACACTGGTCTGGAGGTCAATTCTGAGTCTTCCAGGGAAGGGAGAATTGCCCCCACATAAGCCCAGGTTCATTGGACACCTGGTAGTGAGGCCAGAGGCATTCAATATGAGTGAAGTTTGTGCATGGTATGCTGCACCACAGGGAGTGGGGACCAATTCCCATTAACAAAGACGTGCATTTAGCCGGACAGACACAACTTTCTAGAAAAATCATAGGCATTTTTATTTAGAGGTAGACAGATGAGCATGGACTGCTGTAGTATGTCCCATTTAACTGGTGTGTCATTCATATTCAACCCCATTCATCCATCTTACACCGCAGGTAGAACCAAGGTTAATGAGAGATCATTTTGAGATGGGAGATGCTGGAAAAGGGATATACAATTACATACACTCAACGCGAAACCAGGAATACTCTTTTTCAGTGTTTCCCCAACTTTGACACCCAAAAAGGACTTAGAACAGGTTCAAGAAATGCTAAGTTTGCCTCAAGGGAACTGTGAAGGCTTTCTCCTGCCCCTCAGCAATAACAAAGTTGGTGAAACTTTGACAACTGAAGGACAAGTGGCAGGCCACCTCATTTCCCCCAAGTCCAGAAGAGGTTCCCATATATGCCATGGAACCTGCCACTACTTTAGACGGAATATAGAATACAAATTACTATTCTGCAAAATTTCCTCGGGGAATTTTCCATTTAAAAATATTTAAGGGAGGCCCCTGTTCACGTCTGGTGAACCTAACAGAGCAGATCATACCATTATTATTTTGTTTGATACATACATCAGCTGGCTCTGAATGGTCCTGAAAATGACGAGGGATTATCATCAATGACAATCAACATCAAAACATAATGGAATTGAAGCCTGATATAAAAGTAGAGAAATATGTACAGTAATTCACAGCCCAGAAGGAAAGGGGACCTTAGTGAGAATCAGTGGAAACCTGGCTATTTTACATAGCTAATTTTGAGACAAGTCATATTTAGCACAAAAGCAATTATAGCACAAGTGACACTTCCCTCCCACTGCCCCCCAAACTTTAAAAAGACTTCTTCAGGAATCCTCAGCAACACTGTTAGTCACTCTTCGGGGAGCAGGAATGTGTAAGTGTGGATCCAAGCAGTGGTAGGAACTTGATCGGCTTCACACTCTGAGAATGGCATATTTAAAGAGGGCCATAATAGCAGCACTAATCACTCCCGAGATCGGCACAGTGACAAACCAGGCCATGAAGATGTTCCGGAAGAGCCTCCAGTCCACAGCTTTCTTAGATCGAAGCCAGCCAACAGAAACAACAGAGCCCACCTGCAAAAGCCCACAGCTTTAGTTCGTTGTCTAGAACCCATACGACTGTCTAGAATGAGAGATGCCACTGGTAAGGGAGCTCAAGGGCATGCAGAGCACCACTGTTCTGTTACAGATGAGCAACAACAGCCAAGACCCTTGACCCTAACCTGGGCACAGTCAGGCCCTCTCTCTATCACACAAACCCTCCCAGTTTTCACCGTGTGATTTGGGACAAGGCATTTATCCTCTGGACCTCAGTTTCCTCATCTAAAAATTAAGAGTAAATAGCTGCCAAGGTCCCTTTCTAGTTCCAGAACTATGATTCTTAATATTCCAAACAACATGAGCAGTCCTAAAGCACACTGCCTTAGGGCTAGTCCCACCACAATTGGCTTTCCCAGGACTTTGGGCTAATCTTACCCCTGTACCATGAAGGGGTTGGATGACATGACACGCTCAAAGGTCCTTTCCAGCTGGAAATCTACACTCATCTCTGGTCTTTTTTCACTCTCCAAGTCTGAAGGTCTAACATCCTATCTAGTCCACCAGAAGACAGTCTAAGAATATGAGGAAAGGGAAGCCCAAGGTGAAGTAGTTAAACAGCAAATGTGGATGAAGAGCCCAACTCTCCTGGGCCGAGTCAGCCACCCTACCTTTGATAAGAGGCTAACCAATGATCCAAGCAAAGAGCACGTGGACTTTTTAATGAACTCTGTAATACACTGGGTCAGCAGGGGCTGTGCAATACTTCCTCTTTTTAAGATGACTAATTTCATCTTCTCTACCACCTCAGGGAGACCATGGAGCCCAGAGGCTGGAGGGTGAAGGGCTGGGATCTGAATTCCTCCTGTCACCAGATGCAAACCACCCCCTGAGCCTTGGTTTCCTTATCTGCAAAATGGGGACGGATAACAGCATCCACTGCAAAGATCCTATCAGACAGTGTCTAGCAAAGTGCTTCTACTACGGGGAAAAGTATGAGCTCTTCCTACGATGACCTGGATACTTTTAATGTGTTTGTCACCTCGGGCCAACTAAGATCTCATAGTAAACCCACCAAAAAGAAAGAGCAAGTCCAGAAGTCACAGCCATCCTATCATTACTCACTACATACAAAGGCAGAGCTTGCAAACGATTCTGATGACAGGGTGGATGAATTCACTTTAACTGTCAGACTCTAAGCTGAAGCTTTAAGATGTAACTCAAAAGATTAACTAGTACCATACATACCTTACAGTGAGTCGTGCTGATGGGAAGGCCAACATTTGATGCAATTACTACCGTGAGGGCTGATGCCAGTTCAATACTGAAGCCACTGTTGACACAAAATGATTGCCTGTCAAAAGAGCCTACTGACCCAAACCCAGACTCCTCTCCAGTGACCAGTTTAAGCTACCCAGCTCTGGACTGAAAGAAGGCCCTATCAGGTAACAAGCTAGGCTTCCACAGGCAAAGCAGCCTTCCTTTGTTACAATTCAAATTTGCCTATAAAAACTAGCATAATGCAATGACCTCTGTATTCTCCCTCAACAGAAGAACTTTGTATTATAGCATGCGTCTAAAGGGTATCTTACATTCTACCAGAAGCCAGATACTACTGCAAACTCATATGCTTTTCAAAAATCTCTATTCTGGCTCTCAGGTAAGGACAAAAGAAACCCAAGAGGACACACAGCTGTCCAAGCTAAAAGTCATGTACTTCTGGCACATCAACCAAGTCTCAGGTCTTGGTGTGTTCACAGGACAGTTATTTGGTCACCCAGCCAATGGAGCCGACTTGCTCAATAAGATTATTCTAAGTATTATCAGAGACGATGTACTAGGAATTTAACCCTAATTAACAGCAATGAACACTGAAAACATGCTTATGGTTTTGCTATTCTAAAATGATTTTAAATAAAACACTACACAAATTCAACATTTCTAGAAGATAACTCTGGTCTTATAACCACTTACCTAGAAGGTGTGATTGGTGTGAGATCCTTCCCCATGGTTTGAATAACTCTCCTTCCCCAGACCCAGAGACCAATACATATACCAACACCACCATACAACAGAAGCCAAATTGGGGTTGCTACTTTGGAAGAGACATCTCCAGTTTCATAGACCAAATACAGAGCAACCAGAGGTCCAATGGCATTGCTGGAAGGTAAGCAGAGAACAAAATGTGTCAAGATCTCCAAGACCAACCTTTTCTTCACTTCTTGCATGTCTTTATGCATGGTAGACTAATAGCAGACTGACCTTACATCATTGCCACCATGGGCAAAAGAGCCAAAGCAAGCCGTGAGAATCTGCAAGAACTGGAAGAGCAGGGAGATCTCCGGCTTGTCCTGGTCACGCCACTCCTCCAGGGAGTCACCGCTGCCCTTCCTATCGCCAAGGCCCCGCTCAGTCTGGACACTCACGCCCACATCAGACACTGAGTGGATGTCGGACACTGCATTGCAATAGCTGGTGTAGCTATCCATACGCACCCTCTTCTTAGAGTCCGAGGCTGGCCCTGTCAGCTTCTCCATCTCCTCCCCTTTAGGCTCTCCTTCTTTGGCACGGAATGAATCCAAAGGCATGCCACAGATGGCCATGGTATAGGACGTGTAGCTGTTGTTACGCCGCAGGGGCTTGTCACTTGAGTCCCCCATGCAATCTCCCACCTTGGCAAGGTGCAGCTTGTGAAGTAACTCTTTGTACAAGCCAGAATCTTTATGCACGGTGTGATACTGATAGTGGCCACTGGAATTCATCTGGTTGCTGACTGTTTGACTGAACTGGACCAGGTTCCCATTGGGCAACTGCACGGTGCCTACGGAGGACGGAAGTAATATATGTGTACACACGCAAACTTCCCTATCACCACCCCCTCCTCATTTTAAAGTTGTAAAAGCTTTCAGAGTACCTAGAACAATGTCTAACACGTAAGACCCCCTTACCCCACCAAAAAACAACTGCTTTTGAAACCACAAAACTAACCATTCATTGCACCATCAATATTTGTTTCTTTCACGTCTATGCTAGGAAGCCTCTCTCGTTCTGGGGCTTCCTCCAGATCTCCCAGCTTGAATGAGACAGTTCTCTCCTCCACTGCCGCTCGCAGCGGCACAGTAACAGCTCCCCCATCAGAAACAGGGTTCCTGCTTTCAGCATCACCAAGGGACAGCTTGGCTTCCTCATGATCCTCTTTCAAACTACTCTTTTTCTCCATTAAAGGACTCTCAGAAGGACTGGATTTGATTTCTCCTATATAGCGAGAAAAGTCATTTTAAAGCACATCAATTTTTTCTACTCCCTAACACATATTTTGCTCTGTCCATCCCCTTCCAATTTTTCAGTTTTTTGTATTGTAGTTCAAGAAGCCCACCTTTCATCCAATACGTCACGGGGGAGACAGGAATGCTTTCCTGTCTCAGACAAATCCAGAAGTTTGGCATGTTGGGGGAGTGGGGGGAGTGTTCTAAAGAAAAGGAACTACCAACCAGTAGCTTTATTCCAACAACAGCAATAACCTCAGGCACTAACACAGGGGACAAATTATTCTATGAAGTTTCTTCATTTAAAATGTGGTTGAACAAGAGGGATCCAAGTCCCTATTCTCATTCGGATACCATGACTACAACTGCATTATGATCTTGAACATCCATGTGGTAAAGCTCTAAGATGCTGCTCCCCAGGCCTGGTCAGGAATCCAGCCGAGAACAGAGCCTGCCCTCCCCCGCTGGACTTCCTCGGGTCTGCAGCAGCAAGTGACGCAGCGCTCACACTACTGCAGTCTGCGTCATGTACTTTCTGGAGAGAAGTAAACTGCTCTGAAAACCCAACAGCTTAAATTCTGGAACTGACAAAGGTGAAAAAAGGAAAAACCTCAACAGCTTGGCAAAGAACACCAAGGACCTTAAAACCACCAAAAACTTAAGAGGTTAGTCATGTAATTAAGTATTTAGTTGAACTATTTAAAATTGTGATACCCATGCCCCAGGACAACGCAGTTTTCATATACTACCTAAAATTCACGCTCTAAAGACATGTGCCACCAATCTGAGGTTTGGATTTGTGGGTATCTTCAAGGGTAAGCTGTCACTTAAATAAAAATGAGCATCACAAGATGGTTAGTTATGCAAGCCCAAGTAAGCAATGGCACAATACCTAATTATTGCAAATGTTTGCTACTGAACACATTATCCCTTACTTGTTTTTTCCTAATCAATTTTTGTGCCATTTAATTTCTTTGGATGGAACCAGTCCTATATCACCAGCAGCATTAAAAGGCTCTAACCCACCAAGGAAGATCTCCCCTTTTCCCAAGTGTCCCCATCTCCTGGACTCCCTTTCAGTCTCTCTCTTCCTAACACTAAACCTTATTCATAAGGCAAGAAAAACTCGCTTCTCCCCTCCCCACCCTTCAGAAATTAAGTCTCCTCTTACACCACTGAGGAATTTCCTATGAACCTTTCAAAATTTCTGAATTGATGTGAAACAACTACATAAAGTTCTTCAAAACATAAAGGAACATCAGATTTGGAAATGGATCTCAAAATTCAACAAGCCCAAACAGCTACATTTTTCACTTCATGTCAGATTACTTACGTTCAATTTTTCTCTTCATCCTGGGACAGACAAGGAACCAGACGATAAGGGCACAGAAAACAGCACATCCCACCGAGATGAGGATGGTACCCCACAGAGGAAGTTTGTCAAAGCCCAGCACTAGGAGATAAAATAAGGGATCTTGAAAACCCCAGGGCAACAGCCCCCTGCAACACCGAGGAAACCCTCCACGGGAGGCTTCTTCTAGATCTTCACCAGCCTAGGGTCAGTGTGAATTTCTCTGCTAGCAGTAAGACAAGTGAACTGACCTCTGGAAAAAAGACAATTCAAGTCTTAAAAGCCTAAGGAAACGCCTAACGAACTGAACCTCATTCTTCCTTTTCCCTCTTCAAAACAGATTCAAGAACTGCAAGAATTTGGATAACCTGCAGCTAGCAGGTAAGTGATGGTAGAGGGGAATGAATGATTGTGCTGGCAATACTGAGATCAAAATGGCTGAAGGGCCATGACATCCTGCAATTCTACCTTTCCACTCTGTTTCCCCTCAAGAAGCACGTTTCATCATCCAATAACTGTAAGATCTATCTGAATTTTCAAGGATTTATTTTTTTAAAGGAAAACAAGATGCTGGTCCATCAAATTACCTATTTTTTGTTTTTAATTTTCTTGGTTTTTTGGTCTAAGCTCTCAAAATCTCACTAATATGACGTTCCAAGTCCCCATCTTCGTTCCTTGCAAGTTCAAATTCTAAGCCCTCTCTCCTAACCTTAGAATTCTGCCACTAATTCAACGTGACTGTAGGTGAAGCCTTCATCTAGAAAAATAAGTGGTTGGATTGGACTACCTCTACTTTTCTTCCATTCTAGTCTTAATTCTGTCTCTGCTACTTAATAGGAGTATTCTGTGATACACAGTAACAGCGGTATTGCCCAAGTTTGTGACCAATGCTATCTATGAAAAAGATTGCCCTGCACATCCAAAAAAAATTTTATGCAGTGATTTGAAACAAGAAATCACTCTAAAGGATACTCATCATGGTTCTCACATTATTGTGCAAGGCCTTGTTATTTTAAGATCTCTTAAGTGGATCTGTGAATTTAGCAAAACCAATTCGTAAACATCCTCTCTCCCTATCTCATTATGGGATAGTTACCCCAATATGACCCCTTTAGGATGTTTTAAGTTAGGCATTCCAGCTTCATCCTCTGCCTCAGCCAAAACAAAATAGCCAACATTCCAATCTTTGCAGGCTCACAATAGTTTTCCTCTCAGCTGCATGAATTCCTCTTCCAAGTGCACTCACACCAGCTGTCAAAGATCCCAACTCTTCTCAGTCAAGTAGATTCAGGGGAGTGATTTAAAATTTAGGGAACGGAACCAAGGTAACTGAATTCCACTTGAGGCCGAAATGAGAAAATCCAACACCTCAAGTCTTAAGACTGATTATCCAAGGTTGAATAAGGCTAAGGATTCTTCAAGTAAGCAGCCAGGGTCCTGATCAATTCCAGTACTTTTAGTATAGGTAGGAGGAGAAAGGGAGGGAGAAGATCATATTATCGGTGGTTCCTGTGAAGACTAAAGAGGAAAGGTCTGGAGTGATTTAGAATCTGAGCAGGTCTCTGGTTGGGAAACTATCTAGGTTAACTCAGCGTACACTAGCCTGCAGCCTTCTGTAATGGGCACAGGCCAGCCACCTTCTAGAAGATTTCAGCCCTGTAAAGCAAAAAGGGGTAAATTGGGCATTTAATGCAAGGTTTGTAACCAAGTTCAAATTTCACATTTAAATATTTTAATCTGAACTTACAGGGTGCTCCAGTGTACATGATAGAGAAGAGGTTAATTCCAATTGTGCAGGCATAGAAAACTGGCAGGGCTCGTAAGCCATTAGGAACTGGATCACTCTGAAAGACAAATTTTAAGGTTAAGTAGCACATGGAAGTCAAGGCCTACTCATGGGCTATTCATCCTGAGTCTAAGGCTGAACATTTAGTAGGCATTATTTTACCTAGCCAGATACGACAATGTGGGGCATTGGGGAGAGAAACTTGGGAAGACCCAAGTTTAAGTGGGCAACTCACTTCACCCTTTCTCAATGACTTGACCAAGTTACAAGACTGAAGGAGAGTTTGAACCTCAATCTCCACTTCCTATTCTCATGCATTAAAGATGAAAAAAACAGGGCAGAACTTGGAATCAGTAGGTGTTTTCAGCCAGTACCTCTGCTTACGCTCACACTTGCCACACAATCATTCTAGCATACAATGGGTTAAAACTGTTAAAAAAAAAAAATAAGACTGTAGACTAACCATGCTTCCCAGTAAGCAGGTTCCTTTCTTTTCTATACACGTCCCTAGCAGATGCCTAGCCTAGAGAAATTGGTTTCTAGCTTATATCAACTCTCTGAGCCATAGAATAAATTTGCTAAGTGCCATAGAAGTATGATGCACCCAGTGATTACTCTCTAGTGTTCTCCTGATTTCAACGAAGCTATTTCCCCCAGCCGGAATATCACTGGATCACGAACCAAGATGAAGGACTTAAAAAAAATAAATGCAGAAGTTTGATTTTGAACTAGGGGAAGAACAGATACACCACTTTCATTTTTGCAACTATTGTTTCCTTCCCCAAAATGATTTCATATTTATACATCATACAATAAGATGATGATGTCAAATTATCTACAGTAACCACTGCATCAGAATCAGAAAGGGGACCTTAAATCTGATACTTTGTTAAATGGTTCAAAAAAACAGCTCAAGAATTTATCCTAATAAAATAGTAAAAACTAACAGCCAACTTCATGCCACTGGACTACAAAACATTGTGAACTTCTGACTGGTAGAAAGGTACTTTTTCAAATATTATCGTGAACAAAGAAATCCACAATTTTAGACTAGAAACTCCATCTGCCAAGAATGAGAAGAATCCTTTTGCACAACATCTGAATGCTCCTTGCTTTTGTCAAAGTTTCTCAGTTTGAAGAACTTTCCTTCACTTTTTCTAAGATGCATAAGCCACAGCAAAAACTGTTGTTAATGGTAGATCAAAGAGACTGATATATCCAAAGTCCTCCTCCAAGTGAGTTTCTCCTCAGTTCCTTTTCATTCTGTATGTGGCAGAGCCATGAAATGGACCATATATCTCCAAGAATTGTGCATTATTCTAGTATTGATTATTCTCTTGTATTGTTTTTACTAGGTGAACTTCGGGAATTGGCTAGAATTCAGAATTTGCTACCTGGAAAAAGAACCAACCAATCTGAAGCATAAAAGCAAATTCTACTAGTAAAAAGTATTCAAAATCGTAATTTCTATACATCCTTCTTAGCTTTTTCATTCCTTTACATCTGAGCTGGGTTTTAGATGTAATGTCTGACAACAAATAAGACCAGGGTCAGCTCTAAGCCACTTTGTGGAAAGGAGACACTAGGGTGCAGACCGGAACAACTGAACCCAACTTTTCTTTTCTCTTCAGAAAGCATTAAGCTCTGCAAACATTCAGACAGAATTTGAGTTTTACACAGAAATGTGGCTAATAAAGCACAAAAATAAAAGGGCAAAGTCAGAGCCTTTCCCAGCCCTATTCTAGATTGTATGTTGGGAGCAGCAATTATGGGCTGGGTCTAGGACAGCCAGATTTGTGGGGTGGTGAGGTGCTTCTAAGAAGACTTAAAAGCTGGGAGGAACCCTGGTCCTAGAGCAAAGACTTCAGACAACAGAAAACTATTAGAACTTCAGCAAGGCTGGGGTTACAAATAATAACACGGTAGTGTGACGCACGGCAGCAATTGCAAGTTTTCATCCTTTTTTATCACATATGGCTTGTACCTTGAGATCCACATGCTAAAATGCAGCAGAACAACTCAAAATAGGTGTGTTCTAGATATGGCATATAAGGAAGACCAGCACGAGGTCAATAATCCCAGAAGCTACTCTGTTCAGAGGGAGATTCTCTGGGCGGCAGCAGCACCAGCAGTGACGGTTGTATCCCAAACGTCAATCAAAATGGAGCTGTGTCAGGCTAGTGTGTCCTACCAGCTAATTCATCTGGGCCAATCTTCCCCTAACAGAGCTGGTACTAAAGGAAAGGACCTAAGCCTCTCCTGTGGCTGGAGCTCAACAAACACTAGACTCAGGCAAGGGACCCAGGTCTCAGTTTCCTCCTCCAATAATTTAACTATTTTCCTGTCCTACCACGAATGATGTGAACAGAATTCCAAACTTACTTAACCCTGAACATGCAAGCTTACTTTCTATTAAAAACTCTAAAAAGTTTCAGTACCTCAAGTTTTTCATCTCCACCCCTACCCCTCTCGTCCCCAGAAGTCAAACAAGCAGAAAGGAAAAATAAATGGATTCTCTACTTCACCAGCTTCTTAATCAAGCACTGATGAGTGTTTTCTTCCTCACAAGGTAGTAAGGTGCTGAAAGGTTTTCTTTCCACCTCTCAACCTTTCCCAGATTGCGCAAGATCTGTGCGGAAGCCCCAGTGCCAGTGGGCATGGGGGCACATGGAGGCCATGGCAGTGGCAGCAGCCAACTCACCTATTCTGCTCACACTGCCAAATATATCTAGACAAGAAGGAAACGTACATCTAAACCAATCTATAATTATCCAAACAGGCAGCCATATCCAAGGCCCCCAATTCCTAAATGAACTGAAGGAAACTAACATACATTGGAACCATCATTACAGACTAAGGTGTATCCAGTGTGTTTGTTATGGCTTCAAAATGTGAGCTCCTGGAACTAATAACTAACTTTCTTGTCATAATACCTGGCAAAGTACCACAAGGACCCATGCTAAGAAAGCTATTGCGTTAACTGCACTATGTGCAGGGGTAATCTGGGTCTACACCCCCACCCCCAATGGGGGGAGGAGGTCCGTCAACTTGGAAAGGTGGAAAAATGAGATCTTTATTTCAATTTAATAGTTGTCCTTTGTATCTCATCATATGCATTTAAAACCATTTTCTGAGAAGAGGTTGCTAGACTTTGGACCGCCAGAGGGGTCCATGACACAAAATGGTCAACAACCCTGCTCTTGGGGTATAATGTTCTTTATGCACGTCATTATAACAAAAATGTTAAAATTGTACTTCTAAAACCACTCCAGGGGCAAAGGTTCCAAAGAAAAAGGCACAATGTAAAATAAAGGCACTTCTACAACCAAACTGCCCTTGAACTACTACTGAAGCATGTTTCTAGCTGCTTAACATATTACTCTAGGCATAGTAGGCACTCAAATATTTTTCTCAGGCTGGAATTAAGCCTAACTTTAAGCCTCTTACCAAGCAGAAAACAACCTGCAAACTACTTAAGCCAGCTGCCTGATGTAAACTCCACAGCATCCAAACAGGCTCAGGAACTAGTCAGATGAGCAGAAATGTGTGTCCCAAAGGAAAACAAAATCAGTTATCTTAAGGGTCCAGTACACTGGCACTCTGGCATCCAAGAGGCAAGAACAGACTTTATCCCTCCAAGCCTGGGGGTCCCAAAGACAAAGAAGAGCCAAAATTCATATCCAGCGGAAGCTTCTAATTAACCTAAGACCGTTCTGAGGTCTCAATTTTAAGCCATCAGGTATTATTCAAAGACAAGAGTCATCCCTCAGATTAGCTACAAAATATGGGTAAAACACAGGGTTACATTTTTCCCAAATCATACACACAGAATGCCATCTCTGCTCTCTTTCCTACCACAGCTGGGCTATTCCTGTAATCATTTGGAATGAGATTTTAAATACGTTCATCTACAGACATGGCCTTGGACACTCAAGAAACCCCAGTTTGGCAACTAACTCAGCGCTGTTGTGCTGGGAATGAGAGGGAGGGATCCTTAAGCCACACTCTGAAGCTTCACCATGGTAGTGATGAGCAGTTTCCCAGTCTCTGCTACCTAACCATGACAGAGAACAACCTGACAGTGCTGGACATTCTACAAAGGTTCCTACAGTCCCATGAAGTCCACGAGGGCTACACCTCACTGTATTCACGTCTCCAAATGGCCGCTAAAGTGAATCTGTAGTCCAACAGAGCTCCCCCTCTTTCATGTATTTTGAAAAGGGTCTGGAGAATAAAAAATGACTAATTCCAAATTTCCAACGAACAAGAAACCTAACCCAGGATTATCTTAATGTTGAAAACTAAAGTCACCAGAATTCTTAGCCACTGAAAACTAAACTGACACTACTCTGGGAGGCAGCAACTGCAGGCTCCATCTCAGAAGAAAACTCTAATTTACTCAGACACAGACTCTCACTACAAGATTGGTCTCTTGAATTCACAGTAAAGCAATTATCAGACAATACTTCTATCTGTGGAGTAGGGGGTTCTGTCTCATTTGAAGAATAAACTCAAATGCTGAGACAATTACCAGAATGTCTTCAAAACAAAGCAGGTCAGGGAAACGTGGAAGCTGATGAGAAATGTTTAGTATTTTTGTATCAGGAAAGAAGAAAAGCCAATAAAATAGTCCCAGATCCCTTCTGACTCTACCCTTCGAAGTACCCCAGGATTCCATGCGATATGCTGGGAAACCAGGGTAAGTGAAGCTGGCTGCCAGTCCAAGTCAGCATGTGCTAGTTTTCCAGTTGCTAAGTTACCCTGGTTGTTACCAGCAGCCTAACACTTAAGACAGTCAAGGTTCATGTGGGAAGTGACAACAATCACTTCTACTAGTTACAAAGTTTCCACAGGAAAGTGGCACAAGATCTTTCCCTACAGTTACTTTCAGGCCAGACAAACAGAATTCACAGCCCTGCTTCCCAAGGGACTAGATGACCTAATAGATTTTATTCTCTCCATCTCTAATTTCTGATTTGGGACTTCACTCCAGAGCACAAAATACTCTGGGAAGATAACATTGTTCACCAAGGAAATGTAACTGCAGACCAGGGCCAACCACAATCTCCAACTGTCTCTGTTAATTTGGGGTCTGATTTAACAGCAACACATTTTATAATCAGACCCATTGGAAACTAACTCCATTGGAAGCTGGATTCAAGACTGAACAAATCTCAGTCCTGGAAGAGTTTAGGGAGAGAGGCAGCTGTGTGTTCAAGTTAAAAAAAAAAACCACTGGACTTGGGAGTTATAAAACCCAAATTCAGATTCCTCCATCCCCATGCCCCAGGCCTGGTCCCAGGTCAAAATATGGCCCTTTTCTAACCTCAATTTCCTTATTTGTCAAAGGAGGGAGTTGGATTAGAATGACCATCTTCTATTCTATCATGCTCTAGTCAAAATCCACTATAAGTATGAAAAAAGATAATCTTCATGTTGCTAAACAAATCTTAGGAAGGATAGCCAGGCCTTTTGTATTTAATTGGCACACAGGTTCCTGACCTCCAAACCTGTTTCCAATCAGATTCTGCCTTATTTTAAAATTATAAATATTCCATTGCCCCTAGACCACAAGCCTACCTGTTAACCCCAATCTGGAGTTAGCTGTTGCACCTCTGAGTGAACCCTATACACAGTGACAGAAAAGAATATACTTACCTTTCGGAGGATGAAGGATCGAACTAGGAAGAAAAGAATTGCAGACATGATGCCAGAAAGAAGCGGTGAGATGAACCAAGATAACACTGGAGAGAGAGCACAAGAGGCAGACAGGATGAGCCTTTTCTTCCAGGCTGTCTCCCAGACCCGCCATCCCCCTGGCCCCCACGGGTGCCGCACATACCAATTTTCAGCAGTTCTGACCACTTGACCCCTTCCTGCCCCTTGGCCACCAGGGAGTAGCCGATGGTCGCCCCGACAATACAGTGGGTACCGGAAATGGGAAGCTTCAAAAACGAAGCCACTAGCTGCCACACGGCGGACCCTGAAACACAGGGGAGGCCGGGTGAGCTGGTGCCCTCGCCCAGGCTCAGGACCCCCTCCGGACCCAGTCCCAGGGCCATACTCACCGAACATGGCACTGACCGAGCCGGCCATGAGCAGCGGCTGGGCCTGGGTCGAGTTGTACAGCTCCACGTCGATGAGGCCCTTGCGGATGGTCTCGCTCACCTTGGCCCCCAACAGCACAGAGCCCACCGTCTCAAAGACACTGGCCAGCACGCAGGCCTGCCGCAGGGTCACGACCCCCGAGCCCACCGCCGTGCCGAACGAGTTGGCGACGTCGTTGGCCCCCACGGAGAAGGCGAGGACAAAGGCGATGACGAAGCCCAGGACGAGCATCCACAGATAGTCGGTGAGGGGCCCTGGGGCCGCGGGCGCCAGCGGTGTGACCAGCGTCACGAGGGGGTCCAGGTTGGTGGCCATGCTTCCCGCTCCCCGGGGGCGCCTGACTTGGGGGGCTCCTTGGGGCGGGGCTGCGTGAATGAGGTATGAGGATGCTATAATAAATAATATATATTACATACAATTAAATACTGTCAACGCGGGCACGCGTGGTGGGGCTACCGCTATACGCGGCACTGGGGCATCTCGGGGTGCTGCCGGCTCCGGGGGCTCCAGGGGGCTCCGAGGCGGGGGCGCAGCGCCATGGCGGACCTCAGCGAAGGCTCAAGGGCATCCTGCGGGGCGAGAACCCACGATAGCACCATCTCTCCTGGAGGGGGGGGGGCGGCGGCGAGGGGACCCCCTGGGTGGGGGCGGCGCGGGCACGTGGCGGCGGGAGGAAGCGCCCGCTCCTGGGAGAGGGGGAGGGGAGGCCCGCGCGCGGCTCCTTCGCGACCGTTGTGCAATGCGCGCGCGCGAGCCGGGGAGGAGGGCGCGAGAAGCAGAGAAAGAGCGCGCGGACCGGCCAGGAAGCCCAGGTTCCCGCGCGCGCGGCCCGGGGCGGGGAGCCGCCAAAAACGCCCGGAGGGGGATGGGCGGCGGTCTGGGCTTCGGCGGAGACACAGATCCTCCTCCCGCCGACCCCGCTACTCACCAAGGAGAACCGGCGGTGGCGGCGGAGGCGGGGGGACGGCCCCGGTCAGAACCCCCAGCACTGAGTGGAAAGAAGCGAAGCCTCCCGCCCAGAGATCCCAGGCCGAGCCGAGAGCGAGCGACGCGGCGCTGCCCGCAGCTGCTACTCAAGAGCCCCACGCGACGCCCCGTCAGCCATCACCTAGGCGGCGCACGCCGCCGGGCCCCTCTTATAACCGGCCCGGCGCCCCCACGTGACCCTGCGCGCCCGCCCCGCCCTCCTCCCGGGGGCCACGCCCTCCATCGCCGTCACCCTATCCGCCCCTCCCAGCACAGGAGCGTTCCGGCACTACGTGATCTCATCTAGCCTCCAGATTGGAGGTCTGCGACTGCGGGCATCGCCCAGTCTAGGAAGGATCCCCGCCCCCCCCGGGACCCGGTGTTTCCCACGTGAGGCCGGTGAATCACCTTTCCCGGTTCCTGGCCCCGTTTTGGGGTTTTCTCGGTGGAACGCCGACCCCCAGGCCTGCCCTTCCCCTCACCTGGCTAAGATTGACCTCCGCAGCCCTCCCAAAAGACGCCTTGCTCTCCTCCCCGGGGCAGCAGCCCGGTAGATCTCAGGACCGGGGGACTGGGGGGCGGGGGGGGGGGGGGTGCCTCTCCTCCAGGCCAAGGTTCATGGCCACGGAATCTTGGCCTTGCCCTCGGGAGAAGAGAAGACACTTAGCCGCTTGTCCCGGCCGCCTTACACCTCTAAGCTCCCCTGTAAAAAAGAGGGTGGGGGGGTCCCTTATTCGCGAGAGGCACTGACACCCCCCCCCGTAAAAGAGGGTGGAGGTGCCTTATCCGAGAGGGCAATTGACCTTCCTCATAAAAAGGGGGCTCGGCGGTGGGGCTTCGAGGAGTTTGTGCTAGTCCGGGGACTAGGCGGCCAGAAGCGGGGAGGGCCGTGAGAAATTGACAGCTCCGGTCCCGCCGGGTGATTTTCTCTCTTTCCTCGGGATGCCAGATCGGAGTGGTGGAGGTGGCTTTGGGCCCCAGAGCGCTACCTCTGAATACCGTACAGGAAGTAGATCTTATCTGCCTTTTCTAGGACTGGTCTAGCAGCGGAGGAATGAGTTCATCTACCCCAAGGCTCCCCACTTGGAGCTGAGTACTTTGGCCGTGGCCACAGACGAAATAAAGAAAAAAAAAATACAATATGACGTTCTCCTGACCCCGTGTCTTTGCTCTGGCTACCCCTATGCCCCACGTCCCCTCTCCATAGCTTTCTTCAAAGCACTTCTCTCTGCCCCCACCCTCAATGCTTTTCTTGCTTCCATATCTTGTATATGTAGTTTTTGGCACTTCTTTCCCCATTAAAATGGGAACTCTTTAAAGGCAGGGACTGTGGCTTTTTTGTTTGCTTTCGCTTCTTTGTGTACGCTTCACTTAGCCTAAATTTTGAGCTATTAATAAATGCTGGTCCACTGAACCTGGGACCTTGTGATCTGCAGTGTTCTGGCGGAGTTTTGGATAAAGAATTATTAATGGAGGAGTTATGATCCTGGGGAATCTTGGGATAACCCTATCACAGTAGAAAAGTTAGTTAATAAAGGAATAGCGAATACTGTGTGCTAGGCACTATGCCAGGGTCATTTTAGAAGTTTTATCTCATTTGGTCCTCACCAACAACGTGGATGCTGTTATCCCATTTTACAGATGAGGAAACTGAAGGGAGCAGGTGAAATGACTTGCCCAGGGACTTGCAGCTACTGTCTGAAGTCACAGTGGAACTCTTTCTGACTTCAGGCCCAGACACCAGCTGCCTCCAAGATATGCCTAAGGTCACACAACTAATAAATTTCAGAGCCAAGGATCGAACCTAGAACCTTCCAACCCGTGTTCTTCCCACTACACCATCCTCTCTTCCCAATTAATTCTGACCCAAGGCATTGAGACTTCGGATAAATCATTTCTCTGTGCAATACCTCAATTTTTCTTCCCTTGAACTTACCCCGACTATTTGTACTTGACAGACCTTGGGAGAATCCTAATAAATCCTCTCCCCTAATCTTTAACATAATGACCAACATTACTTTTGCATAAGACTTTTTGATTTTGCAAAGTACTTTCACCTGTATGGTTAGAGCTTGGGTACATATCCCTATTTTATAGATGTAAAAGTTTCATAAAAAGAAACCCAAGATTCACATAGCTGAGAAATGGTATTATCAATTTTTCCACTACTCCTCTAATATCAGTTCATTTTGTCTCCTCAAAATCTTCCCAAAGTTCTGTGTGAGACATGGGTCTCTAAGCACTGGAAATACAAATACTGTACCAGCAAAATACAAACTTTTCCTGCCCTCCAGGAGCTTACCCAAGACTGCCACACAAAAGCCTCCAAGGCAGAGGTCTAAAACCAGCCCTCTATCTGTTACACTGCTTCTTTATAATTACAAAATACTCTAGAAACAAGTTGTTACTATCATCATATGGTATTGCTTAGCTGCATCATTCAATGGAACAGACATTTCCTGAGCACCAGCTGTGAAGGCAGCATGGGACGGTGGATTTCCAGTAGTGGGACTTAAATCTGAATCTGAACCTACCACTTAGTATCTGCATGGCCTTGGGCAAGTCACTTAACCTAAACCTCATCTGTAAGATGAGAGGGTTGGATGATAGGAAATATGAGGTGTTTCACCTCAATCCTTCCCTCTGTTGATTACTCCCAGCTTATCTTGTATATATAAACATACATATACATGAATATATTTTTAATCTTGTTGGTATCTGGAACTAGATGTCCAGTGGACATCTTCAATTCAACACGTTCAAGACTGAACTTATCTTTCCCCTACCCCTCTATTACTGTAGAGGGTAACAGCACTCTGGCTCACATCCTTATTGGCATCCTCAACCCCTCCCTATCTCTCATCTGTCCAATTTCACCTGTCAGTTTCATCTTTGCAACCTTTTTCCTCACACCTGGATTGTTGCAATAGCCTGCTGGTGGGTTTGCCGCCTCAAGGCTCTCCTCCCTCCATTTCATCCTCCATTCAGCCACCACAGTGATCTTCCTAAAGCAGTTCTGACCATGTCACCTCTTCTACTAAATAAACTCCACTGCCTGCCTATTACCTCCAGAATTGGGTTGTATGGGTGTTCAAGGAGGACTTGGTGAGACAATTTGCTGAGTCCTTTCCAGGGTTGCTCATCCACCTTTGTTGTCTACTTCACACTCAACTCTCACCTCTGGCTCCAAGAAGCTGTAGCTTGGAAAAGTAGCCATACCCTAGGAAAATGTCTCAGCAGACAGGATAAACCAGGTTGAGAGTAACCCATAGTAAGTTAGTAAGGTGTCTATCCCAAGCACATGAAGGCTTCCACCTAGGCAGAATAGGTAGATGAGGACGATTTGTTTCAGTGGCCATGAAGGTGGCTGAAGCAGGCACCGTGGAGCACTTTGAGCTTGGTCAGACATCAAAGACACCAAGGTCATCCACTGCATATCCCCAGCCATTACCAGGTATCCTGATTTTTGTCTTTCCACTGGACTTCCTATAACTCTGGAAGAAAGAGTGAGTTTTGCACAACTCTGCCTTACTTCAGTCCAACTCACCCAATATCAGCATCACCTCCTGGATCAAATACAGAATCATGTCTGGCCTTTAAAGCCTTCCTCTCCCTCCTTTCCTTTCTTCTTATGTCTAACACTACCCCCATCATCCCCATATACTCTCTTCTACCCAGTGACAATGGCCTCCTAGCTATTTCAGGAATAAGACCCTCCATCTTTCAGCTGCATGTTCTCTGTATGTTCCCCATCCCTGGAATGCTCCCCCTCCTCATCTCTGCCTGTTCACTTCCCTGGCTTCTTTTAAGTCCCAACTCAAATCCTATATTCTATAGGGATTTCCCTAACCTCTTAGAACTCTTCCGTCTTTTGATGATTCTCTATTTATCTTGCATATAGCTTGTTTGTATATATTTGTTTGCTTATTATGTCCTTCATTAGACTATGAACTCCTTGAAGGCAGGGGCTGTCTTTTGCCCCTGTTTGCATCCCTGGTGCTTAGCACAGCGCCCAGCACATAGGAGGCATTTAATAAATGTTTGTTGACTGACTGACTTGGCACGTGGTTTTTTTTTTGCATATTGTTTCCCAGGTTACACAGAGGGCTCCCTGAGGGCAGAGTCTGTCTTTTGTCCTTATTTGCTATCTCTAGAGCTTAGCATGGTTCATGGTACATAGTGTGCCCTTAAATGTTTGTTGACTGCCAAACATTGTGCTAGACATTGGGGAAACAGAAAAAAAAATACAATCTGTGCCCTCAAAATAGTTTCTAATAGACTGGTATGTATTTGGGAGTACTGCAGCATCCCTTGCCTCTCATTCTAGCCTCTTCTGTAGTCCTTCATATAATGATCTATCTCTGGCTCTAAGAAGTGAGTGCTGGGCTAGAAGAACAAAAGGAAATGTTTAGAAAATGCCTACATCTATGATAATCCCCCATTCAGAATCCACCCACCTTCATTCCAGTGAGTTCAAACTTTCCATACTTCAACTCCTGGATTTTATATGTCATCTTCTCCAATTATAACATAAGTTATTTGTATCCTCAATGTTAAGGGATAATGAAACATGGAAATGGAATGTAGAGAGGATAAAAATAAATAATTATAATAAATAATTTATACATATATATTTGTATGTAGCTTTGGATCCCAAGCACATTGATTCTAGTGCTAGACCACCTGATTATGCCCACCCAATAGTGGGAAGCAATCTGGTCACCTGTGAAGGTAGGCATGTGCCCCAAGAAGGTCAAAGAAATAAAGATCCCATATCACGCCAAAATATTCCCAACAGCACTCTTTGGAGGTAGCTGAAAACAAAGTGGGTGCTTCTTAATTAGGGGTAGCTAAACAAATTGTGGGTCATGAATGTAATGAAATATTACCAACTATGCAAAACTCAGAAAAACATGGGAAGACATAAAGTACAGAGTGAAGTAAACAGAGCCAAGGAATCAATATCCATATGTGACAACAACGCCGAACAATAATGATGATGACATTAAACATCACCGAGCACCGTGCAACTATAATAGCCCAGCTTGGCCTCTCCCTCTGCTCTTTGCAGAGATGGAAGTAGGGGCCACAAAAAATCCAATCTGTAACAAAAGGCAACTGAGGCAGAGCTTGGAAGTATTAGGAACAACATAGTGAATTATGACTCTCATTCTCACAGCATTAACATAACTAAATCAAACTTAAATTCTATTCTACTTAACTCAGTAAGACAATCACTGATACCCATTAAAACATAGTATAGAAATTAGACTCACAATTCCCCTCTCCACTAAGGCCTAAGGACACATAGATATAGGTTGTGTAATTATGCAAAACATATTTCCATATTAGTCATGTTGTGAAAGACACAGACCAAAAGGAATAAATGAAAAAAATAAAGTGAAAAAATAGCATAATTTTATTGGCATTCAGACTCCATTAATTCTTTCTCTGGAGGTGTAGCCTTTTTCATCATGAGTCCTTTAGAATCACCTTCGATCTTTGTATTGCTAAGAATACCTAAGTCTTACACAGTTAATCATTGCACAATATTGCTGTTACTGTGTACAACTGTTCTCCTGGTTCTGCTCACTTCACTTTGTATCAGTTCATGTAAGTCTTTCCAGGTTTTTCTGAAAACATCCTGCTCATCATTTCTTATAGCACAATAGTATTCAATTACAATCACATATCATAACTTGTTAGGCCATTCCTCAGTTGATGGATATCCCCTCAATTTCCAGTACTTTGCCACCACAAAAAGAACTGCTGTAGATATTTGTGTTTGGTTCCTTTTCCTTTTTCTTTGATTTCTTTGGGGTGCAGACCTAGTGGTGATATAGCTGGGTCAAAGGGCATGCCATTTGGGCATAGTTCTAAATTGTTCACCAGAATGGCAGGACCAGTTCAGAATTCCACCAGCAATGTATCAGTGCCCCTATATTTTCACATCCCTTTTAGCATTTGTCATTTTCATCTTCTGACCCATTGGCCAATCTTATGAGTATGGGATGGCACCTCAGAATTGTCTTAATTTGCATTTCTCTAATCAGTGGTGATTTAGAGCATTTTTCAACTGATTGTTGGTAGCTTTGATTTCTCCTGAGAGCTCCTGTTTATATCCTTCGGCTATTTGTCAATTGGAGAATGGAGGGAGGAATTTAAGGGTGAAGAGAAGAAAACCTGTGCAAGTAAGGTTTCCTTAAAATAGCTTAATCAAAAATAACTTAAGAAACAATATCTTTAAAGTGGATGAATATTTTCCAAATTCATAAAAAGAAAGCCATATTAGAGACAAGGATAAAAATATAAACCTAATTCTTATAAATTTGCAGGTGAATGGATTAAATAATCCAATAAAACAAAAGAGTTACAAATTGAATAAGAAAACAAAGCCCCCCCCAAAATCTGTTGCTTATCAGTTTTGTTAAGTTTTTTTTTTCTCTTCATTTTTTTCCCTTTAAAAAATAGTCTCTGTTATATGAAATGGTTCTTGTGAAAGGAGGGGTATTAGAAGAAATTAGTCAATGTAACAATAAGTTACATCAATAAAAATTTTAAAAAAAGAAGCAAGCTTGTATATAGGTAGGGTGAGAAGAATCCAATACACATGTTGCATTGCACAAAAGAGACACGGGCAAGCTTCTTTGGCATTCAAAGAACGAATTGAAACAGTTCTTGTAAACAAAATTATCATAGTGGTAGGATGTGGTATTCTTACAGACAGCACAGAACATCATGGGCTTATGCTGGGAGTCATCATAGTAAGGCATTCTAAAAGTTTGAGCAACAAAAGGGCCAGGTTATATCGTTCGAGTATAGGACATTTCATAAGCTTGTGAACTAAAAGTAAAGGTGGAAACAGATTGAGTGGAGGAATGGCGCAGCTCAGTCTTAGCTGGTATATATGAAGGAAAAGTGGACACAGAAGACTGAGATGCAGAAGTGCAGATGGGGGTATTGGTACCAGGTGGATCTGCAGTCATTTGTGAAGGTGGAGATTCAGGTGGGCGAGGGCCAAGCTGTAGTGGCTGCTGGCGAGCAGAAATAGAGCTATCTTCCTCATGTTCATGAATAGGCAAAGCTATCTTCCTCATGTTCATGAATAGGCAATTGTTTATGAACGAGCTCATCTAGATGTAGAAGACACTTGGCAGCTGAGAAATGTTTGCATAACCATATACTCACCATCCTCGACGTAGCATTTCTTCAAGTCACATGCTGGACAATTTAGGCAGATAGTCAAGATGATGGTGCAGTCATTAACATTCCTGTACCTGAAATCATTCTTTTTTCTTTGCTACAGTTTTAAAGAAATACCCACAGCTGTCACAACACAGGGCCTCATACCTGTAACCACAAGCAAACCCATCAGAGACCAGACAAAAGAAAGAGTAAGTGTTGGGGAGAGAGTTTCATTGGCACAAGGTGAGATGGTCCCAATGTTGAAGGACAATCAGTAACCTATTGCAATGAGGATGCAGGAGCATGGTAAGTCAGGCAAGACAGGAAAGGAGGGACACAGGTGAGGGAGGAGGAAGGATAGATAAAGGAAGACTGGGTTTTCGTTCTTCTTTGTGTTAGACTCAGGCAACTGGGACAGATGGACAGAGCAAACCATAATCAAATCCTACAAAGACAAGAAGTCTATTCTTAAACTTTCAGAGAGTGGACACAGTAAAGGGAAAGCCTAAGGTATTAAGATAGTCTAATGACTATCACTACTGATGAACCCATGAGCAGTTAAGCTTCCTAGCAAGAAAGCTCATACCCAGATAAAGGCACTTGTTCAGACAGCAATCTGAGCACCCTCTTCTGGTCTCCTAGTGAAGAGATTAATAGGGTAGTTGTTGCCTTGCAAACATGGGAATTAGTTTTTCCTCGATGGGTGGTGGCCAAAAAAGTGGCATAGGCTTAGCAGTTAAAAATCCCCAAATGACAACTGGCAGGGAACTCCTCACACACCAAATAGGCTCTTGGTAAAATTTAGATTGAGATGTAGAAGGCACAGGAATTAAGGAATCCTGATGAATGTTCTCCTCTTCTCTCCTATCAGAGGTTAAAGTATACTGACAATATACATCACAGCCAAAAGGTATGAAGGATTGTTGGGCCATGGTGATAGATAGGTATGAAAGCTTACCAGGTGGTTGTAACAGAAGCAAACTGATCTCCTTGAGTATCTTGGGCCTGCAGACTACTTCCAAAGAGTGGAGCAGCCATCATGCTAGGATAACTAAACAGTCAGAGATTAAAACTAATAAGAAAACATTAGACATCATAAGGCAATGGTAGAGTAACAGGTCAGCCTAGGGATTGGGAAAGAGGGTATCAAAGTCTTTCCATAGCTCCAAAGTTTGCATAACCAGTTGCACTAAAGCATTTGTTTGATTTTGAAAAGAGCTAATAGAATCATGGATAAACCGGAAAATGTAATCAATCTGAGTTGTAAGAGAGACACTGAATTTCCCTAGAGTCACAGTTTATCTCTCTATTTCTGAGGAGAGATTGGTGGTAGTCTTGATTAAGTTCTTGCTCCCAGAATGTGGCTTTTTGTTTAACCAACTTTTTCAGAAGGTCTGCTGAATTAGGTCCCTCAGCCTTCTTTAACCCCGTTTTTTTTTTTTT
>CM053625.1:334139160-334194516 GCA_028646595.1 Phalanger gymnotis
AATTACCAGTCCAGATACCACATTAAAGAAGAGGCTTCTTTCCTATAACAAGTAAAAGCTCCATAACAATACTCATAATGATCTCCACAAATATCACAGGAATAATTTGAGAGAAAGGAAAAGACAGAAGCAGTAGGGAGACTAAAGTGTAGGCCAGCTCCTTGGAATCAAATACTGAAGAGCTAGATAGACCCTTCAGTGTCCCCTTGGAAGCAGGAGGAATCCACAGATGGCCTGTCACCCATAAAATGTCTTTTAAAAAATTGCATATATGTATATATATATATATATATATATGTATATGCAAGTTACTTAACCCCAATTGCCCTGCACTCCCCCTCAAAAAAAAAAAGAATGAAAGTGAAAATTAGTGCGCTTCAGTCTGTATTCAAACAACATCAGTTCTTTCTCTGGATGTGGGTAACATTTTTTATCATGAGTCTTTTGGAATTGTCTTGGATCGTTGTATTGCTGAGAATAGCAGTCATTCACAGTTCTTCATTGTTGAATATTGCTGTTACTATGTACAATGTTTTCCTGGTTCTGCTCACTTCAGTTTGCATCAGTTTAAGTAAGTCTTTTTTTGTCATTTCTTATACCACAACAATATTGCATCACAATCATAAACCACAGTTTGTTTAGCCATTTCTCAATCTATGGTCATCCCTTCTATTTCCAATTCTTCGATAGATGGTGGCATGTCTTGACAGGGCTATTTCTGTATGTACTGAAGAAAAGCTCATGCTATTAAGAACAAAATAAAATATAGAATTTAACATGAGCAACTCAGAATACAAGGACATCTTAAAGAAGTCATAGACTATTCTTTTTTGGAATATATGAATCGTAAAAGGTTAAGGAAGGGAGTCAGTTCATTAATTTGTGACTTCACAAGTGAAGAAATAAATTGTACTTTCTCTTGAGGAAGAAACTCAATTTCCCGCCAAAGAATCCTCAGATGGGTTTCAACGTCTCGGGGAGCCATACCAGCTTGATAACATTGTTTAAGGCGACAAGATGGACAAGCTTGTCTGTTGGACTTTGTGATTTTACAGTCATTGGTGGAACTCTTGCAAAACTGACTTTTTCCGCTTCCTTTTAAGATCTGGTTACCAAAAAAGCACCTACAGGAAGCACATGCAGGACCCTTATAGTGACCTTTGGTAGCTTTGTCACCACAAACTACACAACGGTCCTGCTGGAGCAACTCAAAGTCCTTATACACGGGCTTGGAAAGAACAGCACTTAGGTGAGGATGTCCAGTCAAATGTGAGGAAGAGAAAGCACCCTGCTGACTCATGAATTCCAACCTCGGAGAGGAGAGTCCTGAGGAGGTAATGACTTCTACCAGATTTTCCTGGAATTCAGATAGCTGAAGCTCTCCACAATCCGCAGCCATAGCAGGCAAGATCACAGCAAATAGTAGACAGAATCTTTGGAGATAAAAAGAAATAATCAGTATTCATAGTTGAATATCGAAATTGAGGTCAATTTAGAGGTACATGTGGTACAGTAGTTAATACACGGCCAGAAAAGGATGATAATGCTCAGAATGGTGGAAGTCTATCTGAGAGTAAAAGAGAAAATTCCACTGTCTTAGAGCAGATTGGTGATGCACAAAAAACCAAGATGAAAAGTCCCACCAATTCCCACTACCTGGGGTGCCATGGGTTTCATGGGCTGGCTATTTGTTAAGTATCATTCACAATTCTTTGGAGCTCATGAACATTCTTGATGATATCACCTGAAGGACAACAGGGTTGGTTAATAATGTCACAGGCTCCCCTTTGTGCAGCAATTAGAATGTTAGTGCCATTCAGTTTTTTATAGGCATAGGAGCCACCAAGTCAGTTCCACTGTTAGCCAAAAATGGCAGCTGTGGTGAGTTGAATGTCTGCAGATGTATCCTGAGGATGTCTTTCAAGTTCATCAGACAAATTCCTGCCAGAATCTATCACCGCAGTCATTCCCAGATTAGGAATTAGAGTCCACAAAAAGCAATAATCTATAGTACACCAAGGTGTGCTACAGGCTTACTATCACCCACCCACACTGTGCTTCTTTTGGATCAATGTTCTGATGGACCAAAACAGGACCCCATGTTTTGAGTAGTTTTTGTTCCTGCTAACCCCAGAGATTGGTCTGTAACAGTCACAGGTGCACTTAGATATGCTATCCCACAGATTCCATGCCATCCTGGTAGAAGAGAAGAGGAAACAACTCCAGCACAAACAAAAAACTGCCCAGGGGTCACCAGTCCCCGTGGTAACTCAGCAATTCTTGTGATACCATTAGTAACATCCTGGCCATTGTAGATGACCATCACAAAGGAAAGATTTGAGGGAGAGCCACTATTTCCTTTGAAATGTTGAGTTAAAGCACAAATAAAGGAAGATATATTATTGACATTCAGAATGGTGAAAATAAAATTACTGCATTAATCCTGCATTAATTTTAGAGTCATCAGTTTTACTTTTTTAGCACGGAGAGTGAAATTTGGTATGGAATTGGTCATGGCAAGAAGCCTAGATTTAAATTTTGCTTGAGTCACATTATGATGTCATAAGGTATAAAATTTGACCTGGAAATATCTGAGGGGCTTAATTTTCATAGAGAGTGGGGTGGCTCAGTTAGTTGGATCCCAAGAACTGCTATTTCTAATACATTTAGCAGAAACAAAAGATGCGAATGGCCCAATAAAAGGTTACTGCCTCTTACTTGTGACATGATCTTGCTAGCATTAACAGGAAATGCTAACCAAGAGTCAGGAATGAGCCTACGAAGTCACTGACAAATCCAACACTCCTGTGGCCCTATAACCTTAGCATAATGTAGTTTATGACCTATCTGGCTATGCATATCAATAATAGCATTACTCCAAACCCACTCATTCTTAGATGAAGATTTCCATCCACAACAATGAGTGATTTCCCACTTAGGTAAAATTGGTCTAATAAAACATTCCTGTCTCAGAACTAGAGTTTAACCACCAAACAATTCCTGTCCTGTTGGAACAACTGCCCTGAATGGAGTTGAGGGCTTTATGTCTTTGTCTTATGCCAGCACAGGTGAGGCCCTCAGCATTCTTTGGGGCACAGATATGTACGATAGAGTCAAAGAGATGCTGTTCTACAATGCCTTCATCATTCTAACCATCACCTTCTTGCTTTCCCCTAAGTCCAGAGCTGGCTTCTTTGTATTCAAATCAAATGCATGTTGCAAGCAGTCCTTTGGGGTGGGTGGATACTTTTTCTCAAGGACAAGAGGCAGCAATAAAATAAACTGATAACATAACAGGGATTATATTGCTAGATGATTTTGCAGTCTTCCTTTCACCTTTGTGTACATTCCCCAGCTGAACAGGACTTAGATCCCTCCATATTTTCATATGCTTCAACTATAATTGAATAACTCATGCCCAAAAGGGCTTCAAGAGTTTCACATTCTGATTTCTCTATTTTGGTGTCACCTTTATCTGTCTCTACACATTCATCTTTTTCTTTTCTTTCTTTTTATTGGAGGCAATTAGGGTTAAGTGACTTGCCCAAGGTCACACAGCTAGTAAGTGTCCGAGGCTGGATTTGAACTCAGGTGTTTCTGACTCCAGGACCATCTGTCCCATTTTCAAAATATATTTATTATGGAACAGCACTTATATATTTAGCTATAATTAATAAGAACTACATTAGATTGAGTCTCTTTTCTTGGAATATACATCTCCTGCTTGGGTCAGCAATATCATCCCAAAAATGATAAACTCCCAATGGAGTTAGTACAATGATCAGTCATGACATTGCAATCCACAAAAGAAAAGGTATGGTCTGCTCATTTACTATGATGGCACAAGGATATGACCTACATCTTTGTATAACCTCTCATTTGCCACATCATAATGGCAATCGGCAGAAATGTTGGAATCACCAGATAGCAAATAATCTTCAGCCATTTGGGAAGAAACAAAGGGCTCCTTTGGCATAAGCTTTACAAGCAAAGCTCTCCTTCCTTTAGCAGATACAGATATACCCTGGAGGAGGAGTGTCCCCAAGGTAAAAGGTAGCAGCGACAAAATCGAAAGTGAAAGTAGTGCCTAAGAAAAACCTCAAAATATGTTTAATGTGATTGTACATGGATAGTCTATATCAGAGTGCTTGCTGTCTTGGGGAGGGGGGAGGGGAAGAAGAAAAAAATTTGGAACTCAATCTCATAAAAGTGGGTGTTGAAAACTACAAATTAAAAAAAAAAAAGAAAACCCTCATCTGTATTCAGATACTGTCTCAACTACTATCATAAACCAAAGACGCAAAAGACTAAACAGGATTGCCAAAATAAAAGTTAAAAAAAAAATAAGTGCCCTCACCCCTACGTTTCTGAAGTCACTAGGACAAAAATCATGCAGTGAAAAGTTTAAAGGTCCACTTTGAACTACCGCTCTTCATCATGAGGCTCTTTTAAATCTATTCATACAGGAAGCATCCACTGGGCAACGATGTATAGACCAGGAGAAAAGGTTTTGCATTTATAGGAGGGTGACCAAAAAAGCATTTCATAAGAAATATGTAATTCCTACCTTGGTCTGCTACACAGATAGTACAAAGCCAAAGAGAGAAAGAACCATTTCTCACATGGGTTTCAAAGCATAATTTACCAATCACATCCTTTAAGCTCATTATTCATATTTTCAACTTGGTCAGAACTTGGAGGATGGTATGGAATGCAGAACTTAGAATATACTTAAGGGAGAACAGAATCAGTGAATCAGTGAATGAGACCCTATATCAGAGTCCATGCAGGCAGGTGGGCCATACCTGGGCACAATTTCCTTCATGAGAACTTTGGTTACAAAGTTGTGACTTGTCAAGAATAACAAGTCAGTGTTTATGATGACCTGCTTTGGGCATCAAAATTAACTGGCAAGTGTTCAAAAGACATAGAAGCTAAAGGACAGCCACCAAAAGCATGCTTGAAATGCGTGTTGATTGAAAACCAGACAAGCTGGACTTGTAGGCTATTGGGAGAGATGCCTGGAGCAATCCATTCTTGCCTAATTGAATCAATTATCTCTTATGTGCCATAATGGCCCCCTCCTTATGAATGAAAAGGCATGCCTGGGGATAGAAAGTCCGGGGAGGTGTGGCTTACCTTCCTCAGTCACCCAGACCCCTGAAACCTTTTTAGTCTTGTCTTGCTGTTTCTATTTTTCAACCCCAGTATCAGTGTAGGGAACAGGATGCCATTGCTTGAGATCGGAGCCGTTGGAGAAGAGAGAGTGGTCAGTAGGGTATGAAAAGTCATTGAGACAAAGCATGCGAGAAGGACTTTCTAGAGCAGCTAACTTTGTAGCACGTTTGCCCAGGAGAGAGAGAGAGAGAGAGAGAGAGAGAGAATGAGACGGGGCCAGTTCCGTTGGTATAAGCAGAACAATGAACAAATGAACAGCCGGGGCCTAGCCTGCATTGGAGGAAGTGAAGAATCTCCGTTGCAACCACAACATCCTGATGGCATAACAAATACCAAAAGTGTAATGAGAGTCAGTGTAAATAGTAGCACTCTTTTCAGCAGCAACATGACGGGCTTCAGTGAGGGGGATCAGCTCAGCAGCCTAGGCACTTAGGTTAGGGGGCAATGGAGCTGCCCGAACTGCTTTAGGGTCAGAGACCACAAAGTCTCCAGTGTAATATTCACCGTCTTTCATGAAGGAAGAGCCATCGATATAGAAAACAGCCTGGAGGTACATCAGCAAAGTCATTGCAAGGCTTTTTCAGTCATGTGAAGGTTACTAGAGACAGATAGGTAGGTCCAGGTCTGGGAGCAGTGTTGCAGGATTGAGAAAAGAACAATGTTTTGGGGTGATTTCTTTCCCCTAAAAAGTCACTTCGTACCTTGCAAACCTCTGATGGGAAGGCTTAGGTCTGAAGGCACCACAATAGAGCCTCGATCTGCGGTGAGGAGCGCTGCACCATTAAGGAACATGCTTGGACTAGATCACATGCTTTCTCTAAAAGGGTGGTAGGATATTAGTTGGGACATGAAGGAAATCCAAGGAAGCCAGGAGGCTCACTGCTACATTACCAGTTGGGCTGAATAAGCCACAGTGTGTGATGAGGCTCCTGATGGTTGAGTTAGGATCCCAGAAGCCAGCTCCCTTCATTCATGTACAAAGAGAATGAAGGGCTTACTGTAACCTGGGAGTCCTAAGTCAGGAGCAGACATTTATGCTTCCTTAAGATCAGCAAAGGCAGCAAGATGCTCAGGATTCAAGCTGGAAAGGTTCAGTAAGGTGATCTTTAGTCAAAGTAATAAGGAGTTTACTAATCTCAAAGGATGGGATCCACTGATACAAATCATTGATACCCTTTAAATCACAATGAATTGTGCAACTGCAGATTAAACTGAGTAAAGGTATCAAAATTATTCTCAGAGGACCATGGGTATGGGATAATGTGTAAATTGTGCATATTGTCCAGTTCGGTTGATATGTTGGTTAGTTTTACAGATCTTTTATTCTCTTACATTTAAAATCTTTGCTACAAGGGATGATTCCGTGATTAGGAGAGAGAGAAGGAATATAAAAATAAAAGCTATCAACATGAGATTTCTTAAAAGGCCATGGCATTCCTTTGCTCAAAAAGCGACAGTGGTTCCCTACTGCCTCTAAGTTAAAATCCGCTTTTCCTTTTGGCATCTAAAGCCCCTCCTGGTGGGGCTCCAGCTTACCTTTCCAGGCTCATTAAGTTATTATTCCCTTTCACACTTTATGTTCCAATAGAATCGTCCTCATAAAAGACAGTCCATTTCCCACGCAGAATTCTCTTCCTCGTCGGCTTTGCTTCTTAGAATCTCTACAATGGCCAGTTTAAATAATACTTCTTGCTAGTGCCCGTTAGAAGATACTTTGTAGTCATCTTGCACATATTTTGTATTTATTTATACGTATCTCTTGTTTCCTTTGTTAAGTGAGGTCCTTGAAGGAAAGGATTGTTTGCTTTCCTTCTCTAGCACAGGTTTAGCACATAGAAGGTATTTAATAAAAGTTGTTGACTGAATAAACGCTGTTGATTGACTGACATGCATTGTAATAAACAAATAATAACATATATATATATATGGGTACAATTTTCATAAGGCTTACAAAATACTTTCCTCCTAGTAAGCTTGTAGGATAGGAGGAAGTATTATCCTCACTTTATAGATGAGGGAAACTGAGGCTCAGAGAGGTATACTTCTCAATGTCCAACAGAAGGCCTTATACATTACTATTCATTAGAATCAACATTCATACAGATGAGAGCGCTTTCATTCTTTATAGATTTATCCTCCAGCACGTAGCACAATGCCCGGCCCACAGTAGACAGCCCATAAATACCTGTTAATCGAGTGCACATTATAACTGCTCCAACAAATAAATGTGTGTTGAATTGCCTGTGGATCGTATGACTGCCCACAACAGTCTCCTCTCTCTGCCAACTCCAATAGTGCTTTGTCCAATTGCTCATTCTGCACTTACACATGCAAACCATACCTAGAGAATTCTATAAATGTTCCCTATTATTAGGACTATTTCATTCCCATATGACATCTCTGGGTGGTGTTGAATTCTTCCAGGTAAGAACCAGTACAGCCCCAAGCCACAATGAGCATTCAGAAATTCATATTTGTGTCATAGGAACTGATACACAAGAGTTTTTCTACAATGAAGATGACGCGAACACAGCCCAAATCCCTCCAAAGAGGTAGCTAGGTTGCATAATGGATAGAGCACTAGACTTGGGATTCAAGGAAACCAGAGGTCAGATAACCAACTAAGAACAAGATAAATGCAGGATAGGTTAGATATAATCAACAGAGATAAGGTAATAGGGGATTGGGAAAAGGCTTCTTGTAGGTGGGATAAGGAGAGAGACAGCCAGTGAAAATGCCCAGAGGCAGGAGATAAGTATCTTGGTCAAACCACAGCAAGGAGGCCAGTGGTGTTGGATCAGAGTACATGGAGAGGGGTTGGGAGAGATGGGCGGTATAAGGTTTAAGAACAACAGATGACAGATGCAGAAAATAAAAAACTAGTGGAAAATGTGGCGGGAGGCCAAGTTATGAAGGGTTTTGAACTCCAGAGAATTCTATGTTTGATCCTGGAGGTGATAGGGAGCCACTGGAGTTTATTGAGTAAGGGGAGGGAGGAGAGACCTGGGCTTTAGAAAGATTCCTTCAGCAGTTAAGTGCAGGATGAACTGGAGGGGGAGAAACATGAGGCAGGGGAACAACCAAGACGCTACTGAAATAGTCCAGGCAGGCATGAGGAAATACCAGTATTAGGAGAGAAAGAGATGTACATGTGAGATGTTTGGCAGGTGAAATCTATAGACCTTGGCAATAGACTAGATATAGGCAGAGCAAGAGTAAGGATGGTGACCCCTAAGAAGCAAGCCTTAGTGATGGAGCATAGCAACGCCTTCAATGGCAATAGAAGGGAAGGGTGGAGGGAAAAGACAATGAAGTGCATTTGGGGCATGTTGAGTTTAATGTATTTATAGTACAACCAGTTCAAGATGTGTAATAAGCAACGGGGAGTGGGAGACTAGAGGTCAGCAAGAGAGGTTAAGACTAAAAAAGAAGATTTCAGAATCATCAGCATGGAGATGAAAATTGAATCCATTACAGTTGATGAAATGACCAAGTGAAGTAGTATAGAGGGAAAAGAAGGGCCCAGAAGAGAGCCCCTCGGGACACCTATGCTTAGAGGGCGTGATCTGAAGGAGGATCCAGCAAAGGAGCTGACTGAGAAGGCATCAGATGGGTAGAACCAGGAGCAAGTAGTGTCATGAAAATCTAGGGAAGAAAGTTTCAAGAGGGCGATTGACAGTGTCAAAGGGTAAGATTGAGAAAAGACCATTGGATTTGTCAATGAAAGAGATCACTGGTAACTTTGGAGAGAGCAGTCCAATTAAACAATGAGATCTGAAGCCCGTTATAGAGTTAAGAAGAGTCAGAGGAAAAGGAAGTGAAGGCAGCTATTATAGAGTTTCTTCAAGTAGGTGAGCCACAAAAGGCAAGAGTGATATGGCATGATAGCTAATGGGAATGGATAGATGGGGGAACAACATGGATTGTTGTAAAATAATGAGGGACACAACTAAAGGAGATACAGGCTTGGAATCAAGAAGACTCATCTTCCTAAGTTCAAGTCTGACCTCAGACACTTCGTGGCTATATGATCCTGGGCAAGTCACTTAACCATGTTTGCCTCAGTTTCCTCACCTGTAAAATGGGCTGGAGAAGGAATGGCAAAGCACCCCAGTATCTTTGCCAAGAAGACCACAAAACAGGGTCACAGAAAGACAGACATGACTGAAACAAGTGAACCAACAACATGGATAGCCCCTAAAGGTCTCTGTAGGAACTCAAGAAAAGGCTGTGACAGAAGTGGCCAATATCATCTACCTGGTCCCCAGAAAGGGTTGCAGGAAGCAAAGAAATACAAACAAACCCAATACAATACCTATCACAATACAAGGTGTATGAGTTAAATGTACAATAATTACACAGGAAAGGAGGCTCAGGTCACTGCAGAGAAACAGAAGTGGAGCTGAACGGGAGCTTGGAGATCATCCAGTCCATCTCCCTCATTTTATAGATGAGAAAGTTGAGAAACAAATACAAGAAGTGATTTGGTCAACACTAAACAAAAACTAAAAATATATCTCACTTAATTCTATTATCTTAATTAATTTAACTTAATTAAATTAACTTAATTCAGTTGTTTATCATCTTCTTGCCTTCAGTGCTTACTGTGCACCAAGGCACTGTGTTAGACAAAAGCATAAAAAGATAAAAAAGGAAAGGAAATAATCTCTGCTCTCAAGAAGCTGACATTCTATCAGTTGCTAGAAATTCTCATTGTTAGAAAAATTCTCACTGCTCGAAGGGTTTTTCTTCTTTTTAATTTTATTTTTTAGCAGCAAAAAATTTGTCCTTTTCTACTTGAGACAGAAAGAAAAAGAAAACCTACATTACAAACATATAGTCAAGGGAAAAGTCCTGCATTGTCCATGTGCACAGAACAAAATAATTGTCAGTCTTCACTCTGAAGTCCTTCACCTCCCTGTCAGGGAGCATGTTTCATTATGAGTCTTCTGGAATCATAACTAATTGTTGGACTGATCAGAATGTCTTTTGGTAGCAATTGAGGGTTAAGTGACTTGCCCAGGGTCACCCAGCTGGTAAGTGTTTGAGGTCAAATTTGAACTCAGGTTCTCCTGACTCCAATGCTTTATCCATGGTACCACCTACCTGTTCATGATCAGAATTCCTAAGTGTTTTAGAGTTATTTATCTTTACAATATTGTTGCAATTACATAAATTGTTCTCCTGGTTCTGCTCACTTCACTTTGTATCACTCCCCAATTTCCGTGAAATCTTTCCCTTCATCATTTCATACAACACAATGGTAATTCCATCACATTAATATACATTTTTTTCCATCCATTCCCCAATTGATGAGCAGCTTCTGTTTCCAATTATTTGCCACTACAAAAAAGTCACTATAAATATTTTCATACATCCTTAAGCGTTTGTTTTACTAAAAACTAATCCTTCCTTAATCTACCCTTGATCTTATTCCCTCTTGTTTCCCTGTTGAATGCAATGTATTTCTATACCCAAATCTGTGAGTGCATGAGTATTCTTTCCTCCTACCAGTTCAGATGAGAATGAGGTTCAAGCATTAGTCATTTCCCTCACCCTTTCTGTTTGTAAAGACTTCTACTTGAGGACTCTCTATTATGTAAGATAATTCCTTCCTCTTCCCCTCCCTTTTGATGCTTCTTTTAAGATACTCCAAACATAATAGAACCACTCCCAGACTCTTTCTATGACCCCTGATGATAAGGTTCTAAGAAGATACATGTATCACCTCCCCTATATTAGACATAAACCATTTATCCTTATTTAATTGCTTATGATTGCTTGCTTGTGTTCTCTTTTTTTTTTTTAACTCTTGTGTTTGTACTTCAAAGTTTCTCTGAGGCAGTGCTCTTTTCATCAGAAATGCTTATTAAGTTTTCTATTTCAACAAGTGTATTTTTCCCCCTGTAGGATTATGTTCAGTTTTGTTGGTTAAGTTTCTCTTGGCTATAAACCTATATGCTTTCCCTTCTAGATTATCATATTCCAAGCTCACTGCTCCTTTATTGTGGTGGCTGTTAAATCATGTGTTATCCTAGTTTCTGGATGATTGCAGCGTTTGTTTCCTTTTGACTCAGAAACTCTGGATGTTGGTTATAATATTCCTGAGTTTTCATTTTGAGGTTTCTTTTAGGGGGTGAGCAGTGGATTCTTTCTATTTTCACTTTGAATTCTAGTTGTAAGAGATCTGGGCAGTTTTCTTTTAAGTTAAGATTTCTTGAAGTATGATGTCTACACTCTTGTTTTGGAAATGCATTCAGGTAGTCCATTATTCTTAATTTTTTTCTCCTTGATCTGTTTTCCAAGTTTTTTATTTGTGCTATGAGATACCTTCCATTGTCTTTTCTTTTTTCAGCCTTTTGACTTTGTTTTAGTATTTCTTGATGTCTCAGAGTCATATCTTCTAATTTTCTGGGAATTTGATGCTTGCGCAAGGTTTTGTATCTCTTTGTTTCAAGCCACTAATTCCCTTTACAATTCTTTTTTCCATAGCTCTCATTTCTGTTTCTGAGGAATAAGAGTCCAAGAATGGGACCATGGAGGAAAAGAAAACAATCTTTGTCCTCAACCTTCTTCCAACTATTCTCCTTCCACAAAGGGAACAAACAGCTGAGGGGGAGGAGACTTGTGTTTAATTTTTTTTTTTTTGGAGAGGGAAGACAGGGCAATTGGGTTTAAGTGACTTGCCCAAGGTCACACAGCTAGTAAGTGTGTCAAGTGTCTGAGGTCAAATTTGAACTCAGGTCTTCCTGACTCCAGGGCCAGTGCTCTACTTACTACGCCACCTAGATGCCCCCCTTGTGGTTAATTTTTGCCTCAGCCTCTGCCATAATCACTTCATTTCAATTTATTTAATTTTTTAAGTATCTAGTGCTTATCGCCAGTATCTTAGCTGTTGGCTTAGACATTCTCAGTGATCCTGGTGATCTCTGGGGGTGGCCTTTCTACCTATTCCATTTGGCAAGGATCCATTAAGTGCCTCGTTCAGTTGTTTTTCATTTCTATTGGACTCTTCATAACCCCAATCAGGGTTTTCTTGGTAGAGATGGAGTGGTTTACCATTTCCTTCTCTAGTTCATTTTACAGATAAGGAAACTGAGGCAAACAGTGAAGTCACTTGCCGAGGGTCACACAGCTACTGAATGCCTGAGGCTAGATTTGAACTCAGGTCTTCCTGACTTCAGTGCCACCTAGCTACTTCTCTTAAGCACCTACTACCTGCAAATCACTTCTCTCTGGAGCTCAGTTCCCTCATCTGTAAAATGATGAGTGGATTGGAAAGGATGACCATTAAAGTCCTTTCCATCTCTGGATTTGTTGTCCACTGAGTATCTGCATTCATTCAAACATTTACTAAGCTCCTACTATGTGCCAGACATTGTGAAGGTTACTGGAGATACAAAGACAAAAGATAAAAATCGATGCCCTCAAGTTCACATTCTAATAAGGGATAACAGGAGCACAGATAAAATACAAAGGAGAAACTGAATCACATCAAATTACAGCAAAGTAATTTCAAAGGGCAGAGAGCTCCTATAACTGGTACGATCCTGTTCTGCCTTGGGATCCAGAGCTTGAAAGGTTTATAATCAGAGTAGCCAAACCTGCTAAAAGTCCAGCAGCAGAGAGCTGAGAGAGCCAGCTCGTGGGGGCGGGGCGGGGGGGGGGGGACGATTCTTACAGCAAAGAGAAGAGGGGGTTTCTTGCTCCTTCCCTCTCCCCATCATCAATGGAGTGTCAAAGCCACGAAGTCAAGTGAAGCCAGGAAAGGAGCCCCTAGTGTGGGGTTCCTTATTTAAGAGACAGCAGGCTCTAGGTGCCAGGCTGTGAGGAAGCTCCCAATAGAATGAAGAAGAGTGTAAGCAGATAGAGCATTAGGTCTTGTCTAGCCGTCATCTGTTACAAACAGGAAAAAAGGTAGAGGGAAGCCAAGAATGTAGAGGGAGAAAATACCAACACACTTAAGTCAAGGCCTTGGTGACTGGACACATAACAAAAAGAGAGAGGAAAAACAACTCAGAAAAACATACTTAGCCCTTGTCCGGGATCTTGGGACAGCGGTCTTGTCTGAATGTCAGCTGCTTCTGGGTCTGTACTAGACTAACTTTGAAGTCATCAGAGAGTTCTGCCATCCACTCAGGAGCAGGGGCTTTCTTCAAATGATCCAGGAGTCCACACTCCAAGTTTGGCAGCTGTGGGAGTAGTTAGAAAAACCTGTAAGGGGCCCTTGGGAAGTCTGGGGGAAGCAGAAAGGAAAGTGAAGGGGCACAATCTCCTAAATTCAGCAAAGGTGTCCCACTTGCCATGTCCCACAGAAACAATGACTGATTGATTAATACAGGGCCAGTTTTCAGATAAGACATATGGGTCACTTGAGATGTACAATTCAGAGAAAACTTGCATCAATCTTTGGATCTGAGTTTCTGGTCAGCATAACCTAGGTCCTTGGTTAAGGATCTCTAAGCAGTAGGAAGAGGTGGCTGGGAAACATGCAGGGCTAGATTCAAACAATGCAATAAGGTTTCTCCCAATTCCCACAACTGAATAAATTTTCTCCCAAGACAAAAGTTGGACTCAACCCATAATTGGATACTAAGCTAGTTCCAGGATTGAATCACAAGATGGAGTCAGTGTGGTTCACCCTATTCCCACTATTAACCACTTGCTGTCCTAATTCCCTTAATTCACTCAATTTTCCCTCATTTTTGCTTTATAGGGGAGTAGGCAACCCACTCCCTCCATGGATCATTTATCTATAAGCCAAATCTATAAGGTTTTTCACAAATTCATAAATCATAATCATGTTAAGTCAGGTTACATTAATGTCAAGTTATGGATCAAATTAGAGGGCTCAAAATGGATTAGTTTTGAGAAGGGAGATTCACATCACCAACAACCAACATCATGAAACAAAAGACCAAAGCAATACACTAATTATCACCAATATTAACTAAATCAAGTCTCTTTTTATCCTAGTAACCCATTCTCAATGTCCATTTAATCAAATTAATTTTGAGTCTCAAATACCTTATGTAGTCATCAGGTCCCTAGAAATCTTCTCTTGGACAATGGTCCCCTTCCCCTCCCAGGAGGGCTCTGAAGCGGTCTCTGCTTCTCTGCTTTCAAATCTAGAGGTTCCTAGATATTTCTGCTAGTAGACAAATACAATTTAGTACAATCACAAATTTGGTTCTCCAATCTTTTTACTTAAACTTATGATAGTATTTTTCCCTAGTTATATGTAAAGACAATTTTTAGCATTTGTTTTTACAAAATTTTGAGTTCCAATTTTTTTCTCCCTCTCTCCCTCCCCTCCCCTCTTCCTAAAATGGTAAGCAATTTGATATAGGTTACATATGTGCAATCATGTAAAATCATGTAAAATTTATTTCCATATTAGTCATGGTTGTGAAAGGAAGAGAAAAGGAAAAAACCTATGAAAACAATATGCTTCAATCTGTATTCAGAGTCCTTTGTCTGGATGTGGACAGCATTTTTCATGACTTTTGGAATTGTCTTGGATCATTGGCCCACAAGAGGGACACCATGCCCTGAGAAGAGTATTTCAAGGCCCTTGAGAGGAGAGGGAATCAGAGCAACTCTGTGGTGCAGGGTGTGTGAGGTACCTTAGCTGACAGGGTTCCCAACATGTGTCTCTCCACTTGTGTCCACTGCACCCACTGACATGTGTATTGGTGGGGGAGTGGGAGCCTGGTCACTGCCCTTGATTATGCCATTTTAGGAGATGCCTTCCTTATGAGGTAATTGTGTCCTCTGGCTACCTAGATAAAAGGTCAACGGGAGGGGGGTGCTCCTGAGCTAGTTTTAGGTGGTGTTTGTCTTTGGTTTTCAAATGGGATGGATGACATCACTGGGAAAACTGGATTAAGTGGAACGCCTTAAGTTTGAGGTTGTTATCCCCCAGTGGGGATAGGGCAAGGGTAAGCTAGATCCACCTCCAAAGGTCTCTAGAGAGGATTGTTAAATTTTGAGTGTAATCATTCACATCTCAGAAATCAGTTTGTTACAAGTCAGAGCTTGATTTATTGTTTCGTTGCTTATTTAGACTCAAGAAAGTGATGGAGAAAAAGGAAGGGTGTGAGGAGTACAGCTTTTTCCCTTTAAAAAGCCATTTATTAAACATTTATCATTGCCAGGGTGACTCAACAAAGAAAGCCGTGAGCAGATTAACCCAGGGGAGATGCTCCAACATGTGCAAGGACAGAAGGGGACAGATTCAAAGACTGAGTGAACAGATAGCTGTTAGTGACTGGAGATTGAAAGGAGAAGAGTATGAATGCCGGTGAGGGAGATTTCCCTCTATTACATTATAGCCAGTTTTGGAGAAGGGAAAAACACGATGTCCAGCCTTGGGGGTAGGCCATGAGCTGGAGAAACCTTAGGAACCACCTCATCAGAAGTGACTCATTTTATAGGTGAGGAAACTAAGGCCCTAGAAATTCCAGCAACTTCCCCCAAGTCATTCACACCTGTAGAAGGAGCAGAGCCTAGATTGCACTCATGATCCTTCTGGTGCCAAATCCCACTACATCACGTTTGGCTTAGGTTTCTGAGAAGGGTTGCCCAACATTTCTTAGACAGCCTTGTTTTCAGCTACCCAGCCCACTTCTCAAGGGGCCAGGAAAGGGGTGGGGTGGGAACACCCAGAGTATACTCTCTCTACAGAAGTAAAGTGGATATACCCCTGGTTAAGTGGTGTGGTGCTGCCTTGGAGCAATGAAAGCCTTACTGTCTACTGTGAGAAAGTGAAGCCTCTCTGGGAAGGGAACAGTTTGTAACTCAGCTCTTATTAGGGAAGGGGGTCAAAAACTGTCAGGAGAGACTCCGCCTCCTGTCCCCACCCTGGGCAGCTTTTCCTAAGTAGAACAGGGACAACTGTCTCAGTTTAAAACAACGACCAGTCTTTGAGAGCAAATGTCCCTCCCCTGGCTGGCTCACATAAATAGCCATGGGTATGGTGCTGGCCTCACATTTACTGACAAGGACCTCTCAGTCTCAGGGAAGCAGAATTCCAAGCCTGTTCGACCTCCTTTTCTTCTTCCAACCCTCCATTCCGCTGTCCCGCCCCAGCTTATTGCCCAGTTAGCTCCCTCATCCTCTGGCCTGGGCGTTCAGTTGCTCAACCAACAACAGCCTGTTGTGGGGCCAGAATCCCTTCTACGTAAGCATAGAGCAATTCTGGGTCTGAGAATATTAGAGCTGAGAGGGATCTTCCAAGTTGTGAAGCCACGATGGCTGCTGAGTTAAGTTTTACCTCCCTGAGGATTAGAAACTCTCCCAAGGTTTAGCCTAACCGGGGCTATTTATCTACTACCCCAGGCCCTGCTCTTTTGTATCTGAAATCCTATGCAGAAAACCCTTTGGAGAGCCAGCAAACCCCAAGGCTGAGATCAACTGGACAAGCCAAGTTTCCGCTTAAACATCACTTATAATTTTAGGACTGAGTCAGGTGGGGGGGGCCTGTTTTTTCCTCACCTGATAGAGCAGGAGTTTTTTACTTACCTAATCCAATGATGGGTTGAGCCAGGTACCTTAATAGGATTACAGTCACACCTCTACTCCTACATCCCACAGTAGCTAATTCAGGGCTCAGTAAGTAGAGTTGGTTGGAAGCTTTGTAGCCTAAGACCCAGAAATGAAGCAATGGGAGTATCTGGCAAACTTGTGGTCTTCATCTGGAGGCAGCTTGGTGGCACAGTGAGTAGAGCACAGCCCTGCAGTCAGGAAGACTTGAATTCAAATCCAGCCTCAGACACTGGACACTAGTTGTGTGACTTTGGGCAAGTCACTTAACCCCAATTGCTTTGCCTTCCCCCTCTCCAATAAAAACAAAGCTTCTTTTAAAAAAAAAAGACTTGTTGTTCTCATCTGGAGGCAGGGAGGTGGTGCAGTGGATAGAGGATTAGGCCCAGAGTTAGGAAGATGTCAGTACGAATGCAGCCTTACACACAACTAACTGCAATCTGCCTCAGTTTCCTAAACTGTAAAATGGGGATGATAATAATGGTACTTACCTCTCAGGGTTGCTGTGACAATCAAATGAGAGAATATTTGTAAAAACAACACATTGTCTGGCACATCCTAGGTGCTTAATAAATGCTTGTTCCCTTTCCATCTAAAATTTTCTTTTGGCTTTCCAATACTGCCCCTGTCCCCACCTAGGGGGTCCTCCAGGACCATAGAATTTGGTTCATGTCCAGGTCACTACAAAAAAAAAGAAGATATTTATTAGGTGTGTGACCGTGGGGAAGTCAGTTAACCCTGTTTACCTCAGTTTCCTCAGCTGTAAAATGAGCTAGAGAAGGGAATGATAAGCCACTCCACTGTCTTTGCCAAGAAAATCCCAAATGGGGTCGCAAAGAGTCGGACTCAACTCAACAACAACCTGGGATTGAGGCCTCTGTCACCAACAAGGGAAAAGTACCCAGGTCGCTAAGGCATCAAATAATGTCTTCTTTTGATGAGCTCCACCTTCCTGTGAGGTCCTCCATACTTACAGTATTATGCCCAGACTATGGTCCTTTGGACCGCCTACAACCTCCCCAACCCAGAAGAAAAACTTCAGATCTCAAGCATCAACCGGTTTCCCCAGACCCTGCACAGCCCACAAAGCACACAGTACCAGGACAAGGTCAGGTTTCTTTCTCCATGTGGTGAAGCTGTATAGCTTTGAGGAAAATAAGTCAGCATTATTTGGAGGCCATGGGGCTTTGTGTAAGATAGAATCTGTGGCTTATAGAGAAAGATGGTTAATATTTACTTACCATATCCCAAGTTGGGGCAGGGACCTAACTAAATTGACAGCAGAGATATGATCCATCTCTGTGATAAACCCAAGGCACAGCCTCATCCTAAGGGGAAGACAGAGCCATCCAAAGTCCAAATGAGTGCAGCTAGGTGGGAAAAGAGATAGCTCCCAAGGGCTTCCTCCTCAAATAGATGTTGTGGAGCTCGTGGCTCCACCTTGCAATCAGAGGGACAAAAGGTACCGATGATAAGATTTTCCAAAGATGAAATTCCTGGGGACAATATGGAGATGTCCAAGGAAGTCCAAACTAGTGCAGCCAGAAGGGAAATATTTTACAAGGCGATTTTCATAATACCAAGATGTTTTAATATCTAATATGGTAAATAATATAATTCCCATAAAAACAAAAGCTCTTGCAATGGGTGGGGGAAGGTTGTTCTCAATAATCCTGAGACCAAAAAGTTAGAGCATGGCTGTCCTAGCTGAAAGAGATTGATGGTACTCCAGTTGGAAAAAAAAAAAATTGTAACATTCTAGTGGGAGAGACCCCGCATGTTTGGAGGATGGAACTCCATTCACTAGACATGATTGGCCATTATATTGAGGCATCTTTTTATGCCAAGATAACTTTCCAATACTGCCCCTCCCCCATAGCACTCTCTCTTAAAAGGATACCCAAAATACAGTTAAGGAAATTTTTCAATGCAGTAACATAGACTGATAAAAAGTACTTATCTTACGTTAGGCACACCCCCTAGTCCATCTAGTTTCTACCTCTAGACCCAACATTGGTCATTGCTTTTGGTCTAATTTCTAGTGTTACCTACGGCTGCCTTTTGGGAGGCCCTTCCTCTGTTCTTCCCCTCTTCAATCTCTTCAACTCTTCATCGGAGGAAGCAGAGCAAAGGCTTTAGAATCAGAGGGCCAGGTGCAGTATCCTGGCTGAGCTCCTTTCTAGCCCAGTGACCTTAGGCAAACCACTTACCTTCTGGAAAATCTGGAAAATGGGAGAGGGATTGAAATTGGACTAGAGAATCTCAAAGGCCCACTTGAAAGTGATGAGCTTATGAATGTAGACAAATTTATACATATACATATACATATATAAAATATGCATTTATAATAGTGTAATAAAATAATGCTTCTTAATAATATAATAATTAATAACGTGCATATATTTTAATAAAATACATATATAAATAGATGGCTAGTCAAGACTCCTTCCAGCTGCAAGTCTGTGATTCACTCTTATTTCAGAGGGAGAGGGAAAAGTCCTAGTTGTTGATGCGTGGAGCATATTAAATTTTTAGTAGCCTTATTTACTAAGCTGAATATTAGGAAATAATATTTTTCTGGTCTAATAAAGCATTCTTTCCAGATTTTGAATAGAGGGTAGGTCAAGTAGGGGGTAGAGAAAGAGTTTTCATAACAATAGATTGGTAACAAAACAATACAGTGGTAATCAAAGCTTAGGAGGAAAAAAAAGAGATCTTTTGTCTAAATAAGATTTCTCATGTCAGAAGTGACTGGAATATTGACCATTCTAAGGGCAGTCTCCTCTTCTTTATCCCCAGAAGAGATTGACCTAAAACCCAGGGTGGGAACAGTCCTTCATTCCATTCAAAGGGAGGCACCCTCTCCACCTCCTATTCAGAAGAAATTCTAGATAAGACCTCTGGGAGGAGTCCCTTTGATTGCTCTAGGAGGAGTGGTCCAGAAGGGAATGGGATGGTGCCTTGGATACTTGGAATGTTGATGCCAAATTCTATTTTTACCTACTGTGATTTTCTTCTTAAAGAGTCCTGTAACTGTTACCTACAATTGTCTTGGGACAGAGACATGCTAGAGGGCATGAGAAACGTTGTTATTTTAGACTTCTTTGTAAGAAATTATTTGGATGTTAAAGTTAAATTGGACATAATTGTTTTGACAGATTTGTGCCTAAAATGCAAAGTATATTATTAATGTTTTTTTCTTTGACATCTAGAATAACCCTGCCAAAATATCCTTCTTTCGACCAGTTTTCAGTCTCCATTTTTCCACTACCACCATATCTATTGTCAATATTTCTTTAGTGGAAACCACAAAACCATGGCTAGTATTATGGGGGTCAGGGTGTGTAGCAAAACATAGAAGAAACACAAAGAAGTTACGAAATGTCTCTCTGAAGGCGTATTGGAAGTATCCTGCTGATATGACTAATAGCAGAGGTGGCCCTTACTTCCAGAACTTACCTGTGGTTACCCACTCTCACTTCCTGTCTGTCTAGTTATGCTTGCAGACCAAAGGACTAGTTCTGACTGTCTTGACAGTGGTGTGTAACAATAGGTTGACACTCCTTCCTGGGAAATTTCTACCCACCAGTGCTAATGCTTAGGCCTTCAGAGAAGGGACTCTTATATGGAATAGAGGAAGGGGCATACATAGCAAGGGGAGGGGGAGATAGATGACCTTTCTTCTGGGTCCCAGGTAATTCCCTAAAGTCCAGTCTTTAGCACAGTGTTCCAGTACCAAGGAACAGCCTTGTCATTCACAGGCTGGGTCAAGCCAGCTTACCTAACAGTAGGAGTGCAGAGCCTGAGAGCTGGAAGGGTCCTCAGATCTCCAACAGTCACCCCAGTTTCATTTTTAATGATCTCAAAGCAACTCACCACTTCCAGGAGTAGCCCCATTCCGCCTTGGGGTAATTTCTCCTAATGTCAAACCTAACTTTGTCTCTTTACAACAAACAACATGTATCTCTGACCTCTGGCTCTAGATAGAATAAGTTAATTTTTTCATGCTATTTCATAGTCAATAAAATTTATTGAGCACATATAATGTACCAAGCACTGGAGATAGAAAGACAGGCACAAACCAACCTCTGCCCTAGAGGAGATCACTGTGTAATGGTGGAAGAAGAAGCACAAAAAGAAGCTGGAAAGGTGGGGAAAGGGGGAGAGGGTACCTGGAGTGAGGGCAGAGGGAAGCCCTGCAGCCTGGGCTAGTAAATGACCCACCCTCTCAAACCAGGCTGAGGGTAGGGCCCCAGAGGCAGGGAGCGTTGAGGTGATGTGAGTTTCACAGTTGATGAGATCTTGAAAGATAAGTTCGTGGAGATCCCCCTCCAGGAGAACAAATAGCCTTCATAGGTAATGAAGACTGGGATCTGCTACCTCTCATAAGAACTTTCTTTTTTCGGGTTTGTTGTTGTTTGTAGTCCCGTTTTTAGTCTTGTCAGACTCTTTGTGACCCCATTTGGGGTTTTCTTGGCAAACATACTGGAGCTAGTAAGTGTCTGAGGTCAGATTAGAACTCAGGATGATGAGTCCTTTTGAGTCCAGGTCTGGCACTCTATCCACTGCACCACCTAGCTGCCCCAGGGTAAATCATCTAACCTCTGCCTCAGTTTCCTTATCTGTAAAATTAGGATAATAGCACTTACCTCCCAGGTTATTGAGAATAAAATGAGATAATGCTTCTGTAGCACTTTACAAACCTCAAAGTGTTATATAAGTTCTAGCAATTACTATTCTAAATAATCATAATGGAGTTGAAGATTCACAGAGATTCATGGAGGCTGACCGAGTAACATGGATAAAGTCAAAGAAAAAGTGTTAACCCCAGACCTAATGTTTTAGTGATGTCTGCCAGAAATAAATGTTTCTCATTAATGTTACATTCAAGATTCTACAATAATTTCTGCTTTAGAGAAAAACGTCCAAGCTGACATTGTTGTCCCCATGCCACCCCAGCCCCCACCCTCATGCCCTTAGATATTTAACACAAGGTAATTTGAAGCCAATATTTACATGAATCTTGAACAAGGAAAAGGTCACAAAATGTTAAAATACAGTTTGAGACTAACATTCCACTCCAGCTAATAAAACAATAGTCTTTCTAGAACTTCTCAATTCCTTCTTGGATCATTCACTTAAAGTGTTCTCTTGGAGTAATCAAAGGTATATGCCTAGCTTCCTCTTCCTGGTGATGTTAACCCTGACCCCTTCAGAATGGGGGTAGAAGGTCCTCCCCCTAGGTGAGTCATAAATCTCCACCTCCTCCTGGGGAAGAAGAACCATATCTTAAGTAGACAAAATGTATTTCTAGTTCTAAGTTTGGTAACTGCCTTTAATCCATCTTCCCCAGCCTTAGCTTTAAAAGTTTTCCTAAAGGGGAAAGACTGGCAAGGACTTTAAACTAGAGAGATATTTATTGAAATTTTCAGTTGAACTAAAAGGAAAGGTTTTTTATATGCTTTTACAATGAAGTATAATGCATAGGGTACTTGCTTGGAATTTGCTGTGGTTGTCGAGTCATTTCAGTCATGTTTGACTCTTCGTGACCCCATTTGAGGTGGTTTGCCATTTCCTTCTCCAACTCATTTGACAGATGAGGAAAATGAGGCAAACAGCGTAAAGTGACTTGCCCGGAGTCACACAGCTAGGAAGCATGTGTGGCTGGATTTGAACTCATGAAGATGCATCTTCCTGACTCCAGGTCCAATGCTCTGTCTACTGCATCACTTAGCTGCTCTTACAACAGAATAATAAGGGATGAGGGAAGGACCAGATTCATTATAGGACCGAAAGAGGAGGAGAAAAAGATAATTGCAGCTCACATCTCTGCAATGCTTTCCACTTTATAAAACACAGTAGATAGAGAACCTAATTTTACTTCCTACTATGTAGAATATATAATTGAAAGAACAAGATCTTGGAGAAAGAAGACAATAACACGTTACATTTATGTGGAAATTTAAGGTTACAGCATGATTAACCTACATTCATTCTAGCAAGTAGATGCTAGCAAAATCTCCCAACATATTATTAGAGGAAAGATTAAGGAACATTGAGAAAAGATAGTAGAGATTGAAGGAAGAGCCAACGTGGAGGTAGAGCCTATTACTATTCCCATTTCACAAATGAGGGAACTGAGGTTGAGATTTTTTTTAAGGTCACACAGGTAGTAAGTGTCTGAGACCAGATTTGGACTCAGGTCTTCTGGACAATAAGTCCAGCACTCCATCCACTACCATCTAGCTAGGTCGTCATTAATGGTTCCATCTCATTTCAGAAGAAGCTGTCCACCAGCATGTTCCAAAGATCTTTGCTAGCATTATACTCATGACGTGCTGAATGTGTGTGTGTGTGTGTGTGTGTGTTTGTCATGGCCTTGAATAAAGGTGTGGTTGGCATGTTTATCCAATTTATAGATGACCCAAAGCTAGTAAGGATATCTGACCCAATGGGTGACAAGATTCAAGATTTTAGGAGAGTAGAAAATTGGTTTGAAATTTAATGTTTCAAATAGGTTGAAATTTTACAAGCATATGTATATACTTGTGTTCAAAGATTTTAACTCAGGTCTTCTGGACAGCAAATCCAGCACATGTTCATGACCTTGACTTCAATCGAAGGGTGCATGGGGTACAGTCTCTGGGACCCCCCTTGAACTCTCCTTGAATCTTCCCACTAGATCTGGCCTTCCCCTGAGGCTATAAGCCTTTCCTTATCGCTAGGCTAAGCCCAAATCTCTGTTACCCTTAAACTAGCCTAGCTCTGTATTATCTGTTATCTCCAGTAGCATGTCTAGACAGCAATTCTTCTAAAAAAGATCTGGGGGTTATAGTCAACTCCAAGCTCACTGTGAGTCAGCAATGTCATTGTCTTGTTTTTTTCTTGTTGGTAGAAAAGCTATCCACGGACACCACCATATCACAAACTGAGATAAAGCAGCCAAAAGTCAAGCATTCTGGTCTAGCTATTGGCTAACTATTGTGGCCTTGTCTGATCAAGATAGATTGTTAGGTATTGTGGTCCTATCTTGGGCTAAATGGATGATGTGGTTGTGATTGCACACCTGCTTGTGTGGGAAAGGGTCTGTAGGGCAGTGCTGGGCTTCTGGGTTTCTGTTTCTCTGGGAACTAAGAGTTCAAGGACACACCTGTTGCTCAAGTGAGCAATGAGGCATAAGTGAGGACATGGGGGGTGGCAGGTAGGTACAATGGGTACAGCGGGCCTATAAAGAAGTTAGAATATTAGGGCTGGGACCACTCTATTAGGACTCCATCCACACCCTTAATTGTGGGTGCTCTGCCCCAAGGGAATGTAAATTTTAGTCTCTGAAATTTTTTTTTTTCTCAGAAAGACCAGCCTTAATCCCAAATCACAGTGCTCTCATTGACTGGCCAACAATAGGTCCCAGGCCAAGCCCTACTAAGTCAACTGCCTTGGGAATGAATGTAAATAACAATTACGTCTGCTTGAGGGTCTTCCCCTCCCAGATCATGTTTTTTTAAGAGGCCTTTCTTGGCCTCATTTCTTACCTAGCCTTAATCACTGAATGGGCACTGCCTCATTTAAACTGAGACTAAGGAAAGATCTTAGCCTGGAAAAGCCAAGGTCCCTCATTGCATCCTGGGCCATCTCCAGTTGTCCTGATCCATATCTGGCCCCAGGACACAGATGGCTCTGGAGGAGAAAGTGAGGCTGGTGACTGCACAGCACTCCCTCACTTAAATCCAATTCACTTCCATGTTATTGATGGAGTACATGCTCCGAGAACCCCCTTGAACTCTCCTTGAATCTTCCCACTTGATCTGGCATTTGCTTGAGGCCATAAGCCTTTCATTATTGCTAGGTCTACACCTGTTACCCTTAACCTAGCCCAACCCTCCATTGTCTGTTGTCTCCAGGTAGCCTTCAATTACTTCCCACCCTTAATCTCATTCTCTTTGTTCCTGGAATCCGACCTCTAGTCACCCCAGTCCCATCAAGATCCTCCTTAGACTCTTCCTGAATATCCTCCCTGTGATGAGGTTAAAGAAAATGATGAGGGTAGGGAACCATAGGTTTTTATGGGGGCTCAAGACCCCAAAATACCGACGCACCGAGTCCCCCTGAATGAATTTGACTCAAGCCTTCTCAGCCAAAGCAAAACAAAGTTTATTAAAGATTCGCCACATTGGGTAGACTCTTAGGGAGCCCGAGCATTTGTGAAGCTAATGCCAGCGGGCCAGATTAATTTGAGTTTAACTATATTGAATCTGAATTTAGCTAGATTGAATCTGAGCTGAGGCTGGATTGAATCTGAGCATCTTCACGGAGGCAAGATGGATCTTATATACAGAAAGATTGGGGGAAGGATCTAAGAGTGGTCAAGTAGTCTGGAGTGACTGGAGGAGGGGTTTAGAGAGGGTCTTGAGGAGGGGTCTAAGGAGAATCTTGGTGGGACTAGAGTGACTAGAGGTCAAGACTCCAGGAGTGAGATTAAGGGTGGGAAATATCTGAAGGCCACCTGGAGATAACAGACTATACAGAGCTAGGCTAGTTTAAGGGTAACAGAGATTTGGGCCTAGAGATAAGGAAAGGCTTATAGCCTCAGGAGAAGGCCAGATCTAGTGGGAAGATTCAAGGAGAATTCAAGGGGGGGGTCCCAGAGACTGTACCCCCATCACCTGGCCTCCTGCGCCCATCACCCCAGACTATTTGGCCACCCCTAGATTCCTCCCACAGTCTTTCTGCCTCCATGAAGGTGCTCAGATTCCATTTGGCCCACTTGTCAATACAAGCATTGCAAATGCTCAGATTCCTTAAGAGTCTACTCAATATGGTGGATTTTTTAAAAATAAACTTTGTTTTTCTTTGTCTGAAAGAGGCCTCCGTTGAATTCATTTGGGCAGGAGCTGCGTGTCGCTGTTTCGGGGTCCCAGCACCCCTAAACCTCAACATCATCATGGCATCACCCCCGTGATGTCATGGTCCTCTTTGAGAATGAAAGACAAATAGCAGTATGGAAATACATTTAATGCCATTGTACATGTATGACCTACATCAGATCGCTTGCCATTTTGGAGAGGGGGGAGAAGGGAAGAAAAAAACTGGAACTGAAAATCTTATAAAAGTAAATGTTGAAAACTAAAAAAAAAATTAAATTAAAAAATAAAAGAAGAAGAAGCAGGAGCTCGTGCTGCCTTAATCCTTAATCAGACCAGTCTCCGGCGAGTGCTGTATTCAGTTCTGGCCGGCCACTCAGGATGGGCCTTGATAAACTGGAGAAAGTCCAAAAGAAGGCAGCCGCGATCATGAAGGGTCTTGAATGCATGCCGTATGAGCAGAAGCAAAAGGAACCGGAACTGGGCTGTTTAGCCAGAGAAGAGAAGATTGGAAGGGTAGGAAAAGGACATGACAACTTTTCAAGTATTTTAAAGGGTTTTCATATAAAAAAGAAGGATTAGACTCATTCTGGCCCTAAGGGGTAGAGTCAGGAATGATGAGAGGAAGTGTTACTGAGTCTAACTGAGGCTTGAGTCTGGGAAAAACTTGCTAACAATTAAGAGATAAAACTAGGAGCAGCTAGGTGGTACAGTGGGTAGAGCTAGGGCCCTGGAGTCAGGAGGACCTGAGTTCAAATTTGGCCTCAGACACTTGACACACTTACTAGCTGTGTGACCTTGGGCAAGTCACTTAACCCCAATTGCCCTGCCTCCACCCCCTCAAAAAAAAAAGATAATCAAAAATAGAATGGACTACTTTGGGGAGGGGTGGGGCTCCCTTCACTGAAAGTCTTGAAGCCCAGGCTGGTAATCCTAAAATCTTATGATTAGGGTGGCTATAAATATCAAGCAGTCAACAACCAACACAGTGCCATGTAGGGGTAGCTAGATGGCCAGGTGGATAGATTTCAGTTCTGATCTGGCCTCAGATTATTAGCTATGTGACCCTGGATAAATCACTTAACCTGTTTGCCTTAATGTAGAAGACAATGGCAAACCACTCCACTATCCTTGCCACTAAAATCCCATGCACAGTATAGTATGGTGGGCGAGTCAGGAAGAGGCAGAGACAACTGAGTCACTGAACAACAATGTGCCAAGTACTGTGCTAAGCAATGGGGAGAAAAAGAAAATCAATCAACCAACCAATAAACATTTATTAAGCCTATACTATGTGTCAGGCACTGTGCTAATCACTGGGGATACAAAAAGAGGCAAAAGACAGTCCCTGCCCCCAAGGAGCTTATAATTTAATGAGGGAGTTCTTCAGTTATGTCCAGCTCTTCATGACCCTATTCTTGGCAAAGATATCGGCATGCTTTGTCATTTCCTTCTCCAACTTATTTTACAGATGAGGAAACCGAGACAGACAGGGTTAGGTGACTTGCGCAGGGTCACAGAGCTAGTAAGTGTCTGAGGACAGTGATGAGTCTTCTGGACTCCAAGTCTGGCACTCTATCCACTGTACCACCTAGCTGCCCTCTAATGGGGAGGCAGAAAGACAAAAACATTTCTTGCCCTCAAGGAGCTTACATTTTAAGGGAAGAGGGGAGGATGCCGAGACAACAAATAAAAAGGGAGCTGAAAATAGGCGGGGGCACCAGAGAATGAGGGGTGTCTGGGCCTTTCTCCAAAATGAAGGTTCTAAGGACAACTGGGCTGTGGCGGAAGGGGCCAACAAACAGCAACAGGGTGAGGAAGCAAACTGAAGCACCCTCACTAAGTCTCAAGATCAAATGAGATAACACACTTAAAATGCTTGGTGAACTCTGAAGCTGTGTTAATGCTAGCTGTTCTCTTGAAGGCCAGTCAATCGACAAGGAGTGGTTTCAATCAGTGCTTTCTCACCTGCCCGGCACACAGAAAGGTGAAAGACAGTCCTAACCGCCAAAGAGAGCAAACAATACATACATAATTGGGTACAGATAGGATAGAGAGCGAGTGGATGAAAGTCATTGGCAAGAGAAAGGTATTAAATCAAAGGTCTAGAGCTGAAAGGCACCTCGGAGCCCATCTAGTATGACCCTCCCCACCCCGTCTTTTACAGAAGGAGAAACTGAGTCTCAGGGAGAATAAATGGCAAAGGTAACTTGTAGGCTTGGATTTTCCTCTGTCACTGCAGAGACTAACATGATTCCTTCACATAATATCATTTTTATTTTACAGTCTATTAATTATAATTTATCTATCATTAGTTATTATTATAATTTATTTAACAATCTATCAGATTAAGGATGCAGCATTGTTGGGAATAGGTTTGTATGCTGCAAAGGGATTAATTTTTCAGGTCCAGGTTAAAAGTCCCCTCTCATTTTCAATCTCTGTGATTCAGTGTTCCTAAAGAATGTATAATTATCTCTTTTTTATAGATGAGGAAGGTGATGGCCAAAAATGAAACTCAGGTACTAAGAAAGCAGACCCTAGGACTCTGATTCTGAAATCAGTGTGCCGCTTGTAGTTTTATACATGACTTTATTTTTTTAATTCTTCTTGTTTATTCAAATATTTGTCCTAAACCTAATAATCATCAAGAAAAAGAAAAAGAAACAGTAACAAATCTCCTTCTCTTCCCCCTACATGCCACTTCCTCCACTGAGATACGGACAGATGTCAACACACTTGCCCACATTGCCCATACCCTTCCCCTTCCCCCTCTCACAGGATGTTTAGACTAGGCACCAAGATTCTCAATGCCATGTTTAGGGACTGAGGTTTCCACAAACCTCAAGCCCAGCTAGACAAGCACTAAGCTGGTCATCTCTGATCAGGCCAAAAGCTCTTTAGCTTTAATGGGGCTGCTACTCAGCAAACCTTAGTCATCTCTGACTGAACTCTCCATGGCAGCCCTCCCAGATCTCTTTTCTTCTGAAACTCCCAATTCCCCAACATCCTCTCTGTCCACAAATGGCCTTTTCTTTCATCTTGTTGAGAAAGTCAAGGTATTCAGGCATCAAAGTATTTATTAAGTACCTACTATGGAGGTAGGAGCTGAAGATACAAAGACAAAAATGAACATTCCCTGACCTCAAAGGGCTTATAATCTATAGAGACAATATGTTCACATATGTACATGAAAAATTTATAAAAATTAAATACAAGATAATTTTTGAGGAGGGATGGAGACAGGGGGTGGGAGCCAGGAAAGGTGGCACCTGATATTTTGAGGGAAAACTGAGGATTCTAAGGGACAGAGGTCAGGAGGGAGAGGTACCTGTCTTCTGTGGGGGGTGGGGGGTGGGTGGGGTTGGACGACCTGGGCAGACTCAGAAAGGAGCAGAGTAAAGGCCAGTTTGGCCAGGCTGTAGAATGCAGGAAAGGGAGTCACATATAATAATGTACATACATGTAATGTAGAATTGCAGCAATAACAACATTAATATAATAATAATAATTACTTATATGATATCATTACACATGATATAATATATAATTAATATAATGATTCATTAAGTATTAATCAGCATAATAATCAGCATAATATGGTACTCTGTTATATTAATTATATGATACATTATGATTATATACAATATAATACATCCCGATTACTATTATAATAATTGTAATGATAATGATGATGGTGATGATGATACGATGATAATAACAATAAGGCTGGTAAAGTTGGGAGGAGTTTTAAATGCCAAACAGAGGAGTTAGTATTTGATCTGAGACTTCTCTTCCCTCCTCCCTACCTTGAAATATCTTTTTATTTCTACAACCTTTCTGCCTTCTGCTACACCTTTTTTGGGGGGAGGGAGTAAGGCATGGCAATTGGAGTTAAGTGCCTTGCCCAAGGTCACACAGCTAATAATTGTATCAAGTGTTTGAGGTTGGATTTGAACTCAGGTCCTCCTGACTCCAGGGCCCACGCTGTACTCACTTCGCCACCTAGCCACCCCACCTCGCCTTTTCTGACTTCTGTCCCTCCTGCCTCAGTGTCCCACTGAATCCTTTCTGTTCTCCTGACCAATGTGGAAGGAATCATGGATTTGGAGTCAGACCTACCCTCAAGTCTTAGCTCTAACACTAACCTATGTATTTAATCTTTCTGAGCCTGTTTCCTTGTTTGCGTATTAGGGACAAGAAGACAGCATGGATCAAATGAGATATAATAGCAATAAGACCTAGCATTTATATAGTGCTTTAATGTTTGACAGTGCTTTACACATGTTATCTCATTTTGTTTATCCTCATAATGACGCTGGAAAGCACATGTGATTATTATCCCCCTTTTCCAGATGAAGAAACTAAAGCAGATAGAGATTAAGTACCTCTGTGCCCAAGGTCACGCAGCTAGTAAGTATCTGAGGCAGGACTGGCACTCAGGTCCTCCTGACTCCAAGTCCAACGCTCTAACCACTGAACCACCTAAATACTATATACATGGTCATATTTGTATGTAACCTACTACCCAGAATCAGAGCTCGGAGTTTATGTGCACTAGGTTCAATCTTGCAGGCTTCTCATTAACTGTATTCGTTGGCTTGTGTTCTTTCTTCCCCTCTAGAACTTGAGCTACCATGAAAGGCATTTATTATTACATTAAATATAGGCTAGGATTTATTTCACTCAAAAAACCACAAAACGTAAAGAACTCACAACTAAGCACATGAGCAGTGAGGATAACTCTGCTTCCCTCTCCAGCGAGAAGATCTCTCTCTGGGACCAGACAGTCCTTTAGACTTTTCAAAGTCCTTATGGTGGGACCCCTTTGAAAGGAAAAAGGACTTGAGGCTCCTAGAGGCGAACAACCCATCCCTTATGGGAGTCTCACCTTCTCCAGGGATTTATGTAGTTTCCTTCTTTTCTTTCTATCTTTCATTCTTTTTCTTTCCTACCTTCCTTCTTTCTCTTTCATTCTTTCTTCTCTCTTTCTCTGTGCATGTGTCTCTGTCTCTCTCTCCCCCTATCTCTGTCTCTCCTCTCTTCTTCTCCTCCTCCTCCTCCTTCTCCTCCCCTTCCTCCACCTCCTCCTCCCCTTCTTCCTCCTTCTTCTCCTTCTTCTCTCTGTCTCTGTCTCTCTCTTCCTTTCTTGGATATATGTAGTTTCTAGACTTCTAATACTACCCTGGGGTTGGGGCTCCCTCATATAAGGCATGTAACCCAGGTTTCACTCCTGGAGCATTTGCATAAGACTCTCCTCATTGATGGAGAGGATGATGATGGTATGAGGGGAAGAGTAGGCAGTGTGATCCTTCATGAGGGGTGGAGTTGATGAGAAAGCTTTAGATAAAAGAAACCTTCCTCCTGCTTTGAGACGACACATAGATTTCCAGAGTCTCGTCAGGGAGAAAGAGAACCATCATAATTCCACCAGTGAGGAGAGCCTTAGGTCAATACTCCAGGTTTGAGCCCAAGGTGACAGGGGGAAATACTGGGGATCTTTAGAGAGCCTTTCCTTTCCTCCCAAGAGGTTTGCTTGTAGGTCTATATCTTATGGCTCCTCTGTCCCAGCTCCTGACACTCCCAGATTGCACCAGCTCCTTGGCTGGATCCAAACAGTCTTCTGTTAACCAGCTGAGTTCCTGGAGTTTCTGCCTTGGCCCAGGATCTTTCTGCCCCTCCACTACTGTCTCTATCAATCTCTAGGGCCTCATGGTTCCCTGGAGGGGCCTCATGATTATGCAAGTATTTCTCTGGGAATTGATTGTGGATGTATGTCCGGTTGCCCTTTCCCTTCTGCTCAATCTCATCCCCTCACCCCTCCTGAATCCCTGTGGAGCCTCAAAGGAGCTAATAGCTAATAGCTAAGTCCAAAGATATATAGCTTAGGAGTTACAAGGCTAAAAGCCTCACCAATGAGGTACTGAGGGCTCCACATCTCTTCTAGCAACTCCATACCTTACTATAGAGACACAAGTAGAAGGAAACGCTTCTCCTGGTCCATGCCTGGGGTACACATTTCTTTCTTTCCTTGCCAAACCTCTGTAAAGAATGAACAGCAACCACTGCCCCTATTTACTTACCACCTACACTGTCTCCTCCACTCCCTGTAATGTGGCTTCCTCTGCTCATTTTCCTGAAACTCAAACCTAAATTCAGCAGCCTTTCCTTACTAGTCATTCCCTCAGACTCTTTCATAACATTTGACACTGATGAACACTGCTGCCATCTTGTATGTCTCCTCTATTAGTCTGTTTCACATACACATCTGTTTCTTCTCTTATATCTGAGAGTCTTGGCTGTCTCCTTCTGAACCTCTTCTTATCCCTTGGCCCCTTTGGCTTCAAATCCTTGCCCTAATACTTCAGAGAACCAAAGAATTTGGGAATTGAAGGGTCCTTAGTGGCCATCTAGGCCAATCCATATGGGAAAGGAATCTGCACTGTGATCACCCTAGCTGTGTGCTCTGGGGTTCATCTTCTTTGGGGCTCAGTTTTCCCTCTGGGGTCCCTTCCAGACCTAAATCTAAGGTCCTTTGCCTCCTAAATGTGGCTGTTCCTCATGGTTTATTTGCCAGATCTCAGATCTTGTCTTTGCACTTTCTCCTTCAATTAACCAACTAATAAACAATTATTAAGCACCCACTATGTTCCAGGCACTGTGCTACATGCTAGGGATACAAAAAGAGGCAAAAGACACTCCTTGCCCTGAAGGAACTTACAATCTAATAGGGAAAATATCAATTTCCTTCAGAAATCTGTCTCCACCTCCACATTTCTATTGCCCTAAGGCATTTCCTCTAAGATCTACTACTGTCAACCCAAATTTAGCATCGGTAAAGAAGGCCTCACCACCTTCCCCATGAACCCAGTTCCCTCTTCCAACTTCCCTATTATTGTAAAAGAAGTCATCCTTTATGCTAAAACTCTAAGCAGTGTTGCAAAATTTGGAACCAGGAAAGTTCTGGATTCAGATCCTGCCTCTAACACTTACTAGATGCCTGATCGTCCACAAGTCACTTCAACCCAACTCTGTTTCTTCCTATGGGGGCTAACAATAATAGAGTCCCTCTCCTGGAACTGTTGTGAGGCTCAAATGAGGTTATCTATGAAAAGCATTCTTTAGACCTTGGTTGTTCTTTGTTCTGAAGAGGACCAAAATGACATCACTATGCCAGAGTCAAGTTTCAGTGTTCCGACTGTGACTGATCAGACCAATGGCAGCTCAGAATGTTCTACCACAGGTTGGGCACAAATAGTCCATAAGACCTTAAAGCATTATATAAATGCTAGCTGTAATGATTAATGTTATTACAGTCATCATCATCTCTGACTTCTTCCTCTCCTCCCCTGGGCAAGCATTCATCCAATCAGGTGTTAGCTACAAGAGGTCAGGCAATGAGCATTTATTAAATGCCTACTGTGTACCAGGAATCATGGTAAGCACTGGGGATACAAAACAAAGGCAAAAGACAATCTCTGCCTTCAAGGGGCTCACAGTCTAGTTGGGTAGACAACAAGCAAACAAATACATACAATAAGCTATTGATGGGATAAATAGAAAATAATCAACAGAGGGAAGGCACTAGAATTAGGAGAGACTGGGAAAGGCAAGAAGGTTCAAGAAATTCAACTTGCACCTCCAATATAGAAGTAGTCAAAGAATACAAATAAATGGTTATCAAAAGAATTACAAAATGTTGATAACCACTGGGAAGGCAACATGATGTAGTAGAAAGAGGATGGGCTCTGGACTTGGGACCTGAGTTCAAATCCTACACTTACTTTGTATGTAGCTTTGGGCAGCTAGGTGGTGCAGTGGATAAAGGGTGGGGCCCAGAGTTAGGAGGACTTGAGTTCAGCCTCAGATACTTACTAGTATGTGACCTTGGACAAGTCATTTAATCCTATTTGCCTCAGTTTCTTCATCTGTAAAATGAGCTAGAGAAGGAAATGACAAACCACTCCAGTATCTCTGCCAAGAAAACTCAAAATGGGGTCATGAAGAGTTGGACACAACTGAAATGAGTGAACAATAAATTGGCCAAGTCACTAAACTTCTGGGCCTCAGTCTTGTTATCTGTAAAATGAAAGGGTTGACCTAGATATCTTCTGAGGTCCCTTCCAGCTTTAAATCTATGATGCTATATGCAAAATTTGCTCTGAATTAAGAAATAAAAATACAAACAAAATAAGAGAAATGCAAATTGAAACACATCTGAGGCTTCACCTTACATCTAGTAAATTGAGAAAGATGATGACAGACAAGAAATAGTTACAGCTGAGAGGCACACTAATACATTCTTGGTGGATCTGGGAATTGGTCTAACTATTCTAGAAAGTTATAAGGAATTAGGCTTTTAAAAGGTGATTAGACCCAGAGATTTCACTGGTAGGCATTTGTTGTTGAGTCATTTTTCAGTCATCTCTGATTCTCTGTGGCCCCATTTGGGGTTTTCTTGGCAGAGACACCGGAGTGGTTTGCCATTTCCTTCTCCAGCTCACTTGACAGATGAAGGAACAAAGGCAAACAGGGTTAAGTGACTTGCCTAGGGTCACAAAGCTAGTAACTGTCTGAGGCGGGATTAGAATTTAAGAAGATGAGTCTTCCTGACTCCAGCTAGACACCGACATACCCCAAAGACAATAGTCAAAGAAATAAACAAACTCCCCATATGTGGCAAAATATTTATAGCAGCACTCTTAATGCCATCAAATAACTGGACAAGAGGCTGGTTTCTATCCTTTGCAGGTGTAGCCAAACAAATTGTGATAATTCATTATTGCGTTGTAAGAGAAAATGAAGGAGAATTAAGAGGAAAAAACCCCATGAGAAGATTTATCTGAAAGGATCCAGAGTTAGGTGAGCAGAAACAGAAAAACAACAAAGACTGCCTACAATAATCTAAACAGAACCAACAATAAAGTTAGCTGGGTGCTGAGTAATTATTATAGTTACATTATCTTATATTTAATACATTCACATATAAATATTTAATATTAATACTATAATAATATTAATATAATAAAATTATAATAACATAGCCTGGCCTCAGAAAAGAAAGGAGAGAATGCACCTTCTTCCTTTCACTGGAGAGGTGGGGGGCCATGGGTGTAGATTGTTGTATACGGTATTAGATATGGTTTCAGTGTGTGGTGATTTTGCTGAACTGCTTTTTTTCTTTCCCTTTTTAGTCTTTGTAGTGAGGAAAGGCTCTCTGGCTAGGAGAGGGGGATGGGCATTTTGGAAAATGAATATAACATAAAACAAAAAGGCATCAATAACAAAAAAATTGTTTTAAATGACATCTAGCTTTCAGCTACTTGCCATCTCTTTCTTTGCCTTCTTCCTGCTGATCAGACTTCAGACCCCTAGTTCTGTCTGGTTGTTTTGCTGCCTTCACGTCTCCCCCATCCTCCTTAGCCTGGCATTCCAGGGCCTCCAAAGTCTGGCTTCCATTTACTTTGGCAGCCTGGTCTCCCATCCTCTACCCACACACAGCCTCCGCTCTGGCCCAAGCCGCTTACTCAGTGTCTCCTGAAAGAGCTTCCAGTTTTGGCTAATGCTGTTCTTCCCACTCTGAAATGCCTTCCCTGCCTGCTTCCCCCTCAGCCTGTCCAAACGCTTCCACGCCTCAAGGCCTCATCAAATCTCACCACTTCTAAAAAGTCTTCCATTGCTACTTCTGGTTGAAAAAGATTCTTCCCTCTGCCCAACTCCCCCAGCATTCATGGTTTGATATAATAACAGCTAAAGTTTATACACGCCTACTATGTGCCAGGCACTGCACTAAGTGCTTTACAAATATGATCTTTCTGGATCCTCAGGACCACCCTGGGAAGGAGGTGATATCAGTATTCCCATTTTACAACGGAGGAAAATAGAATAGAATAGAACAGGGCTGTCCGACCGTAGCTTTTATTGAAACAACAGACAATATATTTTGATTTGCCATTTTAGTGGGTGCTCGGCTTCGTTTACTAAATTGATTAAATTTCTATGCTTGTTAAATCGCGCTGCCTGCGCATTTTGGACAGCCCAGGAGTAGAATATAGTATAGTATAATATAAAGTGATATGTTATATAATATAATAGGACAGGATAGGATATAAAAGGATATGACAGGATGATAGAGGTCAGCTAGGTGGGGCAGAGAATAGAGTTCGGGGCCTGGAGTCAGAAAGACCCATCTTTCTGAGTTCAAATCCAGCCTCAGACCCTTACTAGCTGTGTGACCCTAGGCAAGTCACTTAACCCTGTTTGCCTTGGTTTCCTCATCTGTAAAATAAAGGGGTCAGCAAGTAGATGACCATTACATTTTTATATGGATTTATTTCCTCCATTAGAGTATCAGCTCATTGGAGTTTATCCTTGTATTCCCAGTTCACTTAAAAAACCCTGGTTGGTTGGTTGCTTGGTTGGTTGATTGATTGATTGAACGCCAGAGAGGCAGCCATCCAGTGTCCTTCAGTGATGCGACCTCACAAGGCAGCACCTTCGGCTGTTGGACAGCTCTAACTGTTACAAAGATTCATCTTTACACTGAGCTAAATACCTTCCCTCACGCCCCCTCCCCCTGCTCCCCGACTTCCTTCCTCACTGCTCCCAGCACAATGCCTGGCCCTGATATAGCTATTTAATAAATCTTCGGTGTCTCTTCTCAGACATGGGCCTGCTGCTCCCCTAAGCTGATTGGCTAATAAGTATGGAAGCAGAGCTGACCTGGTTCTCTGGGCTGGAAGGGGGGGGGGTGTGACAGGAGGCCTGAAATGACACTTCCTTTCACAAGTTGGCCCAGAAGGCTCAGCAGCTTCAGTCAGGTGCTCCCACATGGTGATGGCTCATTGTGTCTTCTCACCAACTCCAAGGAAAAAAACAACTTTTCTCACTTTTCTATTAAATAACAAATCTGGATTCAAGTCAGTTCTCTTCACCTCTGGCTTTTAGCAGACTAGAGGGGATTCATAAATCAGGTTAGAGGGATAGACTAGATGCCTTGGAAGGCCCCTTCCCACTCTGAAATTCTCTGATTCTCTTCCTGGAGCACATATGGTCCTCTCACTTCTATTCCTGGCCAGGAACAACACTCAAATAAAGGCAGCCCATGGTAGCATCCCCATCCTCTCTGGATCAATCAATCAACAAGCATTTATTAAAAGTACCTACTATCCACCAGACACATATAGATCAGTGGTCATGCCTAGGCCCTTCTGATTCACCTAACTTCTGAAGCCTCTATTTCAAATGAAGAGGATTATATACTCTTTTCTGGGACCTTTTCTACTCCCCCCCCATCCCCGCCGCCCCCCTCCCTCCACAAGGTATAGCGCTGATCTTTTCCTAGAATAAAGGAGGTTTTAGAGCATGGCCACCAGTTGCTTGGTACAGAGAAAGGCACAGTGGCTCTGGGTTCAAATCCTCTCTCTGATACTTACTCTCTGTACGATCCTGGGCAATCAAGTAGCCTCCTCATGCCAGTTTCTTCATCTGATAGATGAAGGAGCTGACCTAGGGGGCCTCTGACATTGATTTTCTCAAATCTGCTGGACTTGGCTCATTTCTTCAGCTATGGGAAGGATTATAACCTTTGAATCCAACAAATATTTTTCAAACACTACAAAATCCCATGCCAAAGTTGAAAGTAGTGGCTGTCCTAATAATAATAATTGGAAATAATAGCTAACATTTATATAGCTCCTAATATGGATCAGGCACTGTGCTAAGTGGTTTACAAATATTATCTCACTTGATCATTGCAACAACCCTGGGAGGCAGGTGCTTTTATGATCCCCACTTTGTATATGAGAAAACAGACAAATAGAGGTTAAGTGACTTGACCAGGGTCACACTAGTGAGCATCCGAGGCCAGATTTGAACTCAGGTCTTCTTAACTCCAAGCCCAGCAACACCTAGCCCTGTCAAGGAGTTTATATACTGCTGGGATGATGGGGGTGGGGGGCTGGATCCATGATGTACCCAGATCAGTACAATCAATCACTCAATATTCATATTTTTGGAGGAAGGAAGGTAGGGCAATTGAGGTTAAGTGACTTGCCCAAAGTCACACAGCTAGTGTGTCAAGTGTCTGAGGTCGCATTTGAACTCAGGTCCTCCTGACTCCAGGGCCTGTGCTGTACTCACTGTGACACCTAGCTGCCCCTCAATCAATATTTTTTAAGGACTTATTATGTTCCAAGTACTCCAGGAAGAGGGTAACTGGAAAAAAAGGAGATACAATCAGAAACATTTGAGGAGGGGGTGGTATCCCCATACTGAAGAAAAAACCCAAAGCACCTAGAAAAGAACAAGGCCACACCCCCTCCCCAGAATCAAGATTCTGATGAGGAACAGACAGAATATCAGGAGTTAGAAATTTCTCTTTCATGGGGGAAGTATTTGTACACAAAGTCCTTGCTTAGGGTAACTAATTATTGAGTCTTTCAGCTCCATAACATGAAAGCTGAAGTAAGGGTAGGAGACTAATTTCTTAAAATAAATTTTTATTAATTATCTTTATTTTTATATTATCATTTCTAATGTATTCCTTTCTTCCTTCACTTTCCAGAGAATCATCTCTTATGATAAAGAAGTGAGAAGAAGGTACCAAAGTCCAGCAAAACTAACCAATACGTTGGGAAAGTCTGACATGGTTTGCAGCATTCCATCCTATAGACCCCCACCTCTGTGAAGAAGTAAATTCAAGGCATCAAACTTCGAAACCGTGTTTAGTTTGGATTCTTTTGTAGTCCTTTCCCTTTATGTTGAGGTAGTCATTTTATATGTTGTTTCCCTAGTTCCACCTACCTCACTTGGCTTTTGATCATATTTTCCCTACTTCTCTATATTCTCTTTTCATAATTACATTACTATGTTACTACTCTTTGACCTTTACATACCACAACTTGTTTGGCCATCCCCCAACTGATCAACATTGTTTCCAGGAACTGGTTTTTTTGTTTTGTTTTGTTTAAAGTTTTATTATCAAGGATTTCAGTCATTTTTCACTTCTCTTTTTCTCATCCTCCAAGTCACCAAGTTCTGTTGATTCTAACCCCCCTACCTCTTACCTCTCCATTGGTTTTTCTATCTTCATTTTCTCATCACTCCTACATACTCCCTTCCCTATTCCTCACCCTCATGCTCATTGCCTGAATTATTATCACCTTAAGATTGGGGCAGGGGGTGGGTGGGAGTAGAAGATTTATCATGCTACTTTCCTGCTCACAAATCTGCAACAGCTCTCTAGTCCATAAAATACAAACTAATTTTCAGTCAGTCTTTCCAAGTCTTTTTGTCATTTTGTCCAAGTCTTCATGACCCCATTTGAGGTTTTCTTGACAAAGCTACTGGAGTGGTTTTGTTGTCTCCTTCTCCAGCTCATTTTTACAGCTGGGGAAACTGAGGCAAATAGGGTGAAGTGACTTGCCCAGGGTCACACAGCTAGTCAGTATCTGAAGCTGAATTTGAACTCGGAAAGATGAGTTTTCCTGATTCTAGGCCTGGCACATTAATTTTGCCACCTAGCTGCCCTTTACCAACTCATTAACCTGGTATTTAAGGCCTTCTACCACTGGGTTCCTACCTGCCTCTCTAGTTTTGTTTCATATTGCTTCCTTTTCTATATTCCAGCCAAACTGGACAGGGCTGCCCATGTAGTCTGCTGTCCCACCTGGTCTCACTATAAATGAGGAAGCAACATTATCAGACCTTGGTTCTCACTTTCACAATCTCTCAACTATCTTCCTGTTTAATTATAACCAGTTTTGCCTCTGACACATGGCACTTTGTAAAGGAAAGAAATAAACCCTACTATGTGCCAGGTACTGTGATAAGCAAGTGCTTTTATAAATATTATCTCATTATCTCATGTGGCCCTGGGTGAGTCACTCCTAGGGTTTTAGGCAACTTTCTAAGAAGGTACCAACCTGCACGGGTAGGAAATCATCTGGGAGGTCCCCAGACCAATAAAAGAGCAGATTTGAGCCTCTCTCCTCAACCCCTAAAGTTTAACCTGAGTTCAAAGTATTCTATAATGTAGCTCACAATTAAAACCAAATGGGCTTTCAGTTATCAGTGTTTGGGTTATCTATGTATCCACCTTTGGCATCCCCTTGTTGCCCAACACTCATCTATAATTCCAAGAAGGTATGGCATATGCAGTGGCCACACCCTGATAAAACCATCTCTACATATGGGTTAAACCAGGTTGAAGGTAATCAACAGGCCTCAGATAGGTCAGCGAGTTAGGGGGGTGTCCACACCAAACATGTGAAGACTTCCCCCCAGTAGCATGGGCAGATGGGAACAATTTATTTAAATGGCCACGAAGGTGTCTGAAGCAGATACTGTGGAGCCCTTAGAGCTTGGTCAGACATCAAAGACATCTAGGTCATTCACCACATCTGGGGCCATGGCCAGTTCTGACTTTTGTCTTGCCACTGGACTTTGATGACTCTGGGAGAGAAAGTGAGGCTGACAACTTTGTGCAACTCTGCTTCACTTAAATCCAATTCACACGCAAATCAAGACAACACCCTGTGATGTTTTTGGTCCTCTTTAGAACAAAGGATGAACAACAATCTTGAGCACTTAGCAAGGTGCATGGCACACAGTAGGTACTTAACAAATGCTTATTGCCTTACTTTGCCTTCTTCATGATGTCCTCAGGATCACAGATTTTCCAGGGTGGATCCAGACCCACTGTCAGAAAAAGGACTAACCTCTGACCTGAACATCTGAGATCTCATGTCAAAGCCTCAATAAGGGGGCAGGAGCATCCATCCATCCATTCAGCACACCATATCCTTTCCCCAGCATGGATGTCTTGGTAAGACCTCTATTTTCTGGATCAATAAAGTGGCTTCTCTGTCATTCAGTAGCACCAGCAGATACTTCCATCTGCCCAGTTAGGCATTTAGGTCAGTTCTGTTTCATATCAGTCCTTTCCCCTCCAGCCATCATGTGCTTCCTGCCCCACCCCTCACCCCTCCTCTATCCTGACCTCATCTGCTCTTTTCTGAATTAGAGTAATAGTGTCCTTCCTGACTGGTCTCTAGCCTACTTGTTCTATTATCTCTTTCCTAGCACTGATGCCCAAATAACCTTTCTAATCTACAGGTTTGATCATGTCACTCTGTCCCTCAAAAATGTTTGGTGGCTCCCCATTGCCTACAGCGTGAAGTACAAAGGCTTCCAAACAGATACCTTTTCCCCACTCATAATGACCTGTGTACATTTTTCTCCTCCTCAAAGGCCAGAACTCAGAGGCCACTTCCTCTATGAACAAAGTAGCTAGAGAACAATAGATACAATTGTTCTAGTAAGTAAATGGAAACAGCTCTGAAAGGTATCTAAGCTCAGTTACCAGCTGTGGTTTGATGGGACAGATGATAAAACTCACCTCCCTTGTTTCAATAGAAAGGTGGTGGTCTCCAGGTGTGGGATGCTGAATTCACGGTCAAACAAGGTCACTGTATCTGTGAAATTGCTTAACAATTTTGTTCGAAGGAAGGATTCAGTAGTGGTCAGGATTATATCAGGAAATGACTGAGACACAAAATATGTAAAACTTTTTTTAAAAAAATGATTAAAAAACTAGTATAGTTGTCATAAGTTTATGCTGGTTGGTTAAGTGAGCTGGTGAGAATAAACATCTTTTGTTACTTTCTATTTTCAGAAAATTTGTCCAACAATCAACCAACAACCATTTGTTAATGAACTACTATGTGCCAGAACTCCAGAGGACAGCAAGGAGAGATAAGAAGGTTTTCTTAAATGAGCAATGCAAAGAAATAGAAGAAAAAACAGACCGGGAAAGACAACGGATCTCTTCAAGAAAATGGGTATAATAAAAGACAAAAATGTTAGTGACTTAGAAGCAGAAGAGATTAGGAAGAGGTGACAAAACTATTTGGAAGAACTAAAGAAGAAAGATCTTAACATCGCCAATAACCACCATGGTATGTGGTTACTACTGATCTAGAGCCAGACATCCTAAAGAATGAAGTGGGCCTTAGGAAGCCTTGCAAACAATAAGGCTGGTGGAGGTGATGGAATTCCAGCAGGGCTATTTAAAATCCTAAGAGATAATGCTGTTAAAATGTTGCACTCAATATTTGAGCAAATTTGGAAAATTCAACAGTGGACACTGGATTGGAAAAGATCAGTTTAAGCCCCACTCCTAAAGAAGGGCAATGAAAAAGAATGTTCAAATTACTGAACACTTATGCTCATTTTACATGCCAGCAAGATTATGCTTAAGGTTCTGCAAGCTAGGCTTCAGCAGTGTGTGAACTGAAAATTACCAGAAGAGTAGGCTGGTTTTTTTTTCTTTTTTTGTAATTTTTTTAATTTTAAAATTAAATACAAAATGAGAAAAGAAAAAAAACATTGCCATGTACACAGCAGACCATATGACAGGATTCAATATGAAACTAAATTTCTATTTCAAGAAAACCTATATAATAAATACTACACATTGTTTTCAAAGTTGCCCAGCTTTGCTTCCCTTTTGGTTTTCTTTTATTCTCTGCTGTGCACTTTATACTTTATTTTTTTCCCCTCCTTAACCCTAAAGAAAGCTACGATTAAGTATACATACATACACACACACACACAGATATCTATCTACAAACATACACATATATGCACATATACACTCATACATATATATCTAAGACTGTACTATCCTTATTTCCTCCTATTGTATTTCTCTGAAGGAGAACAGCATCTTCCTTCATAGGTCCAAGCCTCTCCATGTTTTTCTAAATCAGCCAGCTCATCGTTTCCTACACCACAGCAATATTCCAACCCAATCACATCCTATCTGAGAGACTGCCTATGAAAGTTTTCCCCCCAATTTTCTGCATTCCTTCTATTCTACATAGGTTTTATTTATCCAAGAAAATTTAAGGTAAAAATAATCAAAATTATCCTTTTTATACTTCAACAACGCTCTCCCTGATAATATAGTTTAAGGTCTGATATTGCTGAAATTACTAAAGTTCATTAGGAAGAACAAAATGTAAGGAACTTCAAAGAAACCAGGAAAAAAAGATGTAAAGGAAGTAGATTCGGCAGTCTGGTTTTTGGAGAGGCAGAGGAACTAGAGACCAAATTGCCAACATTCACTGGATTATGGAGAAAGCAAGGGAATTCCAGAAAAAACATCTATTTCTGCTTCATTGACTACACTAAAGCTTTTGACTGTGTGGATCATAACAAAATGTGGCAAGTCCTCAAAGAGATGGGAGTACCGGATCATCTTACTTGTCTCCCAAGGAACCTGTATTCAGGCCAAGTAACAGAACTAAAAATGAAACAACTGATTGGTTTAAGATCAGAAATGGAGTATGACAAGCAAGTATATTGTCACCTTATTTATTTACCTTATATTCAGAGTACATCATGCAAAATGCCAGGCTAGATGAATCAGAAGCTGGAATTAAGGTTGGCAGGAGAAATACCAACAATCTCAAATAGGCAGATGATACCACTCTGATGGCAGAAAGTGAAGATGAATTAAGAAGCCTCTTGGTGAGAGTGAAAGAGGAGAGTGTAAAAGCTGGCTAAAAGCTTAATAGCAAAAAAAAAAAAAGAAAAAAAACCCAAACCAAAAACCTAAGATCTTGGCAACTGGTCCCATCATTTCCTGGCAAAGAGAAGAAATGGAAACAGTATCCAATTTTATATTCTTGGGCTCAAAGATCACTGCAGACAGTGACTACAGCCATGAAATTAAAAGATGCTTACTCCTTGGAAGAAAAGCGTTGGCAAATCTGGACAGCATAGATGGAGACAAGACTTTGCTGACAGAGGCCCATACAGTCAAAGCTGTGGTTTTTCCAAGAGCAATGTCTGGCTCTAAGAGTTGGACTATAAGCAAGGCTGAGTGCTGCAGAACTGACACCTTTCATGACATACAAGGACTAGAGGTTCTGGTCCTATCTCTGCTACTTCCTTCTTGTGTGACTTCGAGCAAGCCATTTAAGCTCTCTGGGCCTCAGTTTCCTCACCTGAAAAGGACTCAGAAACCTCTAAGGGCCCTTCCAGTTTAAATCAATGATCCTGATTCCTGATATCTTTAGAACACATTTACTTGTATATCCTGATACAGTGGGATGGAGTAGAAACCCAATGAGGCCAAGACTATAGATTTGTTCCCTATATCAGCCTCTTCCTAAGAAGGAACAAGGCCATGACCACAGGCCACATTGCTAAGCCTGACCAAGATATCTTGGAAAATCTAGTTCTATGTGTGTTTGTGTCCAAGACAGAAGAAAGAGTGTGGGTAGATTCAGGGAAAACCATCTGCTAGAGGCACAGTGGAAAGATAGATGCATCTACAGTCAAGAAGACTTGAGTGACTTAACCTCAGTCAATCATTAGCTGAATGATCTTGGACAAGTCACTTAACTTAAAATTGGGATAATAATAGCACATGTTGATAAATAATAATTATACGAGATAATAATTATTAATTACCTAGCTCATAGTAGGCACTATAAATGCTGGATATCATTATCATCATTAATATCCTGATCACTGGGAAAAAAACACTTAAAATGACAAGCCTGATTATTGGTGTCCATAGACATCTGCAGAGCTAACTTTCCAGCTAAATGCATAGCTCTGTGAGAGACAGATAGGCAGAGAGGGAGGAAGAGAGAGGAAGGAGAGAGAGGAAAGAGAAAAAGGGAGAGACAGAAGAAGAGGGGGAGAGAGAGAGTGAGAGAGGAAGGGAGAAAAGGAGAGAGAGAGGAGAGGAAGAGAGAGGGGGAGGAAGAGAGGAGGTGGAGGAGGAGGAAGAGGAGAAGAAGAAGAAGAAGAAGAAGAAGAAGAAGAAGAAGAAGAAGAAGAAGAAGGTGACTCTATGAAATGAGTCCTTCACAAGGACCTCAATTTTAAAGCAAAGAACAACCAAGCACATTTAATTCTTTGGTCATAGGAGGATGGCAAATGACGGGTAGAAGGAAAAAATGGGAAGCAAGCTCTGGGACTGATCACTGGAAAAAAAAAAAAAAAGCAGGAGGAAGGGAGGGCCCCATCCTGGAGCCAAGCTGCCCACGGACCTGTCCAGAGTCTGTGACTCACTCTAAGGAAAAGGAGGGCCCTGTCTCTTGGGGGCAGCTGTCTTCCCCCACAGGGTCCTAGGCAGAGGCTGAGGAAGGAAATGAGGCAATCAGGACAGTTTGGCAATTGGAAGGCAGGCCTATAAATCCAGGTTTGCATTTGCTTGTCTTTTTAAAAGACCTTAGGACTTAGAACTAGAAGAGGCCTTGGAGGTTATTATCTAGTACAACTCCTTTTACAGATGAGGAAACTGAGGCAGCAAAGTTAAGTGCTTTGGCCAAAGTCACAGAGGAAATAAATAGTAGAGCTGGGATTCAAACCCAGGTGTCCTGAGTCCCAACACAGTACTTCCCACCACTACAGCCTATGCCCATATCTTTTAAAATGGCTGATGCTAAATAGTCGATGCCCAGAGCATGTAAAAGTACCAAATAGCTAAGAGATTAGATACCATCAAGTTGGGTCCCCTTTGGGCAGCTCCTAACTTCTCCAGGACTAAAGTTTTCTCACTGGTGAAATGAGGGGCTGGTTTGAACTAGATTCAGTTCAAATAACGAACATTAATTAAATCTCTATTGTAAGCAGAACCGTTTGATTGGAGAGAAACAAACGAGATTGAGATAATCCAATCTTAGCTCTCAGGGAGTTATCTAATCAGAAGATTGTATGTGTGAGCATGTGTGCACACGTGCAGACGTGTGCGCACACACACACACACACCCCATACATAAAAACTAATTCATTATGAAGGTTTTAAGGGAAATACAAAAAAATATTCTATGAGCAGCTTGAAGAGGTGAAAGGTTAGCAAAAGAGAAAGGCTTCCTTGAGGAAGCAACAGCAGCTGGGAATTCCACTGGCTATATAGAGAACAGGGTGATTTCAGGTATAGAGAACACAGCATTGGCAAAGGCATGGAGGTAGGAATATACAAAGGACAATGAGATGCCTAGTTAGGCCAGAATGTAGACTATATGGAAGGGAGTGGTATGAAACAAAGAAACAAGGCTGAGAAAATCAGGGTGAAGCCAGAGTGTGGAGGGCTTTGAAAACTAAGTTAAAGGAATTTGAACTTTGTTGTTGAGACATTTCAGTCATGTCCTACTCTTCGTGACCTCCTTTGGGGTTTTCTTGGCAGAGATACTGGAATGGTTTGCCATTTCCTTCTCTAGCTCATTTTACAGATGAAGAAACTGAGACAAAGAGGGTGAAGTGACTTGCCCAGGGTCACACAGGTAGTGAGTATCTGAGGTCACATTTGAACTCAGGAAGATGAGTCTTTCTGACTCCCAGCCTGATGTTCTATCCACTGAACTACCTAGCTGTTCCCAATACGGAGCTGGAAGGGTTGAAGTGAATACAGGAGTCATATCGGCAGTTCTGTGCATCATTAAGATAAATCTGGCTGCCAAAGGGGCAGTGAGAGGCAGTCCATGAAACCTGGAAGATAGAAGGGGAACAGATTGAATGAATTTAAAAAACAAAGCATCTGTTATTCTGTCTACTGTGTTAGGCACCTGGGATTTAATTACAAAAAGCAAATCAGTCCCTGTCCTTCAAAAGCTTACATTCTAAAAAGAGAAGACAACACACCAGGGGAGTGGTGGGTGACCAGAGAGGGCTGTTTTGATCAGGAAAATGATGGAGATCATGAGTGAAGTCACAGAGCGTTTTTACTACCTGCTCTGTACACGCATCTGGACAGAGGTCAGAACAATTGTGAAGTTGAGTTGGCAAGATTTGGTTAATGACTGGATCTATGAGAGGTAGACAAAAGGAAAAGAAAGGATGCTGAAGATTCAAACTTGGAAGACTAAGTGAATGGAGGTAGTCCTGAGAAATAACAAAGTCAGAAGGAAAATATGGTTGGTTTTAGACACGTAGACTTTCAGTTACTGTTGGGACATCCATGTAGATGGGTCTGTATGGAGCTGAAGGGTCCTTGCAGGCTTATCCTTATAGGCTAAACCATCTCATTTAAAAATGAGGAAAATGTGTTGTTGGCCTGGAGCCTGGGACAGAGGTCAGGGCTGGAGAGAGAAAGTTAGGAATCATCTCTGTAGAGCTGGCAGTTGAAGCCATGGGAGTGAATGTGATTGCAAGGCGGATAAAACAGAGAAGGTCAAAAGAAAAGCAAGGACAGATTCTTGGGAAATATCAAATAAAGGATCAGAAAAGACTGGCCAGGGAGACAGGAATAATGACTGAAAGATAAAAGAGAACAGGGAGTTCAGAGGTCAAAGGAGGGAGTTTCCAGGAGAAGATGGCCGACAATGTTGACAGGTGCAGAGGGGTCCAAAAGTATAAAGACTGGGTGAGGCGGGGGTGGGGGGAAGACCATTATGATGGGTCCATCAGGAAGTCCTTGGGGATCTCTTTGAGTAGAATTTTATTACAGTGGTAGAGATTACAGGGGATTAGGGGGAATGGACAATGAGGAAGCAGAAACCATTGGAGAGAGATATTCCCTCCCCCTCCCAATTTTAATAGATCCCTTCTAGCTCTAGGATTCTAGAACTAGAAAAACAAATTCTGGAGGAAAGAGCAGAATGTCAGCCTGCAACAAGAGGAGAGGAAAATACTTTTTTCATCCCAGCCAATCCAAGAGAGGGTAAATACAGCAGGGTGCCACGGTTGAGTATCTGCCAGAACAGAAATGACACTATAGGAAAAACTCAGAACAGCTCTTTAAAGCCTCCTGGTTCTTTCTGTTTCCATAGAGCTGCTGCCACCAGCCAGTGGGCACCGTGCCCATCCCTTAGTGGGCAGAGGCAACATGGTGTAAAAGCTGGACTTGGGCGTTACAAGCTATCTGGGTTTGGAACCTACTTCTGAAATTGATTAGCCATGTGACTATGCAGAAGTCACTTACCCTCCCTGGGACTCAGTTTCCTCATCTGTAAAATAAGGGAACTGAATTAGATTCAATTCAACTAGCATGTTATTAGGCGATTGGTTAGGTGCTAGGCATTGGGGATACAGAGACAAAAAGGGAATTAGCCCCTACCTTCAAAGAGCTTACAAATCCCTGGGAAGTGAGAAACATACACAGATAAGTAAATAGAGTAATTTTGGCAGAAGGTGGAAGAACGGGGCAGGTCGGGTTGGCACTAATGAGTTGGAAAATCAGAAAAGACCTTTTGTAGAAGGAAGCCCAGCCATGCAATAAACTAGTTTCTAAGAGAGTGAGGTGAGGAGGAGAGGGCATTCCAAGCACGGGGGACAGTGGCCTGTGCGAAAAGTACACAGGCAGGAGAAGCGATGTCACTCATGGGGAATAGGAAATGGGGCACTTTGTCAGGAATGCTGAGGATAGAAGGGAACAATGTAAAATCAGCTTGGAAAAATAGGCTTTAAAGAGCAAAGAGAAAGATTCATGCTGTATCCCAGGGGCTATACGGCACCACTGAAGCTGGGTGTGTTCTAAAGTCCTTCCCGTTTCTGTCTATGATTAGATGACTCTCAACGGTTCCCTAGTACTGCCTTTTCCATGTGAGGAGCCATTGGAACGATCCACTAGTTTAGGCTGCCCCCTGCAGGGAAGCATCAGGGATAATGGTTCCCTATAGTGAAGATGCAGCACAGCAAATGTCAGCTTCCTCCCACTTTCCATTTGGGCAAAGATGATGCTTTGCCTTCAAGTTCAGCATCTAAAGAAGGCCTTGGAACTTTCCTTTGGCCACAAGTTAAGTCCTCGGCTGTTCAATCTCAGGCCGGTCACAGTCACAACAACATCTCACCTGGTTCTACACAAGACAACCCAGCTGTGTATAAAGCCCATTGTAGGAAGACCAGCCCCGGAGTCTGGGCTAGTTTCATTTTGATAAATTAGCTACAGACAATCTCAGAGGGAAAGAGAGACTGGTTCCTTCATCAGGGGGATTAATGACTCATCTCCCAGCCCTTCATATCAAAGCCCAGCCTTCCTGCTTGGAGTAACACATCCTTTTTCTGAAAAGGTCTGTTTAAGAGATCCATTAAGAGGCAGTACATGGTGTAGGAGACGGTGATGGGCTCAACTTGAGTTCAAATCCTGCTTTTTCTGCCCTAGGCAGGTTGATTAATCTTTTTATGCCTCAGACTTTTCTAATGGTTACCACACTGGGCATTTCCCACTATGAATCAACCCCAAATCCTTCTCTGTGATTCACTGCTGACAAAAACAATGCATACCACACACAGAAGTTCTTGGGCAAAGGATGTTTATCAGCTCACCTCTGTTAAAAGATCTCTTTGAAATTCATAAAGTGATCACCTTCCAAAAATAGGGAACACAAGTATCATTGTTATTCCTGTTTTCACAGATGATCAGTTGACTGACTTTCCCAAGATTATAGTCACAAATTTAGAGCTGAAAGGGATCTGAGAGTTCACATAGCCAACTCACTCATCTTCTAAACAGGGGGAAAAACCAAGACCCAAAGAAAGGAAGTTAAGCAACAGAGCTTGGATTCAAATTCAGCTCCTGCCTCCAAAGCCTCCTTCCACTGGACCACACCCACTGCCTCTCTAGAGAAAATGACCCCACTCGGGATCCAATACTTTAGGGAATTATTCTCAAAGTGACTGACCCCTTCCATAATGACTATCGTCGCTTCCATCTGTTAGGAAGTGAGTGGCATCTCCCATTTCCTACCAACTAAAGAATATTCTAATTATGGACAGTTAAAGGGAGAGGACCCTTATTTGGTATTCAGCCACAGTCAGTGACAAGGACATGGCACAAAGCAACACAAGACAGGGTGGACAAAGGAAAGAGGGAGGTGGAAGTATGGAAGGATGAAGGAAAAACTCAGTGTACTCTAAGCTGTTAAGAGAATGCACAATATAGTGGAAAGAAAGCCAGCATTGTTTGAAAAAAGAGGCACTGGTTCAGATATTTAATAATTGTCTGTGACCTCAGGTTTTCATCTGTTAAATGAAGGGTTGGAATGGACAATCCCTCTCAAGATGAATACCCAGTCCACAAAGGCACCAAGGGGTTATCGTTGAAACGTTTAACCACTGTTCACAGTTCTAATCCTCAATCCTTGGGGACAAGGCCCCTCCCAGTGCTGACCCTTACTACCTGTCTCTTCTTTGTGCTCTCCACACCCCCCAGGCCCAGCCATATGCCCCACCACTGCCTACAAGGGCCCCTGGGCTTTGCCTGAATTGCAGCTGCTCCCTCCAGACTACTGGCCCCTTGTGCACGGTCTTCCTATATTTGATGTGGAAAGCTGGAACTGACTCGATTTTTGATTGCTATCATCAATGCTTAGAATATAGTAAACGCCTAATGTAATTTCATTGATTCCACCTCATCTAAAATGACCAGATCTCTTCCTTTAAGACAAGAATATACCAGAAACAAAAAGCTTTATTATACACACGATTTAACAAGAAATCACCGATCCCTACTTTGAAGACCACTGCCCTCTTGCCTGACCTGGGAGGCTTTCTCCAATAGCAGCGATGACCAAGTCCGTGGGTCCTGAAGCCGGACCCCTGTCCAAGATGTTCAGGGCTGGACACGGGGCACCTAGATATACTTGTAGACTGATTTGCTGGGCACAGTCTGCAGGTTCAGCCGCACGGGGCACTTGTAGAAGGTGGAGAGCAGAGTCTCGCTGTAGCCCACCAGGAAGTAGAACTTGGAGGGTGGCAGGCGCTGCAGCAGCAGCATGCAGATGACCAACTGGTTGGCCTGGCGCTTAATGACCACCTCGTCAGCCAGGCAGCCTGGGAAGGTGCCGTACAAGAATTTGCGGAGGAACACGTCCTCCACCGTCCTCTCAGCAGCCCCCTCCTCTCCGTCCAGGTTACCTGGGGATGAAGGAGCCTGAGCACCCCACTCGCACCCCGGCCCCATGGACCACCTGGGGGGGGCAGCCCCCAAGTCTTGTTTGGAATAAGATGCCGCCCCCCCCACAGTGCCCCAGTGTCCGGGACAGTCCCAGGAGAAAAGGGCCCTGGACTTCGGCAGGAAGCACCATGAGTGGGGGCCCAGGATGGGTTTCCACAGGCTCTGCCCCACTTGGGGGGGGCATGGTTTGTTGGAGTCTTTTTTGCAGGACGAAGATCATGGTAGTGGTGGAGAGGGGTTAGCAGGAAAGACCAGCCTTACACCCGGCCTTGGGAGGGGGGAGTCCTCCATGCCGAGACTGTGGAAGGTGGGAGCTGAACCCCGCCTCCCCGCTCTAGGGGCATCCAGACCTGTGACCTCTGGGTGGGTTGGGGGGCCCACTTACTCGTGTGCAGGGACAGCCAGCCCTTGCGGTGGGCGATGTAGTGAGGGGGGTGAGCTTGCTCGTAGGTCACCGGCTTGTCCCCCTTCCCCACTCGGACCCGAGCCGCTCGGTTCTGGGGAGGGGTCGAGATCACGAACTGGAGCTTCCACGCCCCGCCCCCCACTCGCGCCCCTTCCCGCGTAGGCACTCGCCCACCCCCACGGAGCACACACCCCTCCTCTCCCAAGATGCTAATCCCCGTCCTCTTCCCGAAAGACCACTGCCCCCCAGGAGCCCGCCCCCTTTCCGTCCCCCTAGCCCCCAACCCCCACGCGCGCTCACCTTACAGCAAACAGCAGTAGTGTGGACGCCGCAGGTAGACAGCAGCTGTGGGACTCCAGCGACGGCTACCTGGGGTAGGAAGAGAGAAAAAAGGTGAGGTGCAGGACGCGAGAGATAACACGAACCTCGCGCCGTCCCTCGCGCCTCTCCACTCACCCGCAGGCCGAACAGGCCGCCGCACAAGGGCGCCGCCATCTTGGGACAGGCATCGGACGGCGAGGGGCGGGAGGCGAGGAGGACGCTGGGGCTATACCAAGTGGATGGGTGGGGTAAACCGTGCTGGAAGGAGCCACCGCTCCCGGTATTGGGCTGGCAAGGAGCAAGCAATGTTTCGAGGAGGGGAAAGTGCTGGAAAAAAGGGGTAGCTTGCTGAGAGGAACGACTACGACAGCCTGAAGCCTCGTCAACTTAGAGCTTAGTGGAACGTCTTCCCCCGTGTGTGGAAGCGAGAGGTATGGTCTAGAGTCAGCGAGAGGCCAAGGGCGGACGAGACCAATTGCGACAGAATTGTGGGGGGATAGAGGCGGGTCATTCTATTTCGCGGTTTTGATTCTCAGAAACAGACCCTGCACTGTCAGCTCGGCGAAAGGATGAGGAAAATGGGCGTGGCTTCTATTTCCTCAAGCGAAAGAAGATTAATGATGACGTAACGGGGAAGCACCTCCCTATGCCTGCATTTACTTACGGCTCTTACGAGTTGCGAAGTGTTTTGCTTTATGGTGAAGGTAGATGTCGCCCTGGCTAGAAGTCCGGAGTTCAGATCTTCCTTCAGCCACATCCCAACCAGTTCCTCTCTCAATTTTTTTGAGTTCGACTCCAAAGTCTTCTCCAATTTTAGATCTATGACCCAGGAGATAACCAGTAAATAATTGCCCACTATATATGTGCTAGTGCCTGGGATACAATGTTGCAGCTGGCTAGGCAGTTAGGAAGACACGAGTTCAAATCCAGCCTCGGGCATTTCCCAGCTTTTTGACCTTGGGCAAGACATTTTAATCGCCGCCTTCCTCAGTTTCCTCCTCCACGAAATGGGTATAATAGCAGCACCCGCCTCCCAAGGTGTTTATAGGGGGTCGAGTGAGATAATTGTGAAGCCCTTTTGCAAACTTTAAAGTGCCATGTAAATGCTAGCTGTTGTTGGCATCATCATCATCACCACCACCACCACCATCATCGTCTTCAAAAAAACAGAGCCGTCTCAGCTTATTCTTAAGAAAGCTACTTTCTAATGCTTCGCATTGGCCCAGAGACTTGCAGTTTGCAAAATGCTGACTTGACCTTCATCAAATGCTCATCGGCCGGAGAAGCCCTGACCAGTTCTCTGGCCCAGGCGGGAGGGTGGGGGGATGGGGGGGCGGGGCTCTTGCTCCATGAATTGGAGTATCTGGAATTTGCTCACCGTGCCGTCTCTGTCAGGGCAGGTCTTAGGGCATTACTGAAGTCCTGTCCCCACCAAGCCAGGAAGGAACCCCCCCTCTCCCTCCATCCCCACATACTTTAAACCTTGACCCTTCTCTGCAGTTTGTAAACATAGAGAGTTGCCACCGGTGATCCAGCCTAGAAGTATTAGAAGCTGGAGCCAGGTCTTCCTGGCTCTCTATCCATTATGATTTCCTGCCTCTTATAGAGATGAGAATCATAATAGTTGATGATGATTATAACTCATTTTTTTATGCTACTTTAAGACTTACAAGGACAGCTGGGTGGTTCAGTGGAGAGAGCGCCAGGCATGGAGATAGGAAGATCTGAGTTCAAATGTGGCCTCAGATGCTGACCAGCTGTGTGACTCTGGGAGAGTCACTTCACCCCTATTTGCCTCAGCTCCTCATCTTTAAAATGGGGACATGGTGGAGAAGGAAATAGAAAACTCCAGTGTCATTGTCAAGAAAACCCGCTGGAAGAGGTCACAAGGTGTCAGATGTGACTGAGACTGAGCAAAAACAAAGGTTAATAAAGCACTTTCTCCACAACCTCGTGATATGGGTAATGTATTCATGTGGCCCATTTTACAGATGAGGGAACTTCTATTAGACTGCACAGCCTCCAGAAGAACACTGGACTTGGGGCTGCCAGTTAATACCGATGACATTTTCAGCAATAGATTCTTCCTTTCTAGGCATGAGGGGTTTGGTCTAGAATCTGGGTTCTAGATCATAGGAGCATGGGCTTTAGAGCCAGCCGGAATATTAGAAATAATGGAGGCCACTGGACAGAGAGAGGATGATGTCTCTACTTCCTTCCAGTTCTTGTAGTATGAGGATTCCATGACTCTCCTCCCGCCTCCTTCCCAGGATGTTCCAGAATGGTGAGCCCCTTCTGTAGGAGGGAGATTCCTGGTGAAACTGGGCCTTTGGATGTGCATTTCCTTGAGATCAGACTGATTTCCCCTTAGGGATTGGGGACCGAGAGGCTAGAATACTGGGAGTCTGTAGTCTAGGAGAGATAGAGTTCTCCCAATTCCAAAAGAAGACTGGGGTGGGGGTGGTTTTTAAAGGGGGAGGGAAGGGCAGACTTCGGTCTGGCAGGCAAGGGAATGGTCTTTCAGTAGGAGCAGCAGATGCCCCAATTTAGGCCATTGAGGGAATTTTTCAGGCCCGGCCTCCACTCAATGGAACAAAGAATTCAGATTGAAGCTGCTGCCCCCTTTAAGAACTGAGGAATTACAGGAAAGGCTTCAATGCTGCCCCCTCCCCCCTTCCCTCCCCCCTTGTCTGCCTACAAAACTTAGACATTTGTTTATTTACTCCTGAGTTTTGTCTGCTACAATTTACAATTTTTGTCTGTTACAATTGTTTTGTCTGTTACAATTTTTGTCTGTCACAATTCTAAAATTGATTATAACAACTTTGTGTTACATATGTGTGTGTTAATTTCAAGCTGAGAAAGGCAAAAATGGAGGAAGCCAATGGCTAGCTGGAAACACCCAGAAAAGATTTATTAAGAGGTTATGATGTGACAGGTACCATGCTATGTAGCCAAAACATTAGGGTTCCTCCCTCACGGGGGATTCCACAAGCTAAACATGAGCTCTTAAAGTTATGATTTTATTAACAATTTTATAAACTCCTAAAATGGCAAGAGAGACTCATGCACACCCAGATCAGTTTGACACCAGGCTGTAGTCAGTGAGCAATTGTCATTAGAGACAATACCGTGAGCATTTTAGGCAAATCTCTCCTCTCTGAGAGAAGAGCAAGACAGAAGAAGGGTCAAGGGAAGGTACTGCCCTGGGCCCATGACAAGAGTAAAGCATGCTCTGGAAACAATTTGCTTTGTCCCTTTCTTATAGGGAAGGAGGAAATTTAAAAGAAAAAAAAAAGCCAAGGCCCAGCTGGATTTTGCTCCCTAGCACCACCTGCTGCTCACTCTAGTGTAGAAACCAGAACGCTGAGCTTGGAGTCCAGGACACTTGGAGGCTGGCCTAGTTTTTCCACTAACTGGTTCGTGATGTTAGGGAGGTGACAACCTTCTTGGAATCTGGCTTCTCTAGTCTATTAAGAGAAAAAAGAGATTGCTTCTAGCTCAAATTCTATGATTCAGTGATGTCCTACCACCTGCAAAATTGGTGTAAGCTACCATTATTAAGTCCCAAGAATTACTGTAGGAAGAGTAAAAAATGAAGAAAACTGGACACTTTTATGTAAAGCATTTGACAAAAGGCGTGACCATACCTGAAAATGTTTTCTTTTATGTAGTAAACTCCTTTAGGAAAAGTTGTTGTTTGGTAGTGCCTAACTCTTTGTGACCCTACTTGGGTTTTCTTGGCAAAGATACTGGAGTGGTTTGCCATTTCCTTCTCCAGTTCATTTTACAGATGAGGAAACTGAGGCAAAGAGGTTGAAGTGACTTGCTGTGTTGTTAAGCAAAATTGTCTCCTTAGTATGGCTTTTGTTCCTTTTGAGTGAAATACTTTCAGCTGTTAAGTGCTAAGCCCCAGGCCCAAAGCCCTATCAGGTGTGAAACCTGTGTGGGTGTAGATTAATGACTTAAGAGGGGCCAACTCGGGAACCAATGGTCTCTGGTCGTTGAGGCGGGGCTTGAGAACGCCAGAGGCTCGGCTGCGAGGAAAGGTGAGCCAAGAGACAGTTTCATCGGAAGCTGCTGCGGAAGCTAGAAGCTGCAGAGGCAGGAAGCTGCGGAAGCAGGGCTTA
>CM053625.1:334195016-334227911 GCA_028646595.1 Phalanger gymnotis
TATGCCATGCTGCTCTTGTGACAGCCAAGTATTCATTACTAATGATTAATAGGCTTTTTTCCTTACATGGAACAGAAATTTATCTCTCAGCAACTTTCACTCATAGGTTCTAGTTCTCCTTTCCCCTTCCCCCCCCCTCCCCCCCCCCCCCCCCCCCCCCCCCCCCCCCCCCGCCCCAACCCAGAGCCAAGGATCATAGGTCTAATATAACAGGTTTTCAAATATCTACACACACCCACAACCCCACAGTCATCTTTAGGCTAAACAGTCCCAGTTCCTCGACCTGATCCCCCTGTGCTACTGGCTGCCCCATCCAGCTTCCTAAGCCACAGGTGTGACCGATTCACTACCCTGCTCAAAATCAGTCAATGATTCGTTATTACCTCTAGGAAAGAACGTAGAATTCTCTCATCTGGACGCTGAAAACTCTGACTTCCTTTCTGAGTTTCATTTCTCTTTACTCCTGAGCTTTGGGACCTGCACAGTCCAGCAAAGTGGATGGTGCCTGAATGTAGCCTTCTACTGCCACAGAGAATCCCTATAACAGTCTCTGGTGCCTGGAATGTGCTCACTCCTCCCAGAATCCTTCAGGCTCAGCCCTGGCAAGAACTTGGCACTGAGAAGTCCTATCTTCCTCCTTCAGTTACTTGTATTTACTTAGTTGGCACCATGTTATATCTCCCTGCCCAAGAATGCAAATTCTTGTCACTAGATTTTTTTTGCGGGGGGTGTTACTCTTTCTAGGTTTTCCTCCTATCTATCTGACCCTTCCCTCTCAATAGTCTCTACTAGATCTTCATCCAGGCCACATCCTCTTATAGTATAAAATGAAAACAAACTTTTGCGGATGGGGGAGAGAACTAACACCTTTTAACGTTTTTCCATTAGATTGCGGATATCCCCCAGGGCTCTATCCTGGGCCCAGTTCTCTTCTCCTTTTATACGGTTTCAGTTGGTGATCTCATCAGCTTTCATGGATTCAATTATCATCTCTCTGCTGACGATTCTCAAATCTACCTTTCCCACTACAGTCTCTCTGCTGATCTCCAATATCACTCCTCCAACTGCTTTTCAGAAGATGTACACTGGATGTCCAGTAGACAGCTTAAACTCAACATGTCCAAAACTGACCTCATTATCTTTAGTCCCAAACCTTCCCCCCTTCCCCCAGCCTCCCAGTCACCCAGGCTTACGTGATAGGTATCATCTTTGACTCCTAAGGCTCTTGCCCCTCATCTGCAATCTGTTGCTAAGGCTTGTCGATTTCACCTTTATAATATAATACGCCACCTTTTCTCCTCTGACACTGCCACCTGCCTGATGAAGACCCTTACCACCTTATGCCTAGATTATTGAAATAGCCCGCCTGGGGGCGAGGGGTTCCTCTTGTTTCTCCCCACTCCAATCCACCCTCTATTCAGCCACCAGTGATTTTCCTAAAACTCAGGTCTGAACTTGTCACCCCCCTACTCAACAAACTCCAGTGGCTCCCCATTCCCTCCAGAAACAAGTCCAGCCTCTGTTTGGCATTCAAAGTCCTTCATAACCCAGCCCCTTCCCATTTTTCCAGTCTTCTTACACCTTACTCCCCAAAAGGTACTCTTCCATCCAGTGACATTGGCCTCCTGGCTCTTCCTCAAACCAGATGCTGGCCATTCTCTGGCTGTCCCCCATACATGGAATGCTTTCCCACCTTATCTCCACCTCCTAGCTTCAAGTCCCAGCTAAAATCCCACCTTCTCTGGGAAGCTTTTCCTGAATCCCCTTAATTCCTCCTGTCTGTTGAATATTCCCAGTTTATCTTGTATGTAGCTTATGTGTAGATAGTTGTGTGCATGTTGTGTTCCCCATTAGACTGTAAGCTCCTTGACGGCAGGCACTTTCTGCCTTTCTTTGTATCCCCTGCATTTAGCTCAGTGCCTGGCACATAGTAGGTGCTTAATAAATGGTTATTGATGGACTAGTTTTTGTCTTTCTATCTCCAGCACTTAGCCCAGTGCCTGGCACATAGTAGGAGCGTAATAGTTATTGACTGGCTATGTTTTTGCCCTTTTTTGTATCCCTAGCACTTAGCCCAGTGCCTGCACATAGTAGGTGCTTAATAAGTGGTTATTGACTGACTAATTTTAGCCTTTCTTTGTTTCCCCAGCCCAGTAGGCAGCTTAACCGACCCAGTAATGATTTTCAACTTTTGGTGACAAGCATACATATGTCAGAGCTGACTAAGTTGAGAAAGGCCCTTTAACAATTTACTTAAAAAAGAAGCTCCCTTTTACAAAACCATTGTAAGAAACTTTTCTTAAAATGAATTTCTGCCTACTTTATTGCTCCCTCCATCCCCATTGGACCTACAAAGTAGAATGGATGTTCATCTAGAAGCACCTTCATTTTTGTCTCCTGTCCATTTCACATACAGAGGGCCTGGCACATAGTAGGTGCTTAGTAAGTTCTCCTGGGGTCGCATTGTATTAACCGGGGGCAAACCAAAATGGATAATACCAGTGGCTCACCTGTGTATGCATTATTGATTTATAGGTCGTCTATTCAACCTCTCATTTTACAGATGAGGGCGCTGAGGCCCAGGAATGTTAATCAACTTGCCACAGGGTCACAAAGGTAGGAAGGTCAGAGAAAGGATTCTAGCCTGGGTCCTTTGTCTTAGAACCAACCTCCTTTCCACCTGGTGACATGATGCGGCCTTAAAGATGTCATCTGATTCTCACAACGACCCTTCCCAATGTGCTGTCCTTGTTCTCAGTTCATAAAATGAGGAAGCTGAGGCTAAGAAAGGCCCATTGTCTTGCCCAAGATCACACAGCCAATGTGCGTCTGAGGAAGGATTTGAACCCAGGCCATTACTGACTTCCAGCTCAGAGCTCTTATCAGCTACTCTTTTCTACATCTGTGATGAGAGTATATTTGTAATATATCATATTAGTCAGAATATAGACCATCCCCTAAAATGAGCGACCTTTGGAAATAATAAAACAGAGATGAATATTGAAAAAAGGATTACTCAGAATTACTGCAGAAACATCTTATCTCATCCCACCCCTGCCTCCTAATTGACAGAAACTTGTTTTGGTCTCTTGTGTTCAGGTTTGGGTAATGGGGCATCTAGGTGGAAGAGTGGATAGAGCACCAGGCCTGGAGTCAGGAAGACCTGAGTTCAAATTTGACCTCAAATATTTACTAGCTGCATGACCTTGGAAAAGTTACTTAACCCTGTTTGCCTCGGTTTCCTCATCTGTAAAATAAGCTGGAGAAGGAAATGGCAAACCACTCCAGTGTCTTTGCCAAGAAAACCCCAAATGGTTGCTGGGCAAACGGGACTGAACAAACTAAACAATTGGGTAATGAATTTTAGGAAGAACATGGATAATTTGGAGAGTGTCCAGAGTAGAGCAACAAGGATGGCAAAGGACCTTGAGCTCACGCTAAATGAGGATGGGTCAAAAGAAATGGGAATGTTTCCCATGGAGAAGACTCAAAGAGAGACACGACAAGGATCTTCATGTTCCTGAAATCTGTAATGTAGGAGTAGCCTGCACTCCGAGGGCAGAAACACAGGTTGTAGGTGCAAATTGTGGAAAGGCTAATTTAGACTTTAATGTAAAAGGGAAACCTTTCTGACCTATGAGGCAGCAGTCAAAAACTCACCATGCTGGGAGGGAGTTAAGGACACTTCACTGGATATTTTCTATAAAAAGGCCAGATCTATCCAAATCTGCATCCCTGAGATCTTGGGAGGCCGCCTAGGGCCCTTACCTACCCACCCTGGCCCTGGCTACAAAGAATGGTGAGTTGTGGATCCAGAGACCAGAGCAAGGAGAAATGCTTCTCTTTGTCATCTTCTCATCTGGGCCCAGCAGTAGCTTGGTAGGAATATGGCCAATAGGTGGACAAAAAAAGTCAAGAAACTTCCTATCTGAAAGACGAGCTTCTCCTTTTCTCCATACTTGAGGTATGACTTATCCAGGTCCTCCATGTACCTCTAAGTATAGGGACACTCCTTCAGCTTGTGGCTTTCTGCAGCAGTTTCTACTCTACCCAAGGCCCTCAGTCCCTGGCCATGGCTGTACTGTTGGAGTCAATGACAGTTCACCGGGCATCTGTTAAGTTTCTACGAATGCCTGCCACCAGAAGAACTAAAACAGTCCCTGCCTGCCTTCAAGGAGCTGAAGTTTTTCTTGTTGTTTAGTCATTTTTCAGTCATGGCCCACTCTCCCTGATCCCATTTGGGGTTTTGTTGGCAGAGATACTGGAGTGGTTTGCCGTTTTTTTTCTCCAGCTCATTTTACAGGAAACTGAGGCAGAGTTAAATGACTTGCCCAAGGTCACATAGCTAGTAAGTGTCTAAGTCCAGATTTATACTTAGGTCTTCCTGAGTCTAGGCCTGGCACTCTATCCACTGTAGTGCCATCTAGCTGTTGATAGCCACGTATACATGATACTATCTGCTTCTATAAATGGGTGAGAGCTACCCAGAGCTGGGTTAATTCCCACTGCTGACATAAGTTGAAAGTGTGACTTTCAGAAGTCATTGAACCGTCCTGGGCCTCAGGTAACATTCTAGGACTGTACACAAGATGTGGAACAGGTTCTGATCTATAGTCATAAAATTCACTCACCTGAAGTACATAGAGGCCTGGAAGGAATGAATGAATGAATAAGCAAATTAAAATAGGTGAGGTGAGTAGCAGGTGAGTTTGTTCAGATTCGGAGTGGAGGTATTTTAGAATGTGTTTTGGATAATGTTCATGTAGGGGTCTCCAGCCTTTTCTAGGAATCCTGGGAGCAACAAGAGGGAGAAGGCAGGCTGTGTGTTATGCTTTCAGAGAGCTTCTCCAGCTGTGCCAAATGGCATTAGCCATTCTTTCCAGAACTCGTTCTTCCCTTTCTCATGCCTGTGTGTTTGTTCCCTGAGGCCTTATATCTGGAGCATTCCCCTCCTGTCTGCCATCTTTATTTGGAACCAGAGAAGCCGGGTCCAAATGCCATCTCTATTATTTATTACCTCTGTGACCTGTGTATCCTTTAGCCTCTCTCTGTAGGTCTCAGTTTCCCCATTGGTAAAATCAGGGGTTTGGACCAGATGACCTCCGAGGACCCTTCCAGCTCTATACCTGTGATCTTATGACTTAGGGTGCCCTTTAAGATGCCCATGACAGGGGCAATGACATCTGAGCCCTTCAGTAGGAATTGTGTGACACAATATAGGAGAAAACTAAGGGGGGCTTTGGGATAGGTAGTGTCATGAAGGGGGTGGAATGTCAGATTTGGAGTCACTAGATCAGAAATTCAGAACTGGAAATAACCTTAGAGGCTATCTAAGTAGTCATCTTGGTGGCGCAGTGGAGAGAGCACTAGTCCTAACTCTGTGACCCTGGGCAAGGCACTTAATCTGTCTGCCTCAGTTTCCTCATCCTTAAAATGGAGATAATAATAGCAAATACCTCTGCAGTGTTTTTTTTTTGTGATGTTCAAATGAGATGAATTATGTGTAAATGCTTAAAGCTTTAGATTTATCTGTTAGCTATGGTTCTTGTCTGTTAGTCTGACTCCTCTGAGAAAAGGGGAGGGAAATTAATAATAACAAAAGAGATTGATATACATTAAGGTTTGAGAAGCACTTTGCCGAGGCTCTGGATCTACAGAGGAAAAGGATGACAGATGCCATCTAGTCCACTGTGTTCATTTTACAGATGAAGAAACTGAGGCCATCAAGGGAGGTAGAGGGGCTCGACCAAGGGGAATGGATACATCACAGGCAAGATCTGAACCCACCTCCTCTGATTCCCAAGCCTTTCTTCTTTCCACTTGACCCCAATGGCTTCCTAACTCATCTGGTTCTCATCACAAACCTCTACAACGTGTGCTACTAGCTTTATCCTGGAGATTACAGTCAAAGAGTCCTCGGCAACCATGGAGTCCAACCCTAGCTCAGTTTGTAAAAAAGGCCCAGAGGTCATCCAGGGTCACCCACAGAGTGAGAATCTGAGGGAAGACTCCAAGCCCAGCCCCGACCCTAACTGTTCTCCCGCCATGTTGTATCCTCCCCATATGAGGTCAGGAGCCACGTCTTTTTCCACAGTCCCTCTAGTGCCTCCCACAGGGTTAGTGTTCAATAAATATTTGTTGAGTGAATAAAATGAATGAATCTCTATTGACCTCAGTTATCATGAAAAGTCAATGATTGTGCAGACAAAAACCTTCCTGGGTGAGTTCAGAGATCAGAATGTGGTCACTCAAGTGGAAAAGATTCTTAATGGCAGAGGTTTTTTGTTTTGTTTTTTTTTCTGTTCTTTCAGGCTGCAAAGTTGGTCTTGCTGCCGTCCTTCCTCAGGTAATACAGACCTAAGCTTTTATAAAAGGGTGGAGGGGGACTTGTTTTTCAATTCAAGGCCACGAGCATGGATTAAGTGTCTGCTGTGTACAAAGTAATCTCTGCCCCCAAGGCATTCATTACATCCTATCTGCAGGGGGTGCAACAGATCACATAGTAAGGGAGGAAGAGAGGACTAGCAAGGAGGGGAATCTGGACAGGCTTCCTGGAGGAGGTGATATCAACATGCGGCCACTAGGGACCTGTTTCTATTTGAGTTTGACACCACTGGGTTAAAAATAGGAGAGATTTCTGGGGAGGAGGCTGATTAAGAGGCTTTGCTCTAGTCCAGGTGAGAGGTGAACAGGACCTGGCTAGGGAGATGAGCACTTGGCCTTATTGGCCCCAGTGGGAAAGGAGAGAAACCGATCTGGGGAGAATGAAAAGGAATCCCATCGGGCAGAGGGTGGAGATTCACTGCAGTTCCAAGGCCGGGCTTAATCTCTACCTGTATTTTCCTGTTCAGCCTGTGTGGTCTCTGAATCCTTTCCTTCCGGCACCACTTCTCCCAGTTCAGAGTGCCTGAAAGAGTTGGAAAAGAAAATCGAATAGAGATAATGAGGGAGGGTCCTGGGATCCTGGAAGTCTCCTGACCTAGATGAGGGAACATCATGGACCTGGAGCCTCGTTGAAGGGAGAATAAATGGAGAGGATGCTGGGCTTTGAGTCCAGGAGACCCAGGTTCAAAAACAGCCTCAGACACCTACCGGCTGTATGACCCCGGGTAATTTAACCTATGTCTGCCTCAGTTTCCTCACCTGTAAAATGGGGGAAAATAATAGCACCTACCTCCCAGACTTCTTGTGATGACAAAAGAAAATAATATTTGTAAAGTGCTTTGCAAACAAACCTTAAAGTGTTATACAAATTTTAGCTATGATTACGATCTTGGGCAAGCCCTTTTCTCTGTCTGGACCTCATTTTCCTCATCTATTAAAAAGGGGAGCACTTGGATTTGTGACTGCAAAGGGAACCTTGTTCCTTCCTAGGAAAAATTTATGATCCTACTAGTACAAATCCCTACATGCAAACACACACACACATGCACACACACACATACACATGCACCCACACATACATACACACGCGCACACACACACACACACACACATACATACTCCTTCCAGGTTAGTGCTAAAAAGATAATAAAATTATTGTACTGGCCATAGACATACTGATACATAGTTATCTGCAAAGCTATATTCTATGAATTAAACTTAGAAGGCCCTCTAGAAATGGTATTTTCAATGGTATTTGAGAAAGGTTCTACATAAATGTGAAAGACGCAGTGAAAGTCATCTAAGGGGATGAAGAAAATAAATATGGTTGAATTAACTTGGTCATAAAGGAGTCCAACTAAAGAAAGATGAGAAAGGAAGAGAAGATCGGTGATCAAGTCCTATTTTATGAGGCCAAGGGAGGGAGCCCATAGAGCCTATAGAGAGAGAAGGGGATAGATAATAAAGACGGTGACTAAGGAGGGTCAACAAGACTTAGAAACTACTTCAATGTTGAGAGTAAGGAAGACGGAAGAATCCACCCTCTGGGAAGATAGTGATACCTACCATATATGTGTGTATATACATACATACATATGTACATACATACATATATACATACATGTTAAGAAGAAGGTCTCCAAGATAGCTCTACATGATCTCCTTAGCCTTATGGTTTTATACACACACACACACACACATTCACACATGCATATATATATATATATGCATAAATATATACAAGTATATGCGTATATAATGTATAAACATACTATATAATAATGTTATGGCAAGCAAAGTGGGACTTTTTGCTGTTTTTTCTTTTGGAATGCTTCTCAGCACTAAGGTAATCAAGTGCCTTTGATTGAGATTTGCCTTTGTTTGAATCAAGAGTCTTTGATGACCTGCTTAAGTCACAAGAAAACCTAAGTCACATGAGTTTGAGTCACATGGTTGTGATGCCCTCTGCAGGCTGACCCTGGAGAAGTGTATATATATTCTGAGGTTAGAATTTTGCTTTGGAGGCTCACTCACTGGAGGAATGTTCGTGTGATTTGACCAGATGAGACTCTGGATAGCCATTAAGGAGCCCTCCGGCTTTGGACACCCAGATGTTGGTGCTTCTCTCTCTAGTAACTATGTATGTATTGCTATGGACAGTTAGAAACCCTGTCGGCTGATTTGTGTTATTTGCTCTGTTTATATAATTTCTGCTTGTAATTTCTGTTTGTGTTTTCTCTGAAGTTCAGGGTGCTGACTTTTCCCCCTGAACTAAGTGAATGATATATGTATGTTTGATTAAAGTGAGATTGTAAATCCCTTAAAGTTGCTTTCCTTAGAAAAGCAGATCAAAGAACCCATGCTAACAGCCTTTCCGTGTGCTCTTGTTGTTGGTCTTACACCTCCACAGCAGCTGCTAGCAGCATTGTTGTTACAGAAAGTCCCACTTTGCTTGCCAATACAAATGTATATGTATATATATATACACTCATACGTATATACATGTATATGTGTATATAATATATAAATATGCTATATATGTATGTACATATACACATACATCTATATACACACATATGCATGTATATGTGTATATAATATATAAACATACTATATACGTATAGATATACACATACATCTATACACACATATATACACACATATGTGTATATACCACATGTGTGTATAATATATAAATATACTATAATTTATAATATAAACATATAAATACTTTTACATATATATGTGTATATCTGTATGTATATATAATATATAATGTATTTTGGAATCTTCTGCCTAGAGATGTTAAATGAGCTGGTGAGTTCCCCAAGTAAGAGGGTGAGAGGGGGTAGAGAAAGAAGATAAGAGGCCTCAGGACATAGCCTTGGGGCACGCCCACATATAGAGGGTAGAACGGGAAGAATGATCCAGCAAAGACAGAATTTAACCAAACCATGAAACTGCAAAAATTTTTTTTAGAATAAATATCTTTAAGTTGGGAGATATCACTGTGGGCTGTGTGATACCCTCCTTGTTTAAGAGAAACAAACAAAAACAGCTGGCAATCGGAAATTTTGTTCTATGTTTGGATTGTTCTATGCTTGGCAAATGACCAAAAGACTGAGGCTAACATTTGTCCCCCAGGAGACCATGGAGGACTATCTTGGATATTTTCTGTCCCCCAGGAAAAAAGAAGCAGCCCCTGAGTTGTAGCATGTTTGGTGCATCACTTACAAGCCCTGCACCTTATTCTCCACATTGTATAGAGCAAAGATTCTCAAAAGGACTTTTGATATGCTGGTCTAGGGCTTTCCCCACAAAGCTGGATGAAAGGCTATGTGGCGTAGTGGATAGAGAACTGGCCTGGGAATTAGGAAGACTTGGGTTCAAGTCATGTTCTCTTTCAATGCCCCAGTTATTCCCTCTGTGACCCAAAGCAAGTCACTCAACCTCTGTGGGCCTCAAATACTTCATCTGTAAAATGGGCATACATTGTTGTGAGGCTCCAATGAGATAAAGTGTTAGCTTCCCAGGACTCTTTAAATGCCAGCTGTTATCACTGGGAGCAGGCATCACGCACTGGTGTAGATATAGTAGCCATATATTATATTGACACTTGATGGGAACAGTCATTTGTCTTCTCATTCATATACAATATAACACTACTGGCAAGGTAATAAAAAATTTGCCTGCCCTTTACTTTGCCATCTTGACTCATATTTTTGCTCACAGCCACAGATTTCCAGATCAGTCTAGGCAAGAGTGTCTACACAACCAGAACTCAACACTCTGTGGAGATCCAAGATGGCGGTGGGGTGTGGTGGCAGGAGAAATGGACCAGGGGTCCTGAGTCCTAGTCCCAGCCCTGCCTCTGACTAACTGTGGCACCATGGCCAAGGGCTATAACCTCTCTGGAACCTGTTTCCTCATCTTCAAGAGTACCAGGTTGGATCATCACTAGAACATTTTATGATTCTACTTTGAGACATAGTTTCCAGGTACCCACAGTGCCTTACAGATGGTATATGCCTGATAAAAGTTTATTGCATTGAATTGGATGTTCTGTGCCTAAAACCAAGGACCTCCTTGGTTTTATAATATATAAATATAATAATATACATATATAAAATATAATACATAATATATAATATATATAATAATAAATATATATAAAAATAAAACTGGGGCAATCTCAAAGGGGTTTTATGAAGGTAGGACAAGACTAAATGATGAGAATGACTTTGAATAATAAAAAGTGTTTGGAAAATTAAGAGTTGTGTAATTCAAATTGATGGTGTTACTAATGACATTAGCAAAGTGTCTTTGCACCAGTTGTCCCTCCCACTCACCCTCTTAAAATCCTTGGCTACCCCCAAGCTTCAGCTCAAATATCACCTTCTGCAGGAAGGATGTTTCCTAGACCCCCCCTCCCAGGTGTTAGAGCCTTCCCCCACAAGGTTACCTTGTATCTACTCTATATGTATAATGTACAATATCCACATACACACATACACAAAAACATATACCTATGTATAAATATAGTATATATGTGTATCTATATATATACAGAGAAAAAGAGGGAGGAAGGGACAGAGAGAGAAAGAGGAGGGAGAGACAGAGAAGGAAACAGAGAAGAGGGAAGGAGGGATAGAAAGAGAGAAGGAGGGCGAGAGAAGAGAAAAAGGGAGAGAGAGAAAGAGGGAAGGAGGAAAGGAGAGACAGACAGACAAAGATGAAGAGAGGGAGCAGGGTTACATGTCTCCCCCAACAGAACCCTGCTTTACCGGCAATGGGTAAAGTCCTTGAGGAAGGCACTGATTTTTTACTTTTCTTTGCATCCTCCCTGTTTAGCATGGTGCCTGGCACAGAGTAAGTGCTTAATAAATGCTTGATTGATTATAGGGAAAAGTTGTGTCCATAAGAATTTATTAAGAACCTACTCTGAGCCAGGCATTGTGCTAAGCCTTGGGATACAAAGAAAGGCAAAACTTATTTGTAAGTTACTTATCTGTTAAATTCAGGAGCTTCCAGTCCAATGGGTAGACAGCTAGAGTATAGACAGGAAAAAATCAGACATAATCAACAGAAGGAAGGCATTGAATTTGGAGTTCAGGAGCCTCGGTTTGAATCCTTCCTTCACTTGGGTTTCCTCATTGGTAAAATGAAGGGGTTTGGACTGGATGACCTCTAGGACCCCTCTAAGCTCCAATCCTAGGAGGCTAACGTAAAGGATTGCATGCTCTCATGGATAATTTGAAAAATTAATGTGTATTACAAATCCTTAATACTGCCCTACTTGTTTGTAATCACACAAAGTGATAATGTATTGTGTAATTTATTATGACCCTACCTGAAGTAGGGCAGCTAAGTGGTGCAGTGGATAAAGTGCCGGGCTCTGGAAGTTAGGAGGATGTGAATTCGAATCTGGCCTCAGATACTAACTAGCTGTGAGACCCTGGGCAAGTCACTTAATCCTGTCTGCCTCAGTTTCCTCACATGTAAAATGAGCTGGAGAAGGAAATGGCAAACCACTCCAGTATCTTTGCCAAGAAAAACTGTCATGGAGTCACAAAGAATCAGACACGACTGAAAACAACTAAACAATAACTATGTGACGCTGCTACTTAACAGATAAGTTACTTCCTTACAGATAAGTTTTCACATTTGTAAAATGAGGATCATGGTAACAGCACTTGCCCTTCCAGGGTTGTTGTAAGGATCAGATGCAATATTTTTGAAGCACTTTTGCAAAGCTTAAAGAGCTATGTAAATACTTGTTCAGTCATGCCCATCTTTCCATGATCCCATTTGGGGTTTTCTTGGCAAATAGGGGAAGTGACTTGCCCAGGGTCATACAGCTACGAAGTGTCTGAGGCCAGATTTGACCTCAGGTCTTCTTTACTCCAGGTCCAGTGGATAGAGCTCTATCCACTGTGCCACCCAGGTGCCCCATGTAAATACTAGAAACTTATATTAACTGAAAATGTGAAGACATAACATTTCTTTGATCTAAAAGCTTTTCCAGACTTGTCTCCTTAGATGGGAAATTTTAAGGAAGTAGATGAAGAACGGACACTGGCCTTTCAACAGAGAATCTCAAGTCTGGTTTAGATCCTTGCTTTTCTCCACCCCATGAAGTAATTAGGATATTGACTCATCTCACTGAGGTCTCCTCTTTCTTCATCCCCTGAAGGGAAAGGGCTAGGACTTATCCTCCTCCATCCAGAAAAGACTGACATGTGTATTGATCAGTGAGAGGAGACCCATTTCAGTCTTTGGGTGAACAGGTCCAGAAAGAAAATATCGTTTGGGAATATTAGTCCCAAACTACTTGAACATATTAAAATTTTTCACTTGTTCAAATTGTCTTGGGGGTAGAAAGGACGTGTAGGAACTATAACAGTTTGGCCATTCCCCCCCCCTCCCGCTCGTTCTCTCTCTCTCTGTTTCCCTCCCTCCCCTCTCCCCCTCCCTCCCTCTTCCTCTCTGTCAGCTAGAAATGACTTGGGCCTAGAATAAGGATAAATTAATAAAAGTTATTTCTAGCAGACTTATGCCATCCTGTTAGGATTTTTTTCTTCCACATTAAGAATGGACAGGGTGTACAAAAGTGTGTTGGACTCAATGTTAAACACCTTCAGGAAACTGCAAAGTTCTTTCAGTTGTGTCAAACTCAAATAGAAATTGATGCCTGTAGGCTGATCAGTAGCTTAGAAAACTACAAGTTAACATTATCATGTTGTACTGTATTTTTATTTATTTTGTTAAACATTTCCCAATTACATTTTGAAGTTTTGCTGGCTTCTGCTATACTACAATTTGACCCCTTTTTGGTAAATGATCCCATTAGAGTCCAGGAATTAAAGGCCCACCTTTTTAAATACTCATATTCTACCAATGTTTCTCTATGACTAGGAAACATGGAACATAACATTCTCTGAAGAACCTAAAGTGAATATCACACAATGAGCTGTGGAGAAGTGCATGGTGGGTGTGAGCATATGACCAGTGAGGAACTTTGAAGACCAGGAGGCAGCCAGGTGGTAACAGCAGTTAGAGCCCTGGACTTAAGCTTCAGCAAGACCTGAGTTCAAATCTTACTTCAGCTACTTACTAGCTGGAAGACTCTGGTCAAGTCATTTTATCTCTTAAAGCCTCATCTGTAAAAGTGGGGCACCTACTTCACAGGGTTTTTGTGAGGATCAAATAAGTTAATACATATAAAGCACTTTAGAAACCTTATATACACTAGCTATTATTACCACTAAGGTATCACCAGAGGAATGTATGATAGACGTTCTGTGCCAAGCCGATCAACAACTCTAACCTGTTCCCAGGGTATTCTATCACAAAGGCATTTAGATCAAGTTACAACTCTCTATTATTCATGCTAATGGAAAGAAGCAGGGATGCAGATAATCCCAAACAAGGTAAACCGAGTCATCCATAACATTACAAGCAAAATGCATTGCCAGTGCATGCAACATGTGGCTAGTCAGTAAGCTAACAGGCTTTTATTAAGTGCTTACTATGTACCAGGTATGGTGCTAAGTTCTGGGCATGTTTCATATAAGTCTATCAGTACTTTGAATTCACCAGAGAGTTTACCGTTCAGTGAAGTCCTACTATGAATCCTTTGGTAAAGCAATAACTGACTTTTAATTCACTCTATTTCCCAGGTACCCAAAGACACAAAGGATACTATGAGGAGTCACAATTTGATAAGGAATGTCCAATGTGGAAAGTCCCTCTTCCAACACAGATGACAGCCCATCTATTAGCAGATAAATCCTAGGGAGCTGCCCAAGGAACTTAGAGATTTGCTTAGAATCACATAGCAAGATTCTAACCAAGGTGTTCCTGCCTCTGCCCACTATCCCTACTGCCTCTGTTTCCCAGGGTTTTGGGGACCAGATCCATAATTTCATTAAAATTGGAAACTTCTACTACCAATTCAGGGCTGTCCTCTGAAACTACAGAGTTGTCCCGGGATTGTTGTTCAGTCCTTTTCAGCTGTGGTCCAACTCTTTGTGGCCCTTATTTGGTCCTGGCTTCAAATCTTGTCTGCGCTTTATCATCTCATCAGTCTTGGACAGGGGTGAGGAACCTGTAGCCTCTATGTGGCCCTCTAGGTCCTCAAGTGTGGCCCTAATTCACTCAAAGGACTGAACTTGAGGACGCTATGGTTGGGTCCTCACCTCATCACCACCCTCGGTCCCTTTTATTGGAGGATAGAGCCATGAACTCCCAACAGCTCTATTTAAGGAGGGAGCCCGGCTCAGAACATCTCATTTCTCACCTGGCTGCACTACTTTGGGGCTTCTGCCACTTCCCAATCACTAAATGCCTTCATATACTTCGTGTATATCATGTACATCTGTTACCTGCCCAGCCTCCCTCTTTCTGCTTCCTTTTGTGTCTTCCCTTATTAGATTGTAAGCTCTTTGAGGGCAGGGATTTTTTTTTGTATTTGTATCCCCAGGGCTCAGCACAGAGCCTGGCACGAAGTAGGTGCTTAATAAATGCTTATTGGGTGACTGTCTGCTAGTGACTGACTTGCTAGCTGTGTCACCTAGGCCAAGTCTGGGTTTTAGCTTGCTCATGAGTAAAATGAGGGAGGGCAGCTAGGTGGTGCCACAGTGCATAGAGCTCTGAGCAAGGAGTCAGGAAGACCTGAGTTCAACTGCAGCTTCAGACACTTAATAGCTGTGTGACCCTGGGCAAGTCACTTCACTCTATTTGCCTCAGTTTCCTCACCTGTAAAATAAGCTGGAAAAGGAAATGGCAAACCACTCCATTATCTCTGCCAAGAAAACCCCAAATGGGGTCAGGAAGAATCAGACACAACTGAACAACAAAATTCTTTGTAAGATTCTTCCCTATGATCCTGGAAAGTGACTGGGTCACTTAATATCACTTTTATAAGATGCATATCCATAATTGATTGCTATTGGAATTTAGGACCATGTTCCATTTTGTACATACAGAGGAATCCTTTTTTTTTTTTTTTTTTGTATTTCTGATTGGGATATGAAGACTACATAAACCAACATGTTTTTCTTTCTTCCTAAATTTCCAGGAAACTTAAGAACCAAATTCCATTCTTACTTTTAGCACTGAGAGGACTTGGGTTCAAATCCTGACTCTGACATTTACTACCTGTGTGACCTTGGGCAAGTAACCTCAGTTTCCTCATCTGTAAAATGAGGGAAGTTGGACCAGATTAATTTCTAATTCTAAATCTATAATCCTATAGTCTATAATAGTCTCATTTCACATTTTAACTTATTTTACATTTTTGCATTTAATTAATTTTACATTTTAGCTTAGCCAACTTGAATTTTGTTGTAACAAGGAAAAGTATAAATCTTAAAAAAAAAAAGTTGTTGTTTTTTTTTTTAACCAGGTAGAAAGAACCTCCAGATAGTCTATATGCCTAGGCAAGGGACCTCCTTCAGCTGTTCTAACTCTCTAGGTGGGGAAAACTCTACTCAGTCCTATCTCTCTGGGCAGAGTGAAGAAATTCCATAGCCCATCCCACCGAGTCCCATCCTGCTCTACTAACCTGTGTGGAAGAAGCTCCTCAGTCCATTCCACTTCTATCCCTTGGCCTGCCCTATCCCTGACACTGGGTGAAACTCCGGAATCCCCCATTTCCTCCAGTGGGATTCACTGGAAATCCTGTTTCCAATAGAGAATCCCTATTCCATTGTAGTATTCCTATACCCATGTATCCTCGACATGGGTAGATACTTTCTGGAAGGAAGGCTTTTGGGCCTTACCACCTCCCCTTAATAGGAGGTGTTCCTCTGAGACTCTCTTAATATCCCTAGGGGAAGGGGAAGGGAATAAACATTTATTAAGCCCCTACTGTGTGCCAGGCACTGCACTAATCACTTTACAAATATTCTCTGATTCGATCCAGTTAAATTCCAAGAACATTCCTATCTCCCCCACCCTCCCCCCACCATAATGGTTCTTGGACAGACAACTTCTTTTGCTACCTTAACCTCACACGGCAATAGAGGAATAGAGAAGAATGTTGGATCCAAAGTCAAAAGATGTGGGTTTGAATCTTGGCTTTGCTACTTACTACATATAAGACTTTAGACAAATGACTTCACCTTAATTTCTTCATGAATAAAATAAAGAGGTTCTATCGATTACATGCTCTCTGAGATCCCTTCCAGCTTTTAGTCTCTTGATTCTGGGCTTCCAAGAGTGATATCCTTCCACCTTCTATTTAAAGTGTCCTGATGGAGCCTGATGGATTGGTCCAGTCCAACTCAGCCTGGAGGAGTCATCCAGTCCCTCTTAGTGAACCTGATGGATTGGTCCAGTCCAACTCAGCCTGGAGGAGTCATCCAGTCCCTCTTAGAGTGCCTGATGGATTGGTCCAGTCCAACTCAGCCTGAAAGAGTCATCCAGTCCCTCTTAGTGAGCCTGATGGATTAGTCCAGTCCAATTCAGCCTGGAAGACTCATCCAGTCCCCCCACCCCAACCCCCCAGTAAAAAGTCTCCATTGGGCCAGCCTGTCCTTTCCAAAGAGAGGATACCTTCCTGCTCTGATGGAAGAGACGCCTCCAGACTAGCCTGACATCTGAGTTTCTAAATACTAGAAGTGTTGGTCTTCTCACACCTTACCTTTCTCCATCTCCTTCTTATTACTCCTGCATTTTCCATTGCCATCCTCCCATGCCTGGAATTCTCTCCCTCCTGACTTCCTTCTACACAAAGCCTTTTCCCAATCCCCCCCTAATGCTAATGCCTTCCTGGGATTAGCTCCAATTTATCTTATATATCTCTCATTTACATGTAGTTGTTAGCATGTTGTCCCCCCATTCGACCACGTTTGGTTTTGGTTTTATTTTGCGTTGTTTTTCCCTTTCCTTGTATCCCAGCACTTAGCACAGTGCCTGGAACATAGTAGGCACTTAATGATGCTTGCTGGCTCGGTGAATCGGGAAATTGTCTTTGTATTAGGAAAGCCAGAGATATAAAAGTGAGCTCTTAACTATTTGTAAATGTCTAATGGAAATCAGTAGGATTCGTTTTGACGTGCAAATATGCATTATAAATCCCCGAATGGGGATTCATCCTCTGTCGAGCTGCCAAGCTGATATTCCTAAAGTACAGGTCTGTCTGTGTCACCTGCCTGCTCCTAGAATTAAAATACGAACTCCTCCATTTAGCAATTAAAGCCCGTCACGATCCGGCTCCAGCCTGTCTTTGCTGGCTAATTACACATTACTTCTGCCCTTGCACTCTGCTCCTGGCCAAACTGCTCTAATTGGTCCTCTGAGTAGACAACACTCATCTCCCATCTCCATACTTTTGCACACTCTGCTCCCCATCACTGGAATGCCTTCCCTCTGCCACTTTCTGCCAGAAGCCTTTCATTCCTCCAGGTGTTACTATTTTGCTCTTCTCACCCCCTGCTGTCTACCCTGCTCCCCTCCACCTCTGTAATTTTATTTTGCATATATCCTTCCTTTACTTATCTGTGGACAAGAGGTAACCCCATTCAAAACGAAAATGAGCCCCTAGAGGGCAAAGGCTGACTCACTTTGGGATTTGTATTCCTGGTGCTTGGCATGATGCCTGGCACAGAGTAGGAATTTAATAAGTATTACTAATTGATTGATTGATATTGTAAAGGGAAGTGGTGTCAAAGGCTGGTGGAAGGTGGAGGGAGGGGAACCGGTGGGTGGGGTGGGGTGAACAGGTGAAGGGGGAAGGTTGGGGGGCCCGAGATAGGAACCACTAAGATAAACAGAGCCCGGAAAAAGAACATATTCTCTCGTTTGGTACGTGACTCTTTGTTCCCTTCTGGTCTGGCTTCCCATCCCTGCCTAACTTGACCTCTCAGACTTTGGACCTTGTTATGTGCCCGGATTTCTCAGCCCAGATTTCTCCCTCCTTGCACTGCCTTCACTTACTTTTCCAACTAACTCTGCCCTACTTGACTGAGGGCATTGATCATCTGGATCTCTTCCGTCTAGACCAGGGATTCTTAACCTTTTTCTGTGTCACAGACCCCTCCTCCCCCCGCCCCTTTTGGCAGCTGATGAAGCCCATGCACCCCTTCTCAGATTCATGTTTTTAAATAATTGAAGAGAATGCTAAATTTCAGTTAGAGATGAGTGAAAACAAAGATGCCATTTTTTTTCCCCATCCAAAGTTCACGTGCCTCCTGAAATCTGTCCAAAGACCTCTGTGGACTCCAGGTTAAGAATCTCTTATCTAGATTAACTCTCAGTCCTGGCTTCTCCTGGTCTGAGTTTTAGCCTCTTGCCACCCACCTCTAATTTGAAAGTGGGAGGTAAATTCTGTTGGACAAACCAGGAAAGAAGATAGGAGGAAGAACAGACTGTTCATAGTATTTGAATCCAAAGGCAACCTCTCTCTAGAGAGTCTATGTCAAAAGCTGGAGAGGAAAAGAGAAAGAAACCAGTTGGCCATGAGCCCAGTTGGTGGGGGAGGGGACTATGAAGTCAGTAGGATCTCAACCAGAAGTCAAAGGGGTACATCTGGGGCCCACACAGGAAAAATGCTTAATCCTCCATAATACAAAAGAGGAACTGAAGGCAGCAGCACTAGCCTTGGGGCATTTGTGGAGACGGATAGCCCTGTGCCCTAGGTGGGACAAATGTTATTAGTCCCACTTTACAGATGGGAAAACTGAGACCTGTAGACTTTTCAGTGACTTGCTCTCGATCATGTAGCTTGTTCAGTGTCAGGCAGATACCAGGAGGACTGTCCAGAACCATGACTTACAAGGTCAGGCCCAATGTCAGGGGCCTGTTCATGAAGGAAGGTATGACCTTGGGCAAGTCACCTAACTCTTCCAAGCCTCAAATTCTTCATCTGTAAATAAATGGGTCAGATGGTGATATCAGGTGTTCTTAACCTTTTCTTGTAAGTCCTGGACCCCTTGGGTAGTCAGGTGAAGCCTATGGGCTCCTCAGAATTGTGTTTTCTAATGCACAAAATGCATGGGACTGATCACAAAAGAAACCAATTGTGTTGAAATACAGTTATCAAAAAAAAGTTCATGGATCCTTTTTAGCTATAATCTTCTGATCTAGACTCTGTGGGTCTCAGTTTTCTTATTCTTAAAATGAGGCTAGATTAGATGATCCCACAGCTACTATGTGCCAGGCACAGTGCTAAGCCATTTACAATTGTTATCTTATTTGATCCTCACAACAACCCTTCCAGGTAGGCGCTGTTATCATCCCCATTTTAGGGATAAGGAAACTGAGGCAAAAAGAGGTTAAGTGACTTGCCCAGGGTCACCCAGCTAGCAAGCGTCTTGAAGGTGGATTTGAACTCAGGTCTTCGTGACTCCATACCTAACACTTTATCCATTGAGCTGCCTAGCTGCCTCTGAAATATGCCATGAAGACAGACTTGTCTTCTAAAACAAACAAAAAACTATTTTCATTCTGTCATTCTCCTGCTGTAAAATCCTAAATGACTCTCCATTGCCTAAAAGATAAAGACCAGATTTCTTATTAGCCTGGCACTCCAGACCTTCTGCAATATGGCCCCAACCTATGCCAACTGCTTCGCTGCCCAGATCTTAAGCTCCCATCAAACTAGTCTAACTTGACATCTCTTGAACATGCCCTCCCACTTGTGCTGGGTACTATATCTCTTCCCATCACCCCATACCCAGCCTATTCCTCCATTCCTGTCCCAATCCTACCCGACAACATTGAAGATCAAAATAAAGAAGTAAATTCAGAACAAAGCCAAATACGCCATGGCAGACCCCAAAAGCTAACACTCCCCTTGGCTATCTTGAACATGGAATGTCCAAAATGAGGCAAGGGAGAATTCCATTACATCCTGCTGTAATCAGACCATATCTGGACTGTAACATCCAATTCTGAACTTCCTCTTTTAGGAAAGATATTGACAAGCTGGAGAGGGAGCTCTGAGAGCAAGACAAGCAGGATGCTGAAGGGCTTCAGATCACCAGGAGGACCACTTATAGGCATGGGGGGTGGGAGAAGAATAAACTTAGGAAACAATATTCACAATGGTGCCAACAAGGTAAACAGAGTCAATTTGAAAAGGCAACAAAACCATGGCCAAATAATGGTCAGAAGCACACCATCAAAGGTAGGGATACAGCCCTTCTTTCTCTGCTGATAGTTTTTGATTGGAGGGGAGTGGGGGGGGGGATAAAGAGGACAAGGATGTGTCATGTGGAGTTTAAAAAAATTATATTACCATAAAACAGAGACAGAATTCTATGAAACAATAATAGCTACCATTCATACAGTGCTGAACGGTTTCCACAGGCTCCACTACCATCTCTATGAAGATGATTTACCAATATATGCATATGCATATACATAGACATACACATACGTTTATCTGTATGTATGTATGTGTGTATATACAGATATATGTATATATCCAGCCCCAGTCTCCCTCCTGAGCAATAGTCACATATTTCACAGCCTCCTAGACATACTACCTCCACATGCCCCAAACAATTTCTGATTCCCTCTGCCTCCCAAGCCTCCCTACCTTCCAAACTTTTCAGTTATTATTGAGGGCATCACTTAGGCTAACCACCACAGTGCTACATCCTTGACTGTTCACTCCCATTTATCATCTCCATACCCATTCCTTTGCCAAGTCTTTTCTATCTTCACAGCATCTCCCTTCATACAGAACCACAACCCTTATCATCTCTCACCTGGATTCCTTGGTCTCCCTTGCCAGTCTAACTGGCCTCACTGCCTCAAATCTCTTTCCACAGCAATCCATCCTCCATTCAACTACAAAGGGGATTTTTCTAACACACAGGTCTGAATCATGTCACTCCCTTGCTCAGTGGACTCAGGTAGCTCCCTGTTACCTCTAAGATAAAAAAAAAATAGAGTCCTTTGTTCAACATTTAACTCTTCATAAAGTACACCCTTGCTACTTTTCCAATTTTCTCAACATTTGACTCTCCCCTCCACACACTTTATGGTCTAGCTACATGGGCTTACGTGAAATTCCTCGACTTCACATTCCCCTCCTATCTTCATGCCTTTGCACTGGCTTGCCCTCATCCCTAGAATGCTCTAATCCTTGGAGGATGACCTTCAATCCTTACTTTCTCTGGCTTCTATCAAACCTTAATTCAAGCTCATCTTGCAAGGGGTATTTCCTAGTCAACCTAGCAACCAAAGCCTCCCCCTTCAGCTTATCTTCCTCTGTTCTGTATGTATCTTATATGTTCCTAGTTACTTATTGTCTCCTCCACTAGACTGTAAGCTTCTTGAAGGCAGGTACTGTTTTTTTTTTATTGTTGTTTTTTGTTTTTTTGCCTCTCTTTGTATCTCTGGTGCTTAGCACAGAGCCTGGTACATAGTAAACACTTGATAAATGCTTTTTGATTGGCTCTTTCCTGGACCCTTTTCTCCTCTCCCTCTATACCACTTATCTTGGTGATCTCATAAATTCCCATGGGTTGAATTTTCAACTCTGTGCTGATGGTTCTCAGATCTACTTGACCAGCCTTAACCGCTCTCCTGACCTCCAGTCTTGTATCTCTATTAGACACCTCGAATTGGATGTCTCATAAATATCTTAAAATCAACATGTCCAAAACTAAATTCATTATCTTTGCCCCAAACACTCCCTTTTATCTCTTGCCCCCAATATCCAATATGGTACCAAGGCCTGTCAATTTCACCTTTGCAACATCTCTTGAATACACTCCCTTCTCTCCTCTGAGGCTGCTGTCACCCTGGTGCAGGTCCCAATCACCTCACTCCTGGACTACTGCTGTCACCTGCGGGGTGGTCTACCTGCCTCCAGTCTCACCTCACTCCAGAGTATCCACCATTCAGCCTCCAAAGTGATCTTCACAGGTCCTACCATATCACCCTCCCTCATTGCAAAGACAAACGAAATCGTCTATACACTGACAAGCTGATAACATAGACGACATTCTCTTCTCTTGGTTCCTCACCTCTCTTCAGAAAGAAGGGAGATATGTGACATCATCTCTTCTCCAGGACCATTATTAATTTTTCAGTTACTCAGAGTTTGAGATTTTTTTAGAGATCTTTTCATTTGCATTGCTGTAGTCACTGTGCATATTATTATGGTCCCATTTCTTTCACACCACATCTGTTCATAAACAGTGTAGTTTGTAAGAGGATTTCTTGGAAAGTATGTCCAAGCAAAATATTTCAGTGAATTTTAAAAAACTAAAAAGGGTAGATTGGGGGGTGGTGTGGGAAAGAATTATGGTAGCTGCCTTCAAATATTTGGGAGTCCTTGGAAGAGTGATTAGAAAAATAAAATAAAAAATTTAAAAAGGGAGTAGCTAGGTGTCACTGTGGATAGAGCACTGGTCTAGGAGTGACCTGAGTTTAAATCTGGCTTCAGACACTTATTAGCTGTATGATCCTGGGCAAGTCACTCAACCCCAATTGCCTCCCAAAAAAGATAAATAAAATAAGACCAGTTACACTTTGACAAAACAATGAATTGCAAGTTGTAGGGAGACAGATTTAGGCTTGATGTCAGGAAAAACTTTTTAATAATTAGAGCCATCCAAGGATGGAGGGCTTCTCCAGAGAAAGTGAGATTCGCATCACTGGAGGCATTCAAGTGAAGGCAGATTGACCTGTTGAGGATACAATAGAAAGGCGTCTGGTTCAGATCTAGTTGGTAGGAAATGGCCTTGAGGTCTTTGCCAAAAAAAAAAAAAAAAAGAGTTTCTGTGATTCTATGAAAACCCTCCTCCTGCTTCTGAGGTTACTAGGTACAGTGTACAGTGCCTGGCACACAGTAGGCACTCAATAAATGTTGATTGATTGACCTCCCTTCCTCTCAAGGACTTCAGCACTTTGGCCTGAACATCCCTTTAGCAACTAACCACAGACCACTTTAGGACTTTGCTAGGACTGTTATTTTTCTTTCCGCATGATGTAGTAGATAGGGGGGCTCACCTTGAACATGGGAAGCCTGGGGGGTGGCGGTATCTATCCTGCCTCTGACATAAAGTGACCCTGGCCAAGTCACCTAACCTTTTTATGCTTTAGGCAACTCTTTTTGAAGGCTCTCTATTGCAGAGAAGCTGCCATCTAGCTTTGGGAGAGGGCTTCTCCTCACCTGGGTGTTCCCCAAATTAATGAAATCACAAAGTACAATCCCTATCTGTTCCCACCATAATTTAACTTTTTGAATTGCTATATGCTTAGTCTTTCCAAATAGATTCAAAGCCCCTAGAAGGCAAGGACTTGTCTTAAACTCCGTGTCACTACAGAAGCCACCACAGGCCAGATGCTTAACTAATCCAGACCAAGGGATTCCCACAAGCTGCATCTATGGAGGAGAAAGCCGGATTCTAGAGGGGCTCTTTCCTTCATTGCTGTCAGTCTGGGTAGCATCTGGTCCTCAGCATTTCTGTCTTTGGGCTCCTTCCACCTCCACTGGAAACATCCAGTAGACATGGTAGGAACATGGTGAACATTTCCAAATCAGGCTTCTGCCTCTTCTCTCCTCTCGCCTTCCCCATTGGGATGGTTTTTGCCTTTTATTTGTATCCCCTGAAGTTAGCACAGTGCCTAACAGGCAGGTAGATGGGGCAATAGACAAGAGCACTGGGTTTGGAGGCAGAAAGACCTGAGTTCAAATCCAGTCTCAGACTCTTACTAGCTGTCTGATCCTGGGCACACCACTTAATTTCTGCCTGCCTGAGTTTCAGCTATAAAAGGGGGATAACAATAGCACCCCCCTCCCAAGTCCTGGGGTTGTTGGGCTCCACAGGCGCAAGCCTCCCAGGCTCAAGGGAGATAACATTTGTAAAGCACTTTGCAAACCTTAAAGTGATTTATAAATGCTAGCTAGAATTAATTATAGTAAGCACTTAATAAATGCTTGATGACTGGCTATTGTACTCATTTACAACAAGTCCAAAAACTAGGCTCATCATCTGCCCTGTACTCTACCCCTCACTCCATCTCTCCCACAAAGGTCGGTCTTTCTTTCTTTGTTTCTTTGTTTTGGCAGTCAGGGGTTAAGTGACTTACCCAAGGTCACCTGGCCAGTGTCTGGGGTCCCTTTTGAACTCAGGTCCTCCTGACTCCAGGGCCTGTGCTCTATCCACTATGGCACCACCTAGCTGCCCCCAAAGGTCCTTACTTCTACAGAGAGTACTGCCAACCTCCAAGCTGCCCAGATTTGAAAACTTGATTGCATTTTACATACTTCCCTCTCCCAATCAATTGCCAGGTCTTGGATAAGATCTAGTCTGGGATAAAATATGACAGACTCCTCAGCCTGGCATTTCAAGCCCTCCATGATCTTTCTCTAGCCTCCGTCTCTAGCTGTATTTCTTCCCTTCTCCCACTACATTTCCTTTCCCATCTCCTCCTTTCAGAATCCTTACATTCCTTTAAAACTCACCTTTTCCTTCCAAGCTCTCTTGTTCTCCCTGCCTATTCTCTCTCCTTCCTCAAATTACCTTGGACTTATCTCTGTCCACTAGTGCTCCTCCCCTCCTCCCAGTGGAATATAAGCCCTTTGAAGACAGGAATTGGTTTGTGGGGGGGGGGGAGGGGGGCACTTTGTATCTCCAGCACTGGCATTGTACCTGATATATAATAGGTGCTTTTTATAATAAGAGTTTGTTGAATTCTTGGCTTCTCCATGGCAGAGGGGCCAGGCTTTTAACACATCTGGCAGGCCTATAGGGGCCAGCAGGTCACTGCATTGCATAGGCCTGGATTAGGGCCCTGCCAGGCAGGCTCCCTCCCTCCCACATTCTCAGGAAATTCTGGCCTTCTTCCAGAACAAGGACAGGAAAGAAGCTCCCTGCCCTGCCCTGTCCTGCCCTGCCCTACTGCCCAGCTAGGCCCCTCCCTGCCTCACCCTTTGTAAGGCTAGTCTCTTCCTCTAAGCTCAGATCTTGTGGGCTGGGATGCACCTGTGCTATGGAGCCTTGAACTCACAGATGCACTTGGGGGACTTCCCCATTTGTATGCTTCTGGCTTCAGAGATTCCCAGCCTTGTGTTAAATGCTGAGTAGCCCTGTAGTGGCTGTTAGATAGACAGCTATACTGCCTTGTCCCCATCTTTAAGTAACTTACAATTGAATAACTATGGGAAAATCCCTGGGTTAGAGGGAGGAGACCCAAGTTTGAATCCCAGCTCCTAGTTTACTACACGACTTTGGATGGGACACCCGACCTTGGTTTACGCATCTATAAAATGGAGCTATGGGCTTATCGGGTAAGATAATGTCCAAAGTCCTTTCTAGCTCTAACAAGCTGTTGAAATGACATGTCTAAACAATTTGACTAAAGAGCCACATGGCTTTAGTCATCAATTACTCAATTTCTCTAGGCTTCTAATTCCGTAAGCAGCAAAAATGGGAGAGTTGACCTAAGGCAGAAATTTGAACTTTTAAACACTATTTTGATAACTATATTTCAATATAATTGGTTTCCTTTGTAATTCTGTGTATCTTATGCCTTTAAGGACCTTATTCTGAGAAGGAGGTCCATAGGTTTTGCCAGAATGCCGAAGGATTCCATGACACACAAAAAGTTAAGAAGGCCCGGCCTAGAAAACCCTAACTCTAATCTACAGAGGCACCAGGGCATAGGGGACAGAATGCTGGCTCCAGAGGTGGGAAGACTGGGTTCAAAAACCTACCAATGACTAGCTATACCAGAAACTTTTTGAGTCTCTTTTCCCCATCTGTGAAATAGGAATGACAATGTACAGACCACCTGCTTCAGAGCGGAGCGCTCTGCAAATGCCCACAAATAGGTGATATTCTATCAGGAGAAATGCTAATAAATTTCACTAAAAACAGCAGAAAAAAAGCAGAATTACTTTGAGCCACAAGAATGGCAGTGGGGTTCCTTGGGCTCGTTGTATAGTTTTTATAACTAAATTCCTCTTCAAATTCTTGTAAGACCACTGGACCTCTAAGAACTGAAGACGTCTCCCAGAAAGAGCTAGCTAGCCAGGGGAATAGTTCCCACTCTCTCCCTCCCCCTAAGCCTCTAGAGATTTCCCTACCAATCCTCCCCTCCACCCCAGCTGTTATAGGGGGTCAGCACCAAAAATGGGGACACTGCAGTCAGCTTCATCTGGTTCAGGATTCTTTCCCCGAGGATCATCACTGGGTGTTTCTGAAAGCCACATGACTAACGTTATATTACTCAATGAAGCACAGTCTGCCCAAATGTATGGGTCAGTGTATAAGTGTGTGTGTGGTGTGTGTGTGTGTGTATGTGTGTGTTGCTGGGGGTGGGGAGGTGCTAGACTCAAACAGAATTAGAGTTTATAGGGAGCCCAGACACCACAGGATCCCTGCTGTAGAGCTTGGAAGGAATGAAAATGATCATCAGGAGGGGAAAATAAGGCCCAGAGATGATGCTCTAACTTGCCCCAAATCACACATTTAAGTGACAGGAGAAGTGAGTTTCCCCAGGACCACACACTGCTGGGCAGTGAGGGAATCCAGAGGGGAAGCTGGGTCCTCTAGATGCCCTGCCAGTCCAAGTGCTCTTCCTCATCACTCACTAGCCATTAGGTTTCCCTCTCCTTGGGGTCTAGAGAAACAGACCCTGGCTGATTGCAGGACCAGGATTCTGGCCCAAAGGACCCTAAGGCAGCCTGGAAGGAAGCAGGCCTGTTTGCTCCCACAGGCCGGGAGCCATCCCTGACAAGATTCCCAAGCACTCCTCCCAAGAGTAATATATTGCCCTGGGCTTCTGAACGCCTGCAGGCTTCCCAGGTCCCTAAAGACGACTGTTTTTGGTGTTTCCCCCACCTAGTGACTGAACCCGAATGTACAGGCTAAGTCTCAAAGGTCAGGGGTGACTGAGACACACCAGTGTTTGGCTTCTGGCTCTCCCTCGGGGCTGAGGACAAAGGTGTGCGGGGGAAGGCTAAACCTTGGGCCAGGCCCATGTCCAAGGGGCTGATCCCTGGGAAGCAGCTCTGCCTTTCGGCGTCCACCCAGCAGGCAAACAGTTAAAGAAACCGGCTATTCAGGCCTCCCGAGCTGTGAGCTCAGAAATTTCCACTAGGATTAGATTCCCTTCAACTGGAAAGTCAGGCCAAAGTGTCTCCCGGAGCCAGTATGGCCCTCCTCCGCGGGGCCCTGGCTAGGCTGGGAGGTCCCTGGCCGTCCAGCTGCAGGCATCAGAGAGGGTCAGACAGAGGAAGATGAACTGGGGCGCTCAGGAGCAGCACTCACCCTGGAGACGCCATCGGAGCCGGGCAGGGCTGGGCGTGCAGTCGAGGTCTGGGCTCCGGCTCCGGCTCCGGCTCCGGCCCCCCGGCTGCTCCGGTTTCCTCTGGTGCAGAACGGTGAGTCACTCTGACTCGGGCTCGGAAAGGAAAGCCCTAGGGTGGAGCTTGCCCCTAAGATAACTAGGGATTGCACAACCGGCCCTGCTCCAGGGCTCTGCTCCAGGGACTGCGCTGGCTGGGGATGAGTCGGGCGGCGGCGGCGGCGGCGGCGGACATATGGGGATGGAGCTTGGGCACCTCGCATCCTCGCTGGCCAGGAGCTCCAGCAGCAGAGTGGGGGGCGGGCGCGCGGGGGTAGGAGGAGGGGTGCGGCCGGGGGGCTCGCCTCCCCTCCTCCCTGGAGCAGAGCTGACCCCGAGGAGTCTCCCAAAGGCCCTGTCTCCACGGGGAGGCCCAGCTGTCAACCTGGCCTAGAAGGGGCAGGGACCCTGTTGGAGGCTCCCTCTGCAGCCTTTTGAGAAGCAGCATGGCACGTAGCAGGAGCTCAACAAATAAATACCTCCCCACTTAAGACTCCGAGGGCTGCCAGGGACCTTACAGATCGTCTGGTGCAACCGTCATTGCTCTCCTGCTGAGTCGTAAATGCGTGAGTGAATCAGTGAAATTCACATCAGTGCAATTCACCAACACGTGACTCCTCCAAACCACAGGTGCGTTTAAACACAGAGATAAAACACTTCTCTATGGCTGGGAGGGGTCAAGTCTTTGTTAAGCACCTACTAGATGCCAGGCACTGTGAGCCACAGATTGTATCCCATTTGATCCTCAAAACCCTGGAGGTAAACGCTATTTCCATTCCCATTTAACAATTGAAATGGAGGTAAACACCTTAGGTGACTTCTCCAGAGTCACATAGCTAGGAAGTCCCTGAGGTCCAGTTTGAACTCGGGTCTTCCTGACTCCAGGCCCATCAGTCTATCCATTGTGTCACCTAACTGTGTCCCCATATGGAACAGAGGTTCTTAACCTTTTTTGCATCATGGACCCCTTTGACAGTCTGGTAAAGACTGTGGACCCCTTATCAGAATCATGTTTTTTAGATGCATAAAGTAAAACACATAGAGTTACAAAGGAAACCAATTAAATTGAATAAATACCATTATATTTCAAAACACAAATTCATGGACCCCAGATTAAAAATCCCTGATAGTACAACCCTCCAGGTGAGGAAACAGTCCCAGAAAAGAATGATATACCCTGTCACACACATCCCAGAGCAACAGCCTGTACCTTGACATCCTGGCAATGACTCCAACCTGTGGAAGTCACCTCATTTTCTTTTCCCAGTCACCTCATTTCCTTTTCCCAGTAGATTCCTAAGAAACCTTCCCCACAACTAAGATGAGACCTTGCCAGGATGGGACTCAAAGTGCATTGGAAAAAGACCCTGGATTTATCATAGAATTCCAGTTCCACTACTAAGTACTTGCATGAATCTAGGAGGATCACAGTCTCCCTGGGCCTCAGTTTCTTCAAAGGGAAAATGCAAAGGCAGACTAGATCATTTCCAGGAGGCAGCAGAATTATACAGAGGAGAATGCTAAATGTGCAGTCAGAGGATGTGAATTCAATTCTAGCTTCTGCCATTTGCTACCTATGTGACTTTGGATAAGTCACTTTCCCTGGTCCTTAGTATCTTTTTTTTTCTTAAAACATACTTCCTCATTCGTGATGGTGTGAAAGAAGAATCAGAACAAAAGGGAAAAACCACGAGGAAGAAAAAAAAAAGAGAGAAAATCGTCTGCTGCTATCTGCATTCAGACTCCATAGTTCTTTCTCTGGATGTGGATAGCATTTTCCATCATGAATCTTTCTGGTCCTTAGTATCTCTAGCCATAAAATGAAAGCATTGGATATGATGCTCTCTGGGTCCCTCACAGCTCTGAGTCTATGGTCTGTGACTTAATAGTTGGTGTTCAGGGACATTTGGGTCACTTTTTATTGTCTCAAGAGATCATCTTTTCTGTATAAATTGGGCGTGGGGAACAATGCAAGGGGAGGGGTATAAGGAGGCTGCATTGCTTGGAAGATAAAGCATTAGACCTGGGTTCTGGTCTCACCTCTGATGCTAGCTTGGCAGGACATTTAACCTCTCTGGACCTCCATTGTCTTATTTGTAAAAGAGGCTAATGATATAGAACTGACTTTAGAGGGCTGTTGTGAGGCTTACATGGAATGATGTATGTATGTATGTATGTATGTATGTATGAGTCAGTAGATAGAGGTTAAATGACTTGCCCAAGGTCACACAACTTCTAAGATCATGGTCCCAGCCCTGGGACTTTGGGGAAATCACTTCACAGTTCTCATGAAGGGATTGGACTGTGGATGTATCAAGTGCTCCGGGCTGATTTTTTTTCTCATTGTGGTGAAAACAATCCTTCATTTCAACAAACATATATTGAGCACCTTTTGTATTCTAGGTACAAAATTCTCTGTTTGCTTTTAAAGCCCTTCATAACCTGGCTCTCTCCTTACTCCTTTTCCAGCCTTCCTCCACCTTACTGTCCTCCACGTACTCTGCAATTGATTTTCCATCTGCAGCTCTGTACCTTTTCACATGCCCGGAATGCTTTCCCTCCTCAACTCAATTTCCTGGCTTCTTTCAGGTCTGCTAAAGCAACAAGTTCAAAAGAAGCCTTTCCTGGGTCTCCTTAATCTTAGTGCCTTCCCTAAGACGATTACCAAGTCATCCTGTCTGTAGCTTGTCTGTACCTAGCTATCCCCATATTGTCTCCCCTGTTACATCATGAGCTCCTTGAAATGAGGGACCATAGGTAGGTGGCCCAGTGGATAGAGCCAGCGTTGGGCTTGGAGTGAAAAAAACAAAACAAACAAACCTGAGTTCAAATCCAGCCTCAGAGGCTTACTAGCTGTGTGACCCTGAGCAAGTCATTTAACTTCTGTTTGCTTTCATTTCCTCAAATGTTAAATGGGGATGGTAATAGCATCTACCTCCCAGGGTTGCTGTGAGGATTAAATGAGATAATATTATGCTTGTAAAGCACTAACACGGTCATGGGTATATAGTAGTCACTCAATAAATGCTCTTTCCCTTCTCTTTTTTGGTCTTTCTTTGTATCTCCCCCCCGGCCCCCACCTTCTCCACTTAGTATAGTGCCTGGCATACAACAGTCACTCAGTAAATGCTAATTGACTGCCTGCTCTTAGATATGGATGCAAAACTAAAAATGACGCTGTAATGATGCCGTAGATTTGGAGCTGGATCTCACAGACCATCTGGTTCCAACCCCTTATTTTAGAGTGGAGGAACTGAGGTGTTGACATGACCCATCCAAGGTCACCTAGGCAGCAAGAGACCCAGAGAAGGATTCAAACCCACAATGAGGGCGCTTTCCATTATACCACACTGCCCCATTATTTCTGATGGAGCCACAGTGTAATAGAAAGGTAAAAGCCTGCTCTCAAAATGATACCAGGGAGATGTGCATGGCTGAGGGGAGAAATAGATATCTGTCACGCCCCTGTGGTCTGTAGCGCTTTTACCCCAAGAAACAGCAGCCAGGGGAAGAAGCCATTCTTCTGTTTTCTGTCTGTATGACCTTGGGACGAATCACTTCCTCTCTCTGTAGGCCTCAGTTTCCTCATCTGGAAATGTGGGAGTTGGGCTCAGTAGCACCTTTAGGTGCCTTCCAGCTTTTGTCTACAACCCTCCAAAAAGACCAGAAATGGGGTCTTCTCATTTGGGGCCTGGGGAGCTTCCCTTGAGGTCTAATATGTACAGCCAGTGACCCCTGCTGGTCAGTAACAAAGGCTACAGTTTTCAGAGTTTCCATTCGCATCTATTGAGGCACTAAGTCAGGCACTAGGAATCCAGATCCCAAAGTGAGACAATCCTTGCCCTTGAGAAGCTTACATTGTACTAGCATGATGCCACAGATCCGTGGAGTTTCGAAGGAAGGAAGTACGATTTTCAAACAAGTTTTAGCTCCTTTGCCCATCATAACTACCTAATGACACAGGCAGGGGTTGGTATTATCATTTTACAGGCAAGGGAACGTTGATATTTGTTGATCATAAAATACCCAAACAGCACTTCACATATACCTTACTTGATCTTCACAACAACCCTGTGAGGCAGATGCTATTAACATTCTCTCCTTACAGATAAGGAAACTGATATTTGCCTAGGGTCATACAGCTTACTGCTGCTGCTACTACTACTACCATTGCTAATATTACTACTATCACAACTACTACCACCACTATCCACCACCAATACTACTACCACTACTACTAATACTATTACCACCACTGTTGTTACCATTACCACCACTACTACCTACTACTACCACCACCACCACCACCACTACTGCTACTACCACTACTACTACTACTACCACCACCACAACTATTACTACCATTACCACCACTACCACTACTATTACTACTAACTACCCCCTAACATTTAACTAGCACGTCAGAGTTTTCAAGATCTTTACATATATCTCATTTGAAATGTTGTCTCACAACAACCTGTAAGAAGTGCCATTATTATTTTCATTAAATGAATAAGGAACCAGTCTGAAAGAGGATAAAGCATTTGCCTAGGATCTCACACCTAGTAAACATCTGAGGCCGGGTTTGAATTTGGGTTTTCCTGACTCCAGCACTCTATCCATAAGTCCTCCTGGTTGCTTTCAAAGAAGCTAATCAATTCGATGAATTTAGTAGGAAGTGAGCTTTGGAGATTGGAAGCAGCCCTTTCTATGAGGGCATAAGTGATGGGTGCAATGAGAGGATTAGGGACCTCTCCTGAGCTGAGGTACTTGTTATGGCCACATCTCATTGAGGATAGGGGATTGGAGATGAATTTATTGGGCTGCTGGGAATAGGAGCCATTCCCTTTATATTAGACCTAGACACTGACAGAGGCAGAGAAAGAGAGCGAGAGCGAGAGAGAGAGAGCGAGAGCGAGAGAGAGAGAGCGAGAGAGAGAGAGAGAGAGAGAGAGAGGAAAGAGAGAGAATGGAGAGATAGAGAGAATGGAGAGAGCAAGAGAGAGAGAATGGAGAGATACAGAGAATGGAGAGAGAGAGCAAGAGAGAGAGAATGAAGAGAGAGAGAATAGAGAGAGAGAGCAAGAGAGAGAGAATGGAGAGATAGAGAGAATGGAGAAAGAGAGCAAGAGAGAGAGAATGAAGAGAGAGAGAATAGAGAGAGAAAGAAAGAGAAAGAGAGAGAATGGAGAGAGA
>CM053625.1:334228411-334271610 GCA_028646595.1 Phalanger gymnotis
CACCTAGGAGTGGTCCTGGACTCCTCCTTCTCTCATCTCCCATGTCCAGGCTGTTTCCAAGGCCTCGGCGGCATCTCTCAAATCCGCCGCCTTCTCTCCTCTGATGCTGGCGCTGCTCTCGTGCGGAGCCTCGCCACCTCCTGCTTGGACTATTGCAATCGACCTCTGGGAAGGCCGTCCGCCTTCCTCTCCCCTCCCCACTCCAGTCTGTCCTCCCTTCAGTCACTAGATCCTGATCGTGTCATTCGCCCCCAGTCGATAAACTCCTCTCTGTTGCCTCCAAGTACAAATACAAGATCACCTGGCATTTCAACAGTCGGGCCTCCTACAGCCTTTCCAGTCTCTGTGTACCATCTACCCACCACTTAATCAGAGGCAGCTGAGTGGCTCATTGAATAGGGCACTGGGGCTGGCTTCGGGATGACCTGAGTTCAAATTCAAGCTCTAAAATGTACTAGCTGTGTGACCCTGGGCAGATCACTTAACCTCTGCCTCAGTCTCCCCAGCTATACTTATGGGTATAATATAGCACCTACCCTTCCAAGGTTGTTTTAAGATCAAATAATAGTTGTAAAGTGCTGAGCACAGTGCCTGGCACATGGTACATATCTGTTATTTTGATGTTTTAGTCACGTTTGACTCTCTGTGACCCCATTTGGGGTTTTCTTGGTAAAGATACTGGAGCGGTTTGCCATTTCCTTCTCCAGCTCATTTTACAGATGAGGAAACTGAGGCAAACAGGGTTAAGTGACTTACCCAAGGTCACACAGCCTAGGAAGTATCTGAGGCTGGATTTAAATGTGCTTAATAAATGCTCATTCCTTTAATTTTATTCTGTAATCCAGTGACCATGGCCTCCTGGCTGTTCCTCCAATAAGACCCTCCATCTCTTGTCCTGGCTGTCCTCCATCTCTGGGACACTCTCCCTCCTCTGAGCTACCTACTGAGCTCCCCAGCTTCCTTTAAGTCCCAACTAAAATCTCATCTTTTACTGGAAGCCTTCTCCAGCCCCTCTTATGCTAGTGCCTTCCCTGGTGATTTCTTCTAACTTACCCAGGGTGTGACTTGTTTGTACGGTTATCGGCACGGTGTCTTCCCCCTCACACTGGGAGCTCCTTTAGGGCAAGAACCACCTTTTGCCTTTTTTCGTATCCCTGTTGCTCAGCACAGAGCCTGGTAGCACCACAGGTGCTTAATAAATGCTTTTCACCCTGTTCCACAGCTTTTTGAGAGGGAGCTTCGAAGGTTTAGCCGAGCAGAGAAGAACCTAGAACTGAGCAGCCATGGCCTCTATGACCCAGAAAAGGTAGGAGCTGAGGCAGAAGGGTGACAAAGTGGAAAAGAAACCACTCTCTGCTCATCCTCTGGTCCCCCATGGCTGAGCAGGGAATGACACACAACCCTCACCCCACCTTGGGTCTTTGGGCTCTAGCTCCGGGTGGCTAATCCTCCCCCACACCTTTCCCTTTATGGATCCACGGCCCGCTCCAACCCAGAGAAATCCCTGCATTGAAACAAGAACTAGTCTGTGGGCCAGGCCTTGGTCATCCAGGACGGCAGAGGCAAATCGCAGCGGTGGTTAGGAAGGATGGGGGAGGCGGTGGTTAGGAAGGGTGCGGGATAGGCTGGGGAGCATGCAGACGAGGGTGACCAGAATGATAAAGGACCTTCAGTCTGTGCCATGTGAGAAGCAGTTGAAGGAACTGTGGGTATTCAGCCTGAAGACCTTGGAGGGGAAGGGAGAAATTGGGGGCAAGATAACTGTCATCTATCTGTATCCCCCTCCCTCCATCTTATCTATGTATCTATCCTTCCATCTCCTTCTATCCATCTGTCCATCTAGCTCTCTACCCCATTTATCCATCCATGTCCCTCCGTGCTATGTATCTGTTCATCTCTCTATCTAGCTTCCTTTTTCTATGCTATCTAGCTATCCATCTTTGTCTCTCTGTCTTCTAGTAGTTGAAAAACTGTCCCATACAGGAAGAATTAGAAATGTTCTGTTTGGCCCACGAGGACAGACCCCCCCCCCCAGCCGTGGGTAGAAGTCACAAAGAGGCTAGTTGAGGCCTGATGTCCTCAGCGTGAGAGCTGTCCAGCAGGGCAGTGGGCTACCTGGTGGGTTCCCCCTTCTCCCCTCCCACAGAGGCCAAGGGCCTTGTGGTGATGCTTCCTTTTGGAAGATGGCTTGGATAATGACTACTGGTCTCCTTCCCACCTCTAAATTCACTGCTTCCATCTTCATCCCCTGGGGGACTTGGTTGGTACTTGGACCCTGATGGTTCCTGTGCCCATTTTTGTCCTCGCTCGCCTATTTCAGAAGGAGTTCTTACCAGCAGCTTCAGAGGAAGACATCTTCACACACTTGGGCCTGGAGTACATCGCACCAGAACAGAGGAATGCCTGAATGCCTGGTCTCTCGTCCCCCACGTGCCCCCATTTTTGGGTAGCAAGAGAAGCGCACTGCCTGGGAACTGCAGGGATTGAGTGGGGCAGGAGGGGCCTACCCTGCCACATGCTGGTCTGCTGATGATTCCACCCTGCTCCCCTCCCTGGGGGTCCCAGAAAGTTATCTCTGGCCCTGAGAAGCTCATCTGAAAGAAGCCTGGGCTTCCTTGTGTCTAACCCCTCCGCATCCTGATCCTTGGGAAAGTGAAGATATATTAACATTAGTCTGGAGAATCTGAAAGTCCTCACATCTTTTAAAATCACTCCACCTGTGTGTCAGAGAAGGGGTTCCCAGCCCCACCTTCTTGCTCAGCCGGGGCTTTTGGGAGAATGGAATGCCAGAGTCAGGAGAGGCCTGGAATGCCTGGTCCAAAGTGCCTTTTAGAAATGTAGGGCCCATAATTCTTTGCCTTTTTTCATCCCCAGGGGTAGGGCATTAGTTGTTTACATGTAAATGCAAAAAAAAAAATTATGATTAAAGGGATGTCTATTTTTGCAAGGAACCACTGGCTCCCTTTGCTTTCTGCTGGTGTGGGCATCTATACTTCTCCAGTGGAAAGGTCCAAAGTGCAGATAAAGGGACTGAGTCTTCCATTGTGCACAGGGCATTGTTCTAGGGGTGAGGGAGGGCCACAAGAAGGTGAATCTTCACCTTCTAAGAAATACTTATGCAACCATGGGAAAATACATTCGAATGGACAAAGGAAAAAGTATTGATTGAATACTCAAGATGTGTTGGATTCTGTGCCAAGGGCTCTGCAAATACTGTCTGATTTAATCCTCACAACAACCCTGGAAGGCTGGTGCTATTATTATCCCCATTTTTCAGCTGAGGAAACTGAGGCAAACAAGTTAAGTGACTTGCCCAGGGTCACACAGCTGGAAAGCATCTTTAGTGGGACTTGAACCCAAGTCTTCCTGGAAAGTGCCACCCCACACACACCATGCTGCTCCCCACTTTCCCACTCCAGCTAGTGCGCCACCCAGATCCAGCCTTTCATCTCCCATCTTCACACTCCATGCCTGGGACAAACTTCCTCCTCATCCTGGCCTCTTAGGATCTGTTGTTTCCTTCTGCTCAGACACCACCTCCTGCAGGAAGCTTTCCCAGATTTCTGCCCTCCCCCACCACCACCTCCACTACACACACGGCCCATGCTGGTGGTCCACCTGCCTTACTTCCAAAATACCTTTTAAATTTACTTACCTTCATCTGCGTGGATTCCCTTTGCCTCAAAGGCAGGGGTGTGTCTCCTATCTTCATGTCTCTTAACCCCATATCTGTCTTTGTATCTCTTAACCTGCCAGACAGTTCTCATGCTTAGGACATCTGGCCTCTTTGTGACTTCTGCCCACGGCTGGGGGCTCTGTCCTCGTGGGCCAAACAGAACATTTCTAATTCTTCCTCTATGGGACAGTTTTTCAACTACTAGAAGACAGAGAGACAGAGATGAATAGCTAGATAGCATAGAAAAAGGAAGCTAGACAGATGAACAGATACACAGCATAGACAGAGATGGATGGCTAGATAGGATAGAGGGAGATGGAAGGATAGATACATGCTTCTGTTTGGGGAATTGCAAGGCATGGTGAGAAGGTCAAGATTTGTGCCTTTGAAGAGCTTGCAACCTAGTTGGAAAGAATGGAAAGGGATTCGATAACTTTCCTGTGCAAGGAAGTATTGGAAGGGGATGGAGGATACCTGGCCTCAGAGTCAGGGAGTCCTGGGTTCAAATCCCAACTTTGGCACCCATTCGTTGTCTCCTTGGTACTCTCTTTAGGTTTTCAGGATGAGTGTGGTTGGAGGGGGAAGGGCAGGTTAGGAAGGGCTTTGAACACCAGATAAAGGATTTTATATTTGATTTCCAAGGCAATAGGGAAGCACCGAAGTTTGAGTTAGCAAGATGACGAAGTCAGACCTGCATTTCAGGACAATCCCTTTGGTGGCTAAATGCAGGATGGATCAGAGTAGGGAGAAACTGGAAGCGGGCAGACTCAGCAGCAGGCTGGTAACAAGAGTCCAGGCAGGAGGGGACACTGGTCTGCAGCAGGAGGATTCAGGCTCAGAGGAGAGAAGGGAACATCTTTAGAGATCATCGACAGGCCTTGGCACCATGTTGGATATGGGGGTGAGAGGAGGTGGGAGACAGTGAGGAGTCCAGGATGACTCCTGAGTTTCCAGCTTGAGGTATTTGAGAGGCTGGGGTTACCATCTACAGTGGTTGGTAGGAGGGGGGAGGGGGAGGGTTTGGGGGGAAAGATAACGACTTCTATCTTGCATATATTGATTTAAGACATCTGCTGGACATCCAAGTCGAGACGACTGGAAGGCGGTTGGAGATGAGCCATCGGAAGTCAGCAAAGAGACTGGGGCAGGATAGGTCGGGTTGAGAATCATCAGCATAGAGTTGGTCATTAAATCCATGGTGATGAGATCACCAGGTGATTCAGGGAGCACACGGGCAGGACTGGTTGGTAGGAGTCATGGTATAGAACTGGTCCAGGGCTAGTATGAGGGAGAGACGACCAGGGCGCTGCCACTGGCCAGAATGGGAGATGGGATGTAGAGGGAGACCCTGGGGATGGGAAGAGTCAAAATTCAGTTTTCAAGTACTAACTCCTCAAACTATTACATTTGGGATGTCAGAACTTTTAGGCATGTGAGGTCCCTGAGACCTAAGGCCTATTTCTGCAAACTGAGAGGGGGCTTCTCACTCCTATCACCTCTCAACCCCGCCCCTCCCCCCCAGCTTGGACAAGGCATTTGTGTATCACCATGGTAACAGCACTGTCACCTTTGCCCATCTCTGCCTGTGGCCTCTAGAACCCCCTCCCTAACCCAGCTTCCTGGGTGCCCTGGGGGGGGACCTCTGTTTTTCTAGACCCCCCAGAAGGCCCATACCACTTGCCATCGCAGTGTATGTCAGCCCAGAGGGTGGGGCTTCAGCATTAGAAAGCCTGAGACACCTAGACCCCCCAAGTTACTCCTTGATCAGGCTTCCTGGCGCTCCCTCAATGCTTTAGGGCTCTGAGGGTGGGAGCCAAGATGGCCCCCCGGGTTCCACTCATTCCCTCAGATGGCCCCTCTCACCTTTACACCCAAACTCAGATCATCTTGCCACATCGCCCCAGGCCCAGAGGCCCCCAGACCCTGACTCAGGCTAAGGGAGTCCCTGGGCAAGGGGCCCAGCTCAAGACTTATTTTGGACAGATCCATCACTGGAGTCAACTCTCAAAAGTTATTTTGAGGCTGGCTCCCTTCTGCCAGCCTTGGGCTCCTCCTTCCCGCAAGGCCACTGACCACCTGCCACTGTCCATCCCCCTCCCACAGGCCCAGAATGCCAGCTGGCAATTAGTCAAAGGGGGAGGGGTGGAGTCAGAGCATCATAAAGCCAGGAACACTTGGCCCATAGACTGTGCTCCGCTGCATTTCAGAGCTGTCTCCACTACCCACATCCTCTCTGCTTTGCCCGCCACTGCCATTGCCATGCCCACCCACCGGCTGGTGATCGTCCGCCACGGCGAGAGCACATGGAACCAAGAGAATCGTTTCTGTGGCTGGTTCGATGCAGAGCTGAGCGAGAAGGGGAGGGAAGAGGCCAAGCGTGGAGCCCAGGCCATCAAGGAAGCTGGCCTGGAGTTTGACATCTGCTACACCTCGGTACTGAAGCGTGCCATCCGCACCCTCTGGATCATCTTAGATGGTGTGGACCAGATGTGGGTGCCCGTGGTGCGGACCTGGCGCCTGAATGAGCGCCACTACGGTGGCCTCACAGGCCTCAACAAAGCAGAGACCGCCGCCAAGCACGGGGAAGCACAGGTCAAGATCTGGAGACGCTCCTTTGACATCCCACCCCCACCCATGGATGAGACGCACCCCTACTATGCAGTCATCAGCAAGGTGAGAGAACAGATGCATGGAACCCGGGGCTGCTCCCTTCCTCAGGCCGAGGAGAAAGAAGGGAGGGTTGGAATATGAGGACAGTTAGTGTGCAGAGAAAGCATTGGGACCCCTGGTTAAGGATGCATCTTTGGCATTGTCTCTATTGCCTCCAATAGGAGCGGCGCTATGCTGGTCTGAAGCCTGGGGAGCTGCCCACTTGTGAGAGCCTGAAGGATACTATTGCCAGGGCTCTGCCCTTCTGGAATGAGCAAATCGTCCCCCAGATCAAGTCAGGGAAGAGAGTTCTCATTGCTGCCCATGGCAACAGCTTACGAGGCATAGTCAAGCACCTGGAAGGTAAGATCTCTGTGACTCTGTCCCTGGCAGTGGGAGCTGCCTGTGGCTACCCTGCAATGCCCTCCTGTCCCAAGCCCTGCAGGCTCCTGATCTGGGCTTGAGCTCCTCCCCAGGTGCCCCACCTCCCAACTAGGAACTAGCCTTGGAGCCAAGGCCATACAGAGAGCCTGGTCCCCACTCCAGATGCTCAGTTCTTAATTAGCCTGTACAGATTTCTTGATTGCTCTTGGAGATAACTTAGCCAGAATAGGATGTGGCCCAATGGGCCTGAATCAGCCAGTTTTGGGGGTGATACACAGATGCCAGGACCCCAGAGAAGTGCCTTACTGCATTTGGGCCTCACCTTCCAGGACCGCTGAATTCATGTTGGCCTTACAGAACTCAGCAGCACCTGTCACTGCCAAATACTCCTTGGGAGGGAAGACCCTTTTTCTTATGTCAGCTGAGCCCAGACCTCAAGGCTTGGGGCACAGGGTAGGGTGGGGATGGATGACCAGACAGGTAGGAAATGAGGGACTGAGGCTGCTACACGTGACTCAAGCTTCTCTGTGCCTCAATTCCCCTGTGAAACAAAGGGGTTGGGCTCCAAGGTCCCTTTAGCTCTAGACCCCTGGCTTGGGATTTAGAGTTCTAAAACAAGTTTTAAACAACAGATGTTCTACACTTGAACAAGCCCAACTGCCTCTGTAGATCTGTGAAATGTGAAGTTTAGACTAGGTGGTACACTAGACAGAATGCCAGGCCTGCAGTCAAGATCCGAGTTCAAATCCAGCCTTAAACACTACCTAGCTGTGTGACCCTGGGAAAGTCACCTAACCCCTGTATGCCTCAGTTTCCTCACCAGTAAAATGAGAATAGTAGTACCTATCTCCCAGAGTTGTTGTGAGGATCAAGAGATTTGTAAAGTGCTTCTCAAAACTTAACATGCTATACAAACACTATGATTACTGTCAGTTTGAAAAGTATAAAGCTGACTTTGCAGTGCCTCATCAGTTAGATATTCTTAAATGATCTCTCAAGTTTCCCCCAAAGTTAATATTCTTTGCTTCTACGTTCTGACACCATGCAGCTGTCTGCTTCCGTTTCTTTCCTCAACACCCCAGTGCCAATTTTGCCTGAAACAAGCCACCATTTCCCCCAGGGGACACTCCTTTCAGTGACCATCAATCACGTTGAGTTGCACTCACCCCCACCTTGAAGGGAGTGGGGAGGGTAGGAATGGACGTGTCCATATACGTGTAAGAAAGAGGACAGGGTGTTAACATCCGTATGTAAATTACCTGGACATGTTGGTGAGAATAAGGAATAGAAGAAAGAGCTGCCTCTACCAGAGGTGGGAACCCACTGCCTTGAGGCTGCAGGTTCCCCACCCCTGCTCTGGGTTCTATCTTAAGGCCTTCAGGGAGTTCTAGCCTCAGTCATAGGGCTATTAAGGGCCAGGACTCAAACTCAGTCTTATGAGTGCAGGTGGGTGGGAGAGTGGAGATGGTCGGTGGTCACTGAAGCAAGCACCAGCTGCTAGTGTCACAAATGAGTGGCCAGGGACAGACATCTGGCATCTGCAAGTACCTAGTTTGCCCCAGAGCTAACCTAGATGTTGCATGGGGAACTGGCCTTCTTTTGTCCCCTTGGGGGCACATTAGGTTGTGGCCTGACTTTGAGAGGTAAGGGTGGCCAGAGCTGGGTGTGGAACAAGAGGGGCTTCTTTTCTCAAGAAGCCCCACCCTTTATCTTGGCAGCTTTAGTAGACTGAGGTCTGACAGAGCCTAGAAATGAGGAGGCAGGCTTTTCATCCTCTTCCTTCCTAGGTTTCTCAGAACTTTCCCCCTCATGGAATCCATTTGCAGTCCCCAAGGAGAGAAATGGGAGGGGAAAAAAAGGATTTAGGATGGGGTGTAGAGAAGGGGTAAGACTTGGGCATGGCCCGATCAGCAGGCATACTTGCTGTACAAATCCAGCTCAGACAAGCTGGTCCCCTCAGACCTCCATTGCTTTCTTCTTTAGCACCCAGGTCCCCCCATTTGGGTGCTCACAGTGGCTGAGAGCACAAGCTTTGCCCTGCTGTCTCTTGAGCTCTAAGGATCAAAGCATAGGCCAGGCAGCAATTTTGCTTTCACCTAGGTGCCTCAAGGTCCAGCTGTCACTTAACCCATGACCTTTTGGAAGGAACTGAACCAAGCATGCAACTTTGGTGGCATTTATTTCCATAGCCCCGCCCAGTGGCAAATAAGAGATCTGGAGGCAAGGACACCTGGGTGAACTCTGAGGAGATGCACAACCCCCAAGGGAAAATCTTTCCTTATAATGCTTCATAGCAGCCTCCTCCCCCAAATCAGGGTCGAGGCCAGATCTTGTCTCCCCAGCTCAGGAAGTGACCACAAGAGGAGCCCACTTCTTGGCTAACTAGGTGGCCAAAGAGGGGTCTCCTGCTCTCGGTCTGTGACTTTTACAAACTCAGGTTTCTTGCAGCTCTAATATTTGATCATTCTTAGCAATAATATGGCCCAATTTTCTCATCTAATGGATGAAAAAACCACCCCAGGTAGACAGAGGTGGCCGCTGCTGGGGCTGGGGTTTATGTTAGGTGCAAGAGGAGGTAGATTACACACACACACTCACACACTCCCCATGGCTCCCTCAGAGGATCCTCCAGGAAGCAGCTCTCCAGCCCCTAGCCCACTATACCCAGGCTGATCCAAAGACAAAGGGGTTGGCTTACATGACCTTGTAAGGTCTATTCCAGTACTAAATCTAGGATCCCGTGACCTTCATTTTTTTTTTAAAATGCCAACCAGATCCATTTTAAGTATTTAATAGACTTTCACTTATTTCTGTTACTTGTGGCCTGGATACTAATGGTTGGGTTTTAACTCTTTGAATCGGTTCATCTGTGATCCAGTCCCTAAACGTCTTGTAACACATTCACTCTGGAGAGGCAGTGTGGTGGAGTGGGACTAGATTTGGAATCAAAGCCCTGGTTCAGATTCCAGTTCAGCAACTTGCTCCCCGTGTGACCATAAACAAATGCTCTAAGGCCCCTTCCAGCCATGTCCAGGATCCTGTCAACTTCTGAAAAAGAAATGAAGGAAAACCTTGAAAGGATGAGACGATTTCAAGGTGGCTTCATTTGTTGCTCCCTCAGGCAAATTAAAAGCTTATTCAAAGGTGAGATAACTGTGCCCCTGGAGTTATGAAAAGTTCCATTAACAGCCATGGGTTTTTCAAGTTCAAAGCCAAAGAATTCCTATGGCATCTTTAAGAGAAATGCAGATGTTGGCATAAATGTGCCGTCCTTCCCACTTTTTTCTAAGAGCAGGCTCTTTTTAATAGAATTTTCATAGTGTGCTGCCCTGTAGGCCTTCTCAAAATACATCAGAAGCAGCTGGCAAGTTGTCGGAAAAGCTGATGGAGCAAAACCCCAGGCACCTCGGGTTACCCTGTGGCCAGCCAGCCTGCAGCCCCTAAACTTGGCTGGCCGTAGCACTCATACGCTTTTTTCCCTTTAAACTGACAAGTGTTACAGACTGCAATTAACCTGTATACAGTTCATTCACTCTCCAGGCCAAAAATCTAAAAAGCGTGACATTTTGAAATTTTTACTGCTCTGGGCCTTTTTCCTTTAGGGAGCCCAGGACAGAGCTACTGAGGGATAACATACTGGCAACTCCACTTCCTTGAGGATTCTCTTGGTGTTAAGGCAAAGTAGGCAGCATTTGGCAGGGTCCGATTTGTACTTGTAATAATAATCCATCTCCTGAAAATGCAGATCTCAATTTGCAATTGCACTTCAGAGAGGGGTTTCTGAATGCCATCTGTTTTGCTGTTACGAAAGTACTCATTTCAAGCGTTCCCTTGGAAAGTGCCCTGTGTGTGACCACTTTTTGGAGAGACAAGGCATCAATCTCACCCATTTTCAGCCTAAGGCTGAAATTCAATTTCCTAACAAGATTGGTCTGATGTCCTTCGATCATCCCTACGTCAGTGCGGGCTGGGAAAGACACTAGACATGTAATACGATAGGAAAGGACCAGAGCAAAGAAAGCTTTACTCTCCAAGTGTCATTTTATCCAAAATTTTCAACTAACTCCAGGTATAAGCACCCAGGAAATAACATTTATGATACCTATGAAACCCTCTAGTCCAGTGCCATGCCTTCTTGCCTCAAACCTCCAAGCCAACAGGCCTATATAGATAAGTGAGCTAAGAACTGAAAAGATAATTTTAATAAGCTAAAACACTGAGGGGAAAAGCTGTTAAAAAAAACTGCAGGGATCACCACAGGAAAAGAAGACTGGGGTGACTGAAGAAAGGGAGAACAGTTATTACTGCCATTAGAAAACCAGGTTTTTTAAGATTGTTTTGTTCTTACTCCAAGTTATTTGTACCCTGAAAAATTTTCTCGTTTTCCTTTCTCCAGCAAGGTTTCTTTCCACACCTCAGGATGAGTCTTTCTCATTGATTCCATGACCATCAGAATGGAGTAAATAAGGCGGCATGTTGAGGTCTTCCTTTTCCTAATTGTGTTCAAATCCAAGTGTCTGAGAGCCCAAAGTTGGGTCCCAGCAAAGCAGTGTATAGTAACTCAGAACTTAACCAGTTGACTTACATACAGTAAGCTTTTCAGAAGGTAAGAAAGGTATATATTATATCGGGCCTAAGTTTGCTGAAAATGCACTGCTATCAATTTATTTTATGGATATTGTCTGGACACAACAGATCTTTCCCAACAAACACCCAAGTACACTACACATGCCCCAAAGACAGTGACTATCGTGCCACCTTTCACATTTGGAATTGGCCAACTGTTAAGAGAACCAGCAAGCCTACTAGGCAGAATCAGGAGCTACTCAGAATGAGTTCTTGATTTTGTTCAGAAAGTTCAGTGAGGAATTATCATCCACAAATAGCGAGTGAGATGGCAGGTACCCTTCCAGAGAAGAAAAGAACATCCCAGGTTAATGAAATTTTTTTTTTTAACTCTTCATGGTTAAATAGTGTGAATTCCTGCTTTTTTGCGATTTTTCTTTTTGCTCTGGGAATATGATGAGGCAGATAGCAAAGAAGCTTGTACGAAACAACAATTCCTGAAGCTTTCGATGATGAGAAGCACAGGTTCTCAACAAATGAGCACAACATTTCAGGTCCAGAGTTGTAAACAGGTCCCAGGCACTGGTAAGGAACTCGGGGGCATTTCTGATAGACAATAAAGTTGTTTTCCACACACATGCACACAAGCCCACAGAGGGGTGTGGCTTTTCTTTCACATAGTAAGTTAGGGACAAGGATGGAACAAGAACTCTGTTCTCTATGTTGTTTTCATACCTCGCTGCTTCATACACAGTGGCAAAGCTGCAAGCTATAATATTCAGTGAGCAGAAGCTGGCAAGAGGGCCAGGTGCTCAAGCCCCTAGGGATTCACACAGGAAACCCATCTTCCCAAACATCAAGCTCTTGTCACCAACGAGCAACAATAAACATGATAAATGGTAACGAGGGTAGGGACGATGCCAGGTATGTTTGGTCACTGATTCACATCCCACCTAGGATTCTAGCATCTAAGACCTTGCCCATTCCAGCCCTACCCACCCTCCATTTTTCCTGAGTTTTGCTCTCATTCCCTCTTCCTTTGTGTGAAGTGTTTGGGATGCTAGCTTGGAGCAAGCATACCATTCCCTGGAGAGCAAAGGACAGAGGGCACTCTATTCCTTTGTAGTCTCCCAGAACCCCACCATGCTGGACTTAATGTCACAGGGACCAAGGTCTGAATCTTGGCTAAATCCTGGGCCTCACTTCCCTCATCTGCAGAATCACTAGATGCCACCTAAGGCCCACAATCGATGATCTTTTGTACTTCCAGTGTCTAAAATCCAAACAGAGGATGGGGAGGGAGTGTCCTCTGAGTAGGTTCTATGTGAAGAAATACATTTTGTGTTTGATGCCCGATAGCTACGGGTGTCTTGGATTGAGAGCTCAACCCCACAACTGTCTCCTGAGCACACTGGGTGGAGCCCACTGCTGGGTGAGGATGCTAAAGGTCATGTTGCTATTCCAGGCAGACGCGATAGCATGAGACCAGACTGGGTCAGGTTTCCACAAGTAGCTCCCTGCCCTTCCCATGCTAGGGGGAAAGCCACTCTCCTCCCTTTTAGCCCAAGAATTCACCACTTGGCCCAAACCCTGTCATGCCCAATACCTCCCAAACTGGGCCAGCTAAATAAATCTGGGTTCAAAGCCACTGAGACACCAGACAAGTCACCTATGGTCCTCAGTTTCCTCATCTGTCTTCTCCAGCTCTAGGTGACAGGAAGCACCTGGGCCTTAAGAACAGAGCAAGACACATTGGGATGAGCCATCCCACCCCTCCCCCAACACATGGAGCACTTAGTGCTAGTTTCTTCAGCATGACCTTTCTTCACTAACTTTAGGATTTTGCTGTTGAGCGGGGATTTGCTTTAGGGCCAGCTGGCCCAGGCTATAAAGGTCACTGGAATGCCAAGGAGGTTATCATCACTGTCCACTACATGGGGCCCAATCATTGCTCCTGACCTGACCCCACAGTACTACTTCCTGGGTGATTCCCAGGAGGCAGGAAGTCAGGAACAATGCAGTAGGCTCACTGCTGATTCCTCTGCTGTTCACAGGCATGTCAGACGAGGCCATTATGGAACTCAACTTGCCCACTGGGATCCCCATCGTGTATGAACTGGATGACCAGCTGAAGCCCACTAAGCCCATGCAGTTCCTTGGGGATGAGGAAACAGTCCGGAAGGCCATGGAGGCAGTAGCTGCCCAGGGCAAGGCCAAGTAATAGCCTGGAAGCAAACTGTGCAATAAAGTCACCTCCACTCATTCCTCCTGTTGAGTCTGAGCAGGTGTCTGACCCATGGGCAAAATCGAGGGGCAGAAACACTTGGGAAATGGTCCTGTGCACATCTGGGAGGACTGTGAACAGGACAAGACCCTGAGTAGCTAGTCATCACAAAGGAAGCAAAGGCATCACACTCTTAGCTCTGCCTCTGGTGACACTATCCCAGCACCCTCAGATCAAACAGTCACATCCCTGGCCAGTATTGGCCCCGTCAGCTTCTGTGGTACATGGCAGCCACAAAGTAGCTGCAGGATCAGGGAGGGCTGTGGGAGGCAGGACCTTCCCTGTGTTTGTAGCTGCTTACTACAATGAATGACCAGTGCCATCAACACTCCCTGGATCTCTCCTCCATCCAGTGAAGCCTAAGGAGGCTCTCCACCTTAGGATGGAAAGCTGCCCAATCCAAAATGTGAAGGAGCTAGTCCAATCTTCGAACAGGTGACAGCAGAACACAGCGGGGTCCCAGAATTGGTGGTGCTCTCAAACCCAACATCTGAGGGACGCCAAACACGATGGAATCGCCTACCCGCAAGAGCATGGTTCTAGAGCTTAAGCTAGTTTGTATATGTTCCAAGGTCCCCCACAGAAGGCCACTACATTGTTGGGCAAATGGGGCTAGTTTTTATTTGCCTAAAGCTGTGGGATGAGATAGAAATGCGGAAAAGCAAGCAGCCAGAGCTGGGAAGGGCTATGACGAACCCAGCTCTTGAGTCTAAGTGTTCCCAAGCCCAAGTTCCTGTGGCCTACCTATTGATTAAAATACTGGGAGAAAAGACTCTTGTTACAAAGACACAGACAAATCACATTGCAGGGTGTGTCATGTTTGTAGAAATTTCCACACATTTGATTCATGTACTCTACCGGTGCAGGCTGTCAGCCCTGGCCCACACACACTGCGGCCAAGGGAATAGGAGAATGGAATGGAGAGAGCGGCAGATTAAAAAAACAAAACCCCAAAACAAAATCCCAAACTGCCTCCAAACCATGGTAACCCAGGCTGGTTTTGGTCATATACGAAAATAAAAACATTTCCTAAATTCATTCTACCCAAAAGGTCTCTAGTAACAAGCGCTGCAGCCATCACCCCTCGAAAGCAAGAGGAAAATCAAGAGAGGGCCAGACTCACCAGGGGCCCCCAGAGGTGCTGAGGAAGGCTGACACAGCCAGGAGGGCTCAAAGGCTGTGAAGGGAAAGAGGGCTTAACTTAATCACCACCAACAGGGACAGAAGTTTAGGGGACACTGGCAAATCAGACAGGCCCAGGCCTCCCTCTGAGGATGTGAAATCACCAGGTTATTGCTGTAATGGGGGAGACCAAACTACAGGCCAGCAGAAGGGACCCCAAAGCCTGGAAAGGCACTGAATGGAGTCGCCTCACCACTTCAGCAAAAAAAAAAAAGTCTTGTGGAGGCTGGGTGTTCACAGGTCCCCCATTCCCCCCAGCCCAATGGATGTCTTGTCAGGCAATACCGCCCTAGCACCCAACCTCCAGGGCAGGTAACATGCTGCGTCAGTGGAGTGAAGGAATGACCTGGAGAGTCCAGAACCCCATCAATGGGCAGCCCTCACTCGATAAGCTCCACATAGTTGGCAGGAAACATGCCAAAGTGGCCATCTGGGCCAAAGCCACGCCACCAGCCCTCATCGATCACTTCAATTCCTGTGATGAGGTTTTCAGGGTCGAAGGAGATCTCTGTGTCATCGGCTAAAAGAAGAGAGCAGAGCAAAAACACTGATTAGGAACAGCCTCAGGGATACCTCGTGAGCCAGGTGGTTCACCTATTCATTCCCCACTCAGCCCCTGCCTCCAGAGCCCCAGCCCCTGGAGGTCTTCGGGTCTGTGGATGACAGAGGCAGAAGGGCCCCCAGAGGCTAAGCCTAGCCCCCCTATACAGCAGTGCTGGTGTGGACTCCACGTCTAGGGAGGGCTGTCCCCTGCGCCTCACAAAGGACCCTAGGTTCTAAAGGCTGTGCATGGGCTCCGGCAGTTAAAGCTGACTGAGCTGGGAAGGCTCTTAGCTGGAGCAGACTGTCCTCCAAGCACCAGAGAACTCAATTCAGAGGCTCATGGTCAGCCTGGAGACCAGGCGACCAAGGAGCCCCAAAAGATGGAAGACCATCTACTAAAGAACTAAGGCTTTGATCTGTGCTCATGGGAGGATGCCCACAAGGGTGAAATCAAAGCCCTTTAAAGTAGGGACAAAAAGCAAATCTACGATTCTTGCTAGAACCACCGTCCCCCATAATACCAGCCCCCAGATTCAGCTTCAGTGGAGTTGGGATCCTGCTTTGATACTAAGTGACAAGAAGCAGTTCAGTTCCCTGGGTCTGTTTTCTCATCTGCAAAGCCAGGATATTAATGCTTGTCCCCTGCATCCTAGGCTCCGAAGTAGTAATGGGTGTAAGAGCATTTTGAGAACTTGAATGTGCTATACATTACACATACACACACACATGCAGGCACGCATACGCACGCACATAGAGAGAGAGAGAGAGAGAGAGAGAGAGAGAGAGAGAGAGAGAGAGAGAGATTTTCCCTCCTCTTCCTGACACAGGCACGCCTGCTCCCACCCTGAGCTCTCCTCTGGAGCTGCAGATGGCTCTCACCATGCTTTGGCCCCTGGACCCTGCCCAGGCAGACAGCACATGTCACACGTCACACATGCAGGCCTTACCAGCCTGGTAGTCATACAGGGCCCTAGCACAGAGGCCCTTCTGGCCCAGCTCTGGTCCCGGCTTGTAGTGGTCAGTATACTCATAAGTAGCCTCTTCCTCTACCTGTCCAGGGAAGGTAAAAGGAGAATGGTTTCTTTTCCAACAATGTAACCTGCCCACCCTCACCTCTCTCTCTCCTGGTGCTGCCCAAGAAAGACTTCTAAGGGGGAGGGGGAGCAGCCTCCCTGTACAGGGAGAAGTTGAGGCTGATGAGACAAGTCTTCTGAGGGCTGGGGAGTTGCTGCCTCCTGCCCTCCCTCCTCTGTGGCCCACGCAAAATGTCAGGTCCTGGATCACGACCACTGCCCTCCCCCTTCCTGCTTAGCAGAGCAAAGCTGCCGGGTCTGATGGTCTTTGTGTGGCCTAAAGGGCTCCAACTGAGCACCATTTTTGACCATGATTCCCAAAGGAAGATGCTGAAGCATTAACCTGCGGGGGCTCCTCATAGAGATTATCTTGCTCTGGAGGATTCTCATACAAGCTTTCTTCTTCCACCTGCCCTGGAGAATGAGGGGCATCACCAGGGCCCTGCTGCACTTGGAAATCTGAGAACAAAGTGATTCCATCAGCCACACTGCACCCGAGCACTCCTCCTCCCACTCACTCCCAAGGCCCAGAGGCTGCTTCAGAAGACTTAGACACTTCCTATCACCACCCTTCCATAAAAAACCAAACAGAGTTACTTGTTGCAGGCTCTGGGGAAGCTGGGCTGGCTTCTCTGGTAATAGAAACTTCTGGCTGGGTATGCTGCCTCTGCAGGAAGGGGCTCCGAATCTTGCCTAGGAATTCAGACAGTGAGATACATCAGGTCAAACATGAATCTGGAAAGGAAGATAAAAGAGCCTGAAGTCTCATTAACTATTCATTTTCTTTCTAGGAGGCAGTGTGATATAACCGACAGGGAACAGGACTTGGGAGAAAGACCTGCAATCAGACCCTACCTCCAAAACCTTCCCGTATGACCCTAGGCAAATCACTTGACGCCTCTGGGGCCGTTCCCTCATCTGTAAAAGGTGGGGTCCCAGCTCTGAACAGACTTCTACTTCTACTATTAGTACTTCACATGAAGCAGTACATACGCACGGTCCTCAAAATAAATGCCACTGCTAACAAATGCTGATCAGACTCAAAATAAATGGGCCCAGGCAGGTCTTCACTGTCCTCTTGCCCCCACCATATTCCCACTCCACACTGTTGGGATGACCCAGCCCACTTCTGCAATGGACACAATCAGCGTCTTTCCTCCAGGGCAGCCTTCTCTGGACCATCCATCATCCTCTCTCCTCCTTCACTAGGACCATATTAGACCTATTCTCACTCTTCACTAAAGCTCATTTCTCTCACTACAGTTAATTAAATTCTTCCCAGCCTCCCCCTCTCCACTGTCTCTAAGGTCATCTTCCTCCCCCTGTCCATCCATCTATCCCTCCCTCCACTCTCTCCTCCCCACCTCTTCATCTCCACCCCTGTCCCCTAACCTCTTAAGAGGCCACCACTGACTGACCTCCTGACCAGACTCCAGCAGCCTTGGCCCAGGCCTCGAACCCTCAGGCTCTCTTGGGCTGAAGCCTGCTGCTCCCTTATTCCAAACCCTGGACCCATCTCCCCAGGCTTCTTGGAAGGCTCCTCACTCTGTTGCCAAGCTCTTCATGTGGATTCAGGCCTTAGTCCTCCCATTTCTCTAGATTCTCCTCCTTGGCAATCTTTTGCTTTCATGGCCTTGATCACCTTTTGGCCTCCAAGCGTGTCCTCTTTTCTGACAGTCAGGTCACTCCGCACATGCCCATTCAATGTCCAAAGCCAGGATCAGCTTTCCTCCTAAGCCTAGTCTCTTCCGACATCATTATTTGTGTTTGTGACACCACACTGACCGACTCCCCACAGCGAAAGCCTTAAGGTTATCTTTGGAATGTAGAGGTGAGGGAGGAAGGGGAGTGTCTGTTCTCTCCTCTCAGTTACCATGGCCACCACCCTCAAACAAGCCTCGTTAATGCACCTGGAAAATGAGGCAGCCTCCTCAGACATCTTGCCACATCTGTTCTCATACCACAAGTGCAAGATCGGATCCTGTCGTTCTTCCACCAGGAAATCACTGCTTCCACGAGGAAGTCCAGGCTCTCCTGCCTGGCATTCAAGGCCCTCCACAAGACAGTACCAGTCTCCTTCCTCATACTGCCCCCTCCCTCAGCCGGTCTCTCTGCCCCCTGGGTGGGCACTGCACCCATCCTGGAGCCCTGCCCAGCCTCTGCCTGTTGAATTTTCATCCATCCTTTAAAGTTCAACTCAAACGAAACCCTCCTCTAGGAATATGGCCCTGAGCTCTCAGTTAGCAATGGACTTCCACTCAGGCCTCCTTCTTTGGTCCTCTCTAGAGCCCTTCTCAAGCTGCAATGTATACCAGCTGTCTTTTCTCCATCATGCCCCCCCCCCCCGAACTACAAAGTTCAGGGGCAGGGACCACTTCTTACCTAAACCTTCTATCTCCCTCCACCGGGGTCTGCACACAGCAGGCACTCAATACATGAATGTGCACAAACACAGGAAATGAAGGTCAGGCTCAGCAAAAGCCCAGTTCTCCTGCATCCCAGGGCCAAATCAAGCGATGGGATCTCACTCTCTCTCCCTGTTATTTCCTAAGAGCCCCATCGAGGCCAGTAAATGTGGTTTAGGAATAGGGGAAAGGAGGTGGAGAGATGGATGATGGAAGAGGCCCCAGGTCCAAGGCACCTCCCTGCACCTTGCTGGAGAATTATTCCAGGGAAAAGCAAGATGGGGATCTGCTCTGTCCTGATTAAACAGCAGTCTGAAGTCCTGTGGGGCACAAAGGCTTAGCCACTTCAGTTCCTGAGCACCCTGCCACCAACCTCCCCTCTTTGGAAAGGCGTGAAGGGCTCCAGGGCTTGGACAAGGAGCAGATGGGAAGACAGGCACACCAGGACATACAGAAGGGTCTCTGAAGCTAGTCTTGGCACAGAACAAAACCTGAGTCGGACAGGATCTGAGAATGCGATCTGGGCTAGTCCCCTAACTAATGTAATTAATTCCTTCTACAACAACTCCCATTACACCTCTGCTTGAACACCTTTAGTGATGGGAAACTTACTACCTCAGGAGGCAACGGAAAAGCCCCGATATTTGTCAAGTCTAAAGGCTGTCTGCTGGGTTGTCTGAATTCTCATCTCAAGATATGGTTGAACAGAAGCCAGGAAGGACATTCAGAGTATCCCCAAGGCAGTGCCAAATATTTCTATAGTAGCTTCAAAGCTATCGGTTTACAGTCTTGTTCTCTAAAACAGAGGTGTCAAACACACAGTTCATGGCCCCACTGCAGGTGCAACACACTTGAGTACAGGTCAAACCAGATTAAAATGTAATTGGAAAATATTTAACAAAATAGATAAAAAGACAACAGAACAGAGATAATGCCAACACATGAGCCCCTGTCTCTCCCTGAGTTTGATATCCCACCCCCACCCCCCAGTCTAGAGGAGGACAAGTCACACCGTATGCTTCCACTGGCTCCTCCCTGACCCACCATGACATGAGCTGGGGGCCTGGTGGCCTTCCCTGACAACACCCATACCAAAGTAGCTATATGAAACCCTTCTCACCTGGCTGAGAGCCCAGAATGGAAGTCGTGGACATTGCTCTCTCCTTCTGCTTAAAAATATCACGTGGGTTTGCCGGTCGATGAGATGCTGCCTCCTGGGGAAGAGGGAATGTACATGAAAATACAAGCTGCCTGGGCACATTTGCACAGCACTGAATTCATCAAGTGCTTTCACACAATGCCCTTAAGGAGTGGGCAGTCAAAGGATTATTACCCCCATTTAACAGTGAGAAAACAGGCAAAGAGAAAAAGTGATGGGCTCATGACTCATTAAACAAAGTTAGTAAATCATGGCCTTGGGGCCCAGTCTTAAAATCTTCTGCCTGATGACAACTGGTCTCTCCAGTAATCATACCTGCAAAGTGCTGTTGAGGCTTCTTAGCCACTGGGCTAAATACTGACCACCCTTGCAGCCCTGGACTCCAGAATGGGAAAGCTAAAGGGTGTCTGAAGCCTCTGAGAGCATCAGACTTGGCTCCCTTCAACCTCTCCTCCATGAGAAGAAAAGAAGAGATGAGAGACCCTGGGCCAGGACAGAAGCGCCACCATTCATCCAGTCTTGTCTGGACATACTGCTCCATCGGTGCCTCAGCACAGCTCAATCCTCCCATCATCTTATCTGCCTCCAAGCCGAGCTCTCCTATTTGAGGCTCTCCTGCCATCCTCTGTACCCTCTGGAAGGTGCCTGGGGTCCCAACCCCAACTCCTCCCCCACCCATAGAAGCCAGTAAGCACCTTTAGGGCAGGTACTGTTTGTCCCCCTCTCCCCAGTGCCTAGTACAGTGCAGGGGTTGGACTCGGGTTTGATTAAAGATCCCAACTCTTCGAGACATACAAATATCATCCCTATTTCACAGATGAGGAAACTAAGCAGGAGGAAGCTTGAGGGCCTGCCTGGGACCCCACAGCTCAGTGGTCTGCCTCCCAATGGACATGTGTCTGTCCTCAAGTCTCATGGCCCGGGCATCGCTCACTTCAAGCTAAAGGTGGCAAGAAGACTCCAAATGTCAAAGGCAAGCTCATCCTCACCTGTTGCTCCTTTGAAATCTTTTCTTGCTCCTGCTCATACTTCCTATCAGGTGAATTGGGTAAGAGGAAGAAGAAGTAATGTTAGAGTCAAATTTAATACTTCCAGCTAACCCTGACCCTCTCTCTGCTTGAGGAAACTCCTCTTGGCTAGTATTTGAAGGGAAACCCTCAGTAAAGAGCAGAGGGCTAGCCATTCTCTCTGAAGACAGAAGAGAATGTGGTGGGGAACAAATGATGGGGTATGAATGTCACTCGTGGAATACTCTGTGATAGGATGCATGAGGAAAGAAGTGGCTTCAGAGAATCTAAGGAGTAGTGAAGGAAGAAGAAACAGGAGAACAAGGAACTCTGAAAGCCTCCAGGACTCGGACGGCTGCTGGAGGACCCAGGAGGGAACATGCTCCCCATCTCCTAGCAGAGATGGGCACGTAGATTTTTCTGGATATTGCCAATGTGGAGGTTTGTTCTGACTATGCTCATTTGTTACAGGGATTGTTTTCTGTTTTTTTCCCAGTGAGGGAGGAAGTGGAATGAGGTGGGAAGAGAAAAACTGTTAACTTAAAGAAAGTTTACAACTAAAAAAGAGGACTTTGGCCCCAGCCTTCACCTCTGGGCATCAATCTCATGGGCATGTTCCTGGTAGCGCCGCTCTCGGTCAGCTGCCTCCTGCAGCTCCCGCTCCCTGCGCTCCTGCTCCAGTCGCTGACGCTCTTCCTCAGCCCTTCGTTTCTCCTCCAGCCGCCGATTCTCCTCATCCTTCTGTGGGGACAATGACGCCGATCCTTAGGTGTCCTTACCAGCTCCAGAACAGGGAGAGGCAAGTCTGTGCGCACCTCCCACTCACCCCCCATTGTCCTCTCTCTACACAATGGTCACCAGGAAGGGCAGACAGCGCTCAGCCGCCTCTATCCCCGACACAAACGCTGCTCCTCAGATCAACCGATCCCTCCATCTTCCCTCAAGCAAATTTCCTGCTCACTATCATTCGGAACAAAAAGATTGCTGCAGACCCAAACCTTACCCCAAATGCTCACCTCTGCTTTGGCCCAGAAACTGTCTTTGCCAACCCTTTTGATCTCAGATACAGCATTGGTTTTTTGATACACAGAGCCCTGTGGAGAGAGGAACAATTTTAATCAATGACCTGGACCTTGAAGGAAAACTAAGCCTCTAAGGCCTCTTGGACATGGGATCCAACAGCAGACAAAATCACATAATGTCTTCACTTTCAGAAATTTCTCCTTAAATCAAGAGGTTCAGGTCTCATGGCAAGTACTGTCAGATACAGATGCCTTGCATCGAGCCCCTCCTGAGAACAGGACCCTGGAGAAGAGGATGCCACGGCCCTCTACGACAAAGAAGTAAAAGGTAACTGTTAGCCTCCCTGCCCTGCCCACGATGAGTCTAGCTCAGTCCCACCGGGCGGGAGGCCAGGAAGGAAATCCCGTTAGGGGCTGGCTCAGTTATGCTAAAGGACCATCACTGTGTGTGCTCTTGGAAGTCTATTCCACACCTATCTGTATGAGACAGGCTCAACACAACCACGTATGGAGAAGAACGGAGGACACTCTGCACTGGCCAGAGTATTAGACTGTAGGGACGCATGAGGCCTCTTCACACACCAGAGCCAGCTGGATATGGGGGTACCACTTGCTCCCAGGAGACAGGGCTTCTTCAGGGCATCTTAGCCTACCACCTTATCTCCACCTAAAGCAATTACTACAGAAGGTTCGGCTGTCCAACAACTGAACAGTGATTCCTGCCAGCAAACATCAGATTCAGATGCTATGGTAAATAGCAAGAGCCCCTGCATTTGGGTTTGGAAACCACGCCAATTCCTGGAGTAAAGACTGCTAGAACAAGTGGCCTGGTTCAGGAGATAGAGCAGGGACTCCACTCATCCTAACCCTCCCTGACTTCCTTTCTAGAATCTGGCACATCAACAAGGTCAGCGTTTCCTCGATTTGGAGGTGCTGTACCATGTCATGGTTATGAAAGCCATGTCTCTAACATCCCCTGAAGCAGACAGATCTCCCTAGGCCATTAAGATTTCAGTATCAAATCAGCCTCCAAGAAGAGCTGAATGTAGGTCTGTCCTAAGTGGGCTTGGATGCATACTCCTGCTACTTCTGAACAGAACAGACACCAAAAAGCAGGAGCCAGGACAGTCATCTGGATCCCTCCTCCTCCAAGCTTCTCTTCATATAGCAAACCCCCTAGCAAGGACAATACTGGCCCTGGAGCAAGAACTCACCACTGGCGCCTGGGGGCCTGAGTCTTGGAAGCGGCTACTCTCCTTGTGGAAGTTATAGTTTGCCCCTGAAGCTTTGGCAACCTTCTGCATGATGGACTCTGGCTCAACGTCCTCCTCAGCCCGAGCATTGATGGTCACATGAGCCCCCTGCAGGCAGACCCACAATTTGGAGAAAGGAATGCCCAGCCACCAAGTGGACAGTGGGCATCAGTTCACTCCATTCGCAACATACAGAGCCAACAGTGAATGGTGCACCGCTCATTTCCCAGAGGAGAACCCAATTTTATACAACAAAGCACCCAGGACAAGACTGACTATGTGAGTGATTGGCAAGGGAGGGGAGGTACACAAGGTTTCCATCCCAGTCACCCAGACTGACTGTCTTCTTTTTGACCTTGAGCCCCATAGTCCCAACAGTTGCTAAGTCCTTTCATTTTTAACTCTAAAATCTCTCACATGTAATCACTTTTTCCCCTTTCCACTGCTTTATCTCTAGCCCTCATGGCCTCTCCCCTAGACAATTAACCTCCTTCCTGGTCTCTCATTCAGTCATTCCCATAAACTTGGGAGAACCTTGTCAGCTGACAGTCAACACTTCCCACCTTCTATGGAGCCCCACGATGACAGTGAAAACAGCACTTTGAGGGAGGAGTATCCTCACTTTACTGCCTCTAGAACATCACAATAAAGGAACTGGGATGGGTGCTGCAATGATGCCCAAGGACAGGGTGACAGAACGAAGGAATGGTGACAAAAAACATGCTCAAAGACTGTCCAATCTAAGGAAATTAACACTAACAGACATGCTGGAGAATTAAAGCATCTGCGAAAAGTGAACCACTTATACCCTCCTTCCTCCTTTATCAACTTTCTCTTTCCCATATATTTAGGAGGAAGACTGTTCTTTTCATCTCACAGGCAGCACCACCAAGAGATGATGACAGGGAAGCCCTGCTGGCAGTATAGTCAAAGGCATCCACCTTCCTGAGCTGCATGCAGAAAATGTTTCTAACCAGTGATGCCAACTTTGCCATGGATTCCCTTACAAGCCTGGCAAGTGCCTTTCCAGTGCTGATGTCAGAATGTGGCCACCAAGAGCCAGTGGCTGCCAAGAAACTGGAAAGAACACCAGAGTGGGGGAGGTGGGGGTGGTGGCAGGACCTGTGACTTCATTGGTCCAGAGAATCCTTAGTGAGGATAAACTCCCTTTGTCCTGCCAGTCAGCCCCACTCCAACTGATAGTCTGACAGGGCCGCCTAGGGCCCTGAGAGCAGGGACTTGTCCAGGATCATTCAACCAGTATAGGCCAGAGTCAGGACTTGATCCTAGGTCTTCCTGGCTTCAAGACAAGGGTCTATCCACTGAGACTCTCCATACCCCAATTCTGAGCATTTTTCTCTGTCTCCCATGCCTGCTACACTCCTCCTCATCTCCACCTCCTCTTTTTGGCTTCCTTCAGGTCCCAGCTAACATCCTTAACCAGCTAACATCCTAACACTTTCTACGGGATGTCTTTCCCAACTTTTCTTAAGTCCAGTGCCTTCTCTCTCTTATTCCTATATTTATATATAACTTGTCTGTATGTGTTTATTTGCTTGTTGTCTTCCCCATTAGATTGGGAGCTCCTAGAGGGCAGGAACTGTCTTTTGCCTCTCTTTGTATCCCCAACACTTGTCACAGTACCTGGCATGATGTACGTACTTAATGTTTACTGACTGACTACACCACAGTGCCTCTCTTTATGCATTCAACACCGCTTGGGCAGCTGGGTGCAAGGTAGATACAGAGAACAGGACAATTCTGGCCCCAAATTGCTAGTAACTCCAGCAGAGAACAAGCACACCCAATAAAGGAAGGTACAAAGAATGGCTGGAAGAAGAAGTGGATGGGGGAGGGCCAATCACAGAAGCCTTCAGGGGAAGAGAGAACTTCTGAGAGGGACCACGAAAGATGAGCAAATTCTGAAGGGGGGCAATCAGGCAAAAACAAACCCCAGAGCAAAGGTGTGCAAGGATCCAAGCACAAGGTGAGTTTAGGGAACAGCAGGAAGGCCTGAGCTGGTCAGAAGCAGCACAGCTTTCAGCAGTGGTCTTCAATGACCAGTATTCTTTGTCATGAGGAACCAGGGCACACTGAATGTTTAAGCTGGTAATACAATAGGAATGCTGGGAGACTCCCAGCCATAAAAGCAGTTGTTTTGAGAATTCAAGGTCTCATGTGTTTAGTGCATATTTATAATAGGCAAGTTAAAATAAACATATTTTGCAAATGCTATGCTTACCATAGTATGTATACCAACTAAGATTTAAAAATGGGCCTGTGGCATCGATACAGGAAGTTCCTGAATGAGGACACACACTTTCTACTAACCATCTCTACATCTTAGTCTCAGGAAGCATGCCAGAACTCAAGTGACTTGCCCAGCATCCCATCGTAAGCATATATGTTAGAGGGTGAACTGGACCCACATCTGCTTGGCCCCAAGGTCAGCTCTCCATACAACATACCACACTTCCTTTGGGTTAAATACAATTTATAATAAACAAAATGACTTATCGATTTTATCTTATCTGCAATACAGCATCCAAAGTCTCCCAGCACAGCTGGCGTGCGGCAGAAGGACCTGTGAGAGTCACAGAATGTCACGCAGGAGGGCAATGGGAGAGAGTCAGAAAGACAAGCGGAGGTCAGCACCACAGGCAAAGGTGCCTTGAGGTTATTCATTAGTTAATGGGGAGTCACCGAAGGTTTGGGAGCAGAGAGGGGAAGTGCTCAGAGCTAAGCCTGAGGAAGGGGGCTCTGAAAGCAGAGACAGAACGGATTAGAAGAGGCAGACCCATAAAAAGGAGAGAGGCAATTTAGGCCTGGCTTGAGATTATGACAGTGTAAACAGAAATGTCCCTTCTCTTCCTTCCGGTACTCTGTCACTGGCCCCTGGCCTGTCCCTCTTCCAATCCCAGGCATTTTCTCTGGCTGCTCCCAGGCTAAAATCCCACCATCAACAAGAAGCCTTTTACAACTGTCCTCAATAGTAGTGCCTGCTTCTGTGCACATCTTATTAGTACAGAACTGTCTCTCCTGTAGGATGGGAGCTCCTTGAGAGCGGGGACAGAGCTCAGCACAGTGCCCGGCTCATAATAGGTACTTAATAAATGTTGACTTGACTTGAAATAAGGGGAAGATGTAAGAAACATTTCAGAGTTAGACCTGGAAAAAACTTGGCATCAATTGGTATTGTGAAGGGCAAGGGAAAGGGAGAAGTCTGATGAACCTAGGGGACTGGGAAACAGTAGCAGGGGTTTTGTAGTCAAGTCAGGCTGGCAGAAAGAGTGCCTTCAGAGTGCCCTCTAAGTGACACCTTTACCTTTAGGAAGCTGGCCATCGTGCTGACGTGGTTGGCGCAGGCCCCCTTCCGCACATCATTCACACCTTCACCCGTCTGCAACACAAGGAGTGATGGCTTCATCTTTGGGCCTGATCTTCGAATGGAGAACAGGCTAACTCCCAGAGTGATCCCACCCCAAAGCAGAAGAAAAGCACAAATCTCAAATGACCACCACTCTCTCAGCACTTCTTGGTAAAGGCTCAAAGGAAAAGTTCTCATCAATTTATGGCAGGCAGCCTGGGGCACAGTGGAAAATGGCATGCATGAGTCCTTGCTCTGCCACTTCCTATCTAGTGAGAGTGGGCAAGTCCCCCCCTTTCCTCAGCTGTACAGGGAAGGCGTTGGACTCAAAGGACACTCCCTTCCATTTTAAAGAATCCAAGAGCTATAAAGGACTCCAGGAGGCATCTGGACCAATTCTATCCAACAGGTGAAGGTCCTTTCCAACACGTCTGACAGTCTCTGGCTCTACACCTCCCGTAACTAGAAATTCACTCCTTCAGGAGGTAATAGTTCATTCCAAGATCAAACAGGTACAGTTATTAGGAACTTTTCCCTAGCAAAATAATGACCCAAAGTCTTTGATAAAGGCTGGCACCTTAGACCATCTAATTCAACTTCCTGCCTGAGAGCAAATTAAGCAGAGACACTGGCAACATGAAGCTTTTAGTATGGAATCCTGGGACATCAGTCCTCTCATATTACCCCTAAACTAGCCCACTGCTGGTTTTAGCAAACCTCACTGATGCACTGCCCTCTTCCATTCTCTCTGGTAACATTCACAGAGGGCCTCATGTACAGACGATAAAACTGGGGCAGAGAGAGAAGAGTGACTTGCCACAAGTCAGATGGCAAATCAGTGCGATGTGAGTTAAAACTGAAAATTAGCCACAGTATCGCTTTAGAATTTGCTTTTTTTTTTAAAAAAAAATGTCCCAATTTTGGAAGCTAAGCAGGAGTTAATTCTGATGGAAAACTGGAAATAAAAGCTCTACGTACCCAGTTGACAAGGACAAATTTGGGTAGGCCAGAGTTTGGGTCCTTCACCCGGCAGAAAGCATACATCACCTTCCCACTATTCAGCTCTTCCACCATCTCTTCCAAGCCACCTTCTGCAGTACAAAGTAGCAAGGAAAGAAGTCAGGAAAGTGTAAGGGAAAATCCTAGGGAAACTGAGCAGAGCTTATGACAACAAACAACAGTAACAATAAAAACAGACTTTGGGAGTTTTTAAATATTTTTTTATTTTTTGTTATCCTGAATGTGACGAACACTTTCACAAAGCAAAGAACAGAAAAAGACGACTGAAAAACTGTGACTGTTACATACATGTTGTTTTATCAAATATATGAAAAATTCAACCCAGTGGTTTCGAGGTCATCCTGATTGTGTTCTCTAAACTTGCCTTCCATGTGTTTTAAAAAAGGCTCTAAAGACCTTTGTTCCCTTCTTTTGGGGGCATCGCTATCTCTAGATTCCACACCCCGCCCTCCCTTCCAACTGAAAAAAAAAGTCTTCCCTTATAATAATCAAGCAAAACAAATTAAAATTTGGCTATGGACAGAAAAACTGTTTCATTCTGCACCTCTAGCCCTTCACTTTCGGTTGGTCAATGTACTGACCAGTGAGTCTTAAGATAGCTCTTCTTTACAATGCTATTATAAAATAACTTCGAAAGTCAGTATTACTATATAAATTGTCCTCCTGACTATGCCCAAAGGACTATAAAACTGTGCATATCCTTTGACCCAGCAACACCACTACTAGGTCTGTATCCCAAAGAGATCAAAGAAAAAGGAAAAGGACCTAAACACACAAAAATATTTGTAGCGGCTCTTTTCACGATGGCAAAGAATTGGAATTGAAAGGATACCCATCAACTGGGGAACGGCTGAACGAGGTGTGGTAAATGATTGTAATGGAATATATTGTGCCATAAGAAATGACAAGTAGGATGGCTTCGAAAAAACCTGAAAAGACTTACATGAAATGATGCAAAGTAAAGTGAGCAGTACCAGGAGAACATTGTACATAGTAACAGGAATAGTGTAACCATGGATGATCAACTGCGAAAGACTTTAGCTACTCTGATTAAGACAAATATTCATAACAACTTCAAAGGATTCGTGATGAAATGTGCCCCTCCAAAGAAAGAATTGTTGACCTCTAAGTGCAGACTGAAACATAATTGTTTCCATTTTATTTTTGCTTTTTCTTTGGCAACATGGCTTAATGTGGAAGTGTGTTTAGTATGGCTTCCTATGTATAATGGGTAAGATATTTCTTGCCTTCTCAATGGGTCTGGAAGGAGTAAAAGGAGAGAATTTTGGAGGTGAAAATAAAAAAGAATTTTAAAAATTGTCATTCTTCACTGCATTAGCTCATACAAGCATTCCCAGGTGTCCCTAAAACTGTCCCTTTCATCATTTCTTATGGTACAATGATATTCCACTACACTCACACACCATAATATGTTCAGCCATTCTCCAACTGAGGCACTCCCTATGTTTCCTGTACTTTGTTACAATGAAAAGAGCAACTCTACTTTTGTATGTCTGAGTCCTTTCCTTTTTTCTTTGATTTACACCCTGTAGTGGTATTGCTTTATTCTTACAGTTTTCATCAGCCACTGGGCAGAATGGAAATAAGCTAAAATGACTTAGTTCCATGGCAGTATGGACTAAAATAAAAAGTAATGAGGTTGTGAAGCATGCATCCCAAGCTACTAAAATTCATTCCTGTCCTTACTCTTGCTCAGAACCCTCACAGACCACTTCTTCCACCTCAGGGAGTCAGTATCCCACCTTGGCTATCTCCTGAAGGCCTCTGGGTCCTCTGAGGGGGCAATTATAAGAACCCTCTAGAAGATCCAATTGTCTAAAAGGCTGTTTCCAAATTTCCCAATTCTCCCTCTGGGTCCCACTGCAGACCCTCTGAAGAGTTTGTGGGCTAAAAGTGAGGTCCTAGGCTGCATCCCCTAGGTTATGGGGCTCTAGACCTCAGAGAGCCCACGACTCTGCTTCTCTAAAAGAAGATATTTTAGTAGAGGGCACTGCGTAAGATGTTAAATGCTCCCAAGAACGCCAAGTTCTTACAGTAGCTATTCACGTAGAAATAGTTAGTCACTCTTTTTGTTTTCCCATTTTTATCACTAAGTGGTTTGTTAGCTTAGTCCTTATCTACAGTTACAACCTCCATAGGGTTTCCGGAGTATCGAGCAGTGAGCCATGCCAACTAGAGTGTGAGCGCACGCGCGCACACACACACACACACACACAGAGATAACAGGTGAACAGACAAAGGTAGAAGAAAAACAGCTAAAGGACATCACCACAGTTCAGGAAGAGCTATGGATTAGAACCGAACAGCAGTGCTCTTTAAAATACACTGAAAAAGAACTATGTGCATCAATGAGCAATGAGAAATCTCATTATGAAAGAGAGACAGATGCAAGAGAATGCAACTTTACCATGCTTGATCTTTCCATGCTTCCCTGACAAGCCTTAAACAATGTTTCGAGGGAAGAGGCTTCGTGGACCTTCTCATCCAAGGAAAGGACTCTGAGACGTGCAGCCCAGCCTGGGCCTCCAGCAGAGATGGAGGTAGAGGGCTGTGGGATGCTGCTTAAATCAAGACTTTTTCAATGGAATGGCTAGTTGTGGCGAAACGATTTTTCCTCTTTCTTTGTTGTAAGGGATGACTCAAACGGGTAAAGGATATATTGAGAAATGTAGTTGAGATAAAAATAAGATGATAAAAAGAATTATTTAAAAAGAGAACTACTCCAGTCAAGACAGGGGCTTTAACCTCTCTCTTGCACCAATTCACAATAATGTGCAGAATAAACATTCTGACTTTTGTTCTCACCTACACATTCCCCACCCTTCCAAGGACCAAGGAAACTAAGTGTTAGCACTTGGTGTGCGGTTGAAAGGATTAGAACCAAGCAAAAAGAACACCAAGATTTAGTCAAAATGCCTTCACTCCAACATGCCAATGCCCAGTTCTGCCACTTACTAGCTTATGTGATTTTGGGGAAAACACTCTGTCCTCAGTTTTCTCATCTGCAAAAAGGGATTCAGACTAGATGACCCCCAAGATCCTTCCCAGCTCTAACTTCTATGATCCAGGAGAGCTTAGGTGCCCACTCTCAAAGTCTGCCTCTTTGTCTCTAAGGGCTGTTGGTATAGGCCACGTCCCCAGGAGGAGCAATGAGGCAAAGAAAAATAGGACCAAAAAAATCTGTATCAGTGAGTTTTTAATCTTTGTTGAAATAGGCTGGAAGGGAGAGGGAGGGGGAAGGTACAGACTCCATTGAAGAAAAAACATTTTCAGGTTGAGTCCCATCATTCTGTGCCATCACTGAAAAGCAGTCCCTGCTGGCCTACACTGCCCTTGATAAGCCCAAGGTTATCACCAATGCCTCTGGGTATGTGTGTGTGCATGACACATGAAAAAGATTCAGCAAGACAGTATATAATTAAGTGGTTAGATGAGCAGTATGGACACTAAGTGCAACCCAGAGGAGTTAGAAGGAGGGACGTTTTCGATTCTCCACCCCCCTGGACAACACAGGCGATCTAGGGGATTTTATTTAGTTGTTTTTCCAAAACTTTAAAAGATGTGTTATTTCCCCGGGGTGGGTGCTCTTTCCTTCCCCATAAAGTATGATCTGACTGCCTTACAAGGCCTCCACTTTATCAGACTCCATGCCCTGAGAGCAGTTACAATATCCAGATGCCTTAGAATTAAGGGAATGCAGCAGGGTCAAAACAGTAAGAAACAGAGGGTGCCAATGTTTTCACAAGTGTCATTGCTCAGGCAACATCAGGTGGTCCCAGGCTAACACATCGGGGGATACACAAGGAGTCGTGAAGTGAATGGAGGGATGTCCCCAGTGGTTCTCAACCAACTTTTCTTGGCAATGCAATCATCAAGATAATTCAAGAAGCATTTATTAAATGTCTGCTATATGCTAGACATTGGCCCACAGCAGTGTCTCCCCTGTGCCTGTTCTAAGCAGTCACTGGTGCAAGGCCCAGACGGCCTCAACAACCACTTCCATGCCACCCTCAATACTGCTTTAGCAGTGGTGAGCAGTATCTCCTCGTCCTTCAGGGCCCCTCTACAAACGCGGAAGATTCAATGAGGCTGTGTACTCATTCCCTCGGGATGCTGAGAATTCTTATTTCACACTTTGTGTGCCCAAAGACATACCTCTACATATGCCACTCGCCTTCCCTTAAACAGACTAAGTGAGAAAGAACAGGGCCATGCAAGGGACTCGTCCCAATTTCCTGTTGCTACTAGTAATACAAACCTCATACAACCTCAAACATGTTGTAGGGACAGGGGGTCAGGAGAGAAGCTGGGAGGTTGACAACCCTGTATTTAGTCAGGCAAGGAAAGAAATCCAAGTTGGAAGCAAAAGGTGGTGGCAGGATGACTTTGAGGACCCCTGACTTGTTCCTATGTTGGGGACACATGACTGTTCTCAATGAAGCCGCTCCCAGCAAACAGCCCACACAGGCCAAAGAGAAAAAGTTCAGCAAACAGATGAAAGAACAAACAAGGAAAAGAGGAGGAAAGGGGGGCCAAGGAAGAAAAAAGTGCCCAGTCTAACCTGCATTCTGCAAATAATCTGTCATTTATTTCACCACTGAGAGAGAACTCCCAGAATGAAGCTTCCATAAATGCAGACCAGCGTCTCTTTCACAGCCTGCCAAGCCCTCTTCTCTTGTCATCAATCCCACAACAAAAAGTCACTTTGCACCCCCTTCCCCACCACATGTAGGCTCACCTCCAGTGCCGGCCACACGGATGTCGTTGCTGTTGCCTTCATAAGTAAACAAGGCCCTGTAAGAAAGCACAAGTAGACTATGTGGTCAGGTGTCACAGTGCACCTGTCACCTTGCAGTGCTACAGAAGTCCGCAATATTCTGAGGCCTTAGCTCAATTTGTACAAATACTTGACATTTTACAAAATTCTATCCTTCAAGGTCCATTTCTGAGAAGGAGATGGCCAACACGGCTAATAAACGGCAGAAGAGGGCAGAACCCGACGTCCAGGCAGCCCACTTCTACCGGGTGCTCTTTCTATTATACCCATCTGCCTCTCCAACACCAGGATACTATGATTCTTTTTCTTTTTTAATTTAGTAAGATCCTAATTTTCAATAGAGGTCACTAAGATTCTGCAGACAGCTACTCAAAGGAATTCACAATCAAGGATGGAGAACAGTCAGAGGAGACAGATTTTTTACTAACAGACAAGAATTATGAACTAAAGTTGCTAGTGAAGCTAAAAGACAAAGGGAAAGATCCCCTTTGACACCAAACCCCAAAGCAACTTGAGCAAAGCTGGGAAGATCAGAGAGGAGAAAGATACAACATTAGGCAGAGGGCCATCCCACCCAAATACCTTTGTGCGTACCCCCATTCTGTGTATTTGTGACTAACACAGTTGTCTTGGGAGTCCTGATTTGAGGGTAGCATTTTTGATATTTCAGACTTACTATTCCAGGGCCACTGCATCCCAGGTGCTGAACAGATCGTATTAAACTCATTCTCATTAGCCTTGGAAAAGTTACTGTTTCCAGCCACTGTTTTAATTTCCTCACATAAAAGTAAGACCTTATTTTTCTGTTTTCCTTTTTAACAACATCTGTATTTACTTCCAGGGAATGCTCGGCAAGTAACTAATAACCACAATGCCCTTGAAAGCATATAGGCTTATAAATAAATTCAGAGCTACTTGGGAAAAGTCACAGTTGTGAGTTGTTAGATACTCACTTCACAGAGAACAAGCAAGCTAACAAACTAGGGCAATTCCCCAGCTTTCCAGCATAAAGAAGTAGAATGAAAACTCCCACATCAGACACGGCAATCACATTGGCCATCTTTAAACTAGCCCTGGCAGGCAGTTCTGTGAGCTATACTGTTTTACATTCAATCAGGAGTTTTTAACCCTCACTGGTGTCACGAACCCTTTTGGTAGTCTGATAAAATATACTAACCTCTTCTCAGAACAATCTTTTTAATGTACAAGATAAAGTATACAAGATTACAAAGGAAATATACACTGAACAAGGTATCAAAATATTTTTAAAAACTAATTCACAAACTCCCCTGAAATCTACACATGGACCTCATGGCCGCCAGTGGGCCTTAGATAAGAACTTCTGTATCAAAAAAATTCTGATAAACTGATCTCCATCATATAATAAATGAGAGGAAAAACTCCATTTAGAACTTATAGTTTACCACCCAGGAATAAAATTCACTTGGAATTCCAAGTAAGGTAGAATAATCTCCAGGTCTGTCTGTGTGTATATATATCTTGAAGACAAGGTCCTATTGTTTTCTAAAGGCCTCTGTCTAGCCTGACACACTGGCTTCACTCACAGCCATGTCGAGATGACCAAGCACAGATAGTGGTGAAATGAAAAGGATGGAGGAGGGAAAGCAGACTCAGAGAGGATGCCATGGATCAAGTTAACGAGGAGATAGTGCTTTTGGAAGGAATGAAACACAATGCAGAAGACTTTCAGAAACACAGGTGGGAATAAAGAGGAGTGACCTAAATGAAGTGGGGGAAGAGGCTGTCATTCTTTCAAATTATCGCACCCAATTCAACACTGACTTTATCACTGACTCAGGGCTATGTTTCCACTCCTCCCTGAAGGCTAAAGCGCTGCTCCTTTCTGTGACAACAAAGGTCAAATCATGGAGTGCTTGTTCCAGCAAGGCTAGGCCCTCAAGGCTAACTGAGAGAAAGGCAGCAGCCTTTCGGTACAGTCTATCAGTCCTCTTTCTGATAGGAGGCAAAGTAACTAACTCTCTGGCTCCACTGAAACCTCTCCAAAGTTACCTCTCACTAATCCCCTAAGACCCCCTGCTTCAGCTAAACTGCTTTGCTTGTTCAAAGCAAGAGCATTTCTATATAAGTATAATACATGTATCCATCTGGACGAAGCTTATCGTCTGCTTAGGGAGAGAGGACATACAAACTTAAATAATACAAATAAATACAGGTTGGTTTTGCCAAAGGAACGGTCCAGACAATCGACGGCCACTCCACAGTGAGTTGGAGGGAGACGTTTGGACTGGGTCCTAACGCAGGAAAACAATTTACAAGGAGAGGGGAGACCTATGAGTTGGGATCAGGAGGGTACGAAAGTACAAATGGGAGAAAGTAGAGACAGAGGAAACAAGACAGTCAAGGCTATGTACAGGGGCAGCAGATAATCCAGGAGGGGTAAGAGAGAAGGCAGGAAGGGCCCCCCAGCTCCTGCCCAGGAGGCTGAAGAGACAGCCTGAAGCCAGACTATGGGGCACCAAGGGCAAGCTTCGGATGCTACAGAAGGTTCTGAGGCAGGAGAATGAGCCAGTCAAAGCAGCATTTTGACAAGATGTATCTGGCAACAGCCTGCAGGACTGAAATGGAGAGAGATTTGACACTGCAGTTACTGCAGTCATCTGGGCATGCAGTGCATAGGCCTACAGTGGGAATAGCGGCCCCTCCCACTAGGGTTTGAAAAGCATTTTACATCCATTTCTCCCACCACTATCCTCTTACTGACCCTGGGAGAGGAGCACTATGAGCAGGGTTCCTATTTTGCAGATGAGGAAACAGACTAGAAGGTTTTGTAATCTTCCCACATTCACACAATTAGTGTCAGAGGCACCATCCAAACCCAGGTCTCACGTGACTCCAAGTCCAAGGCTCTCACCATTACATGACCCAGCCTTCCCCACTAGAGAGGGAGCAGCGAAATATCACAAAGGAAGAATCATTAGCCTTTATGATTGACTACAAAGAGGAAGCAAGGGACAGAGAGAAGTCAAAAATGCCTCCAAGATTTCAACATGGGAAATAGGGTCGGTCATAAGAGCAGCAGAAATGGGGAAGGCAAAAACAGGAACTAAGGGTTAGGTGGCAAAGTCTGATTTTAAGCAAACTTTGCTGGCGAACGACCTTGAGGTGCAAACAGGTTGTTCAGATGAAAAAGTCCAATAGGCCACTGGAAACAAGGGGTCAGGCATAAGAGATTTTGTCCCAGTGAGGAGATAGCAGAGACAGAAATCACCTGAAAGGGGTGGGGAGGGGCACAGAACGGCCAGCGCAGGCCCTTATACTGCCAAGGCAAGGATACAGCCTGCTACGTGGAGATGTCTGCACTACAGTGTACATCTGATGTTGCAGAGACTGGAGAGGAAGAGAACCAGGAGTCTGAGGAGGGAGGTGGGGAGGGCAGGGAAGGCGGGGGGTTACTTCCAGCTGAGCCCCCTAATCTCCAGCCTCAGGTAAGAGGGACACTTTCCATCTCCTGCTGGAGTGCCTTCTATCTGTGCTAGCACTAGGCCGCTCCATGGCCTGCTGCTGGCCTGATCTCCCAAACTTCCCTCTGACCTCCAACCTCCCATCTCCTCCTGTGTCTGTCTCTTAAGGAGGAAGAAGAGCAACAGTGACTGGGAGTGCGCCTTCCACCTCCTGCTGGGTAGGCCCAACCTCCACCTCCAGACGGAGCTTCAAAGGAGTAGTGGAGCAGGGATGCCATCCACCTTCCATGTCAGGCTCCCTGTGTCTCCAGCCTCCTTTGGGAAGTGGAACAGCCCCCTCCACACAACATTCGCACATCGAGTCATACCTTTACTCTTGACATCACTCACAAATGCACCACCTCCATGTTCAAGAATCTCCAAGTCCCCTCATCTGACCAGAATCTGTTAGCTTTTCACCTCTCCCTCTGCCTTCCTTTACAAAACTGTACTCTTCATCCACACTGTGGATCCACTAATCCCTTGACCCCTCAATTTCCTCCCAGGCCATCTTCCTTGCACTAACCACTCTTTCCTCTTCTCCCTATCTTGACTCTCTGGTGAACCAATTCAACTCTACACTGTCCTCCTCTCTTGAATCCTGAGACCCCTCATCATTTTGCCAATTAGACCTAGCCAAGCCTGAGCCTTAGATCACTCCTACCATCCACTGTATTCCTACAAAATGCTACTGCTGATCAAAGCTAGAGATTATCACTGCAATTATTCTAACAAGGTGTGTTGGGAAGCAAAATGGGCTCCTTAGCACTTAGTTCAACAAGTGCCCTTGAAGAGTTTGGCTTTGAGTAATTCAGCTATTTCATTGAATCTTACTAAGTGCTAAGCCCCAGGCCCAAACCCCTATTAGGTGTAAAACCTATGTGGGTGTGTATTGGCAACTAAGGTGGGGCCAACTACAGGAAGGGTCTAGTTTACATGTCTGGGACAGCAGAGACTTTTAGACCAAGTGGATTTAAGTAGCTCTTTGTGGTGATTCTAGGTCACATGGGTGAGTTGCATGTGTGATTCACCCCTGACCCTGAAAAAGATATAAAAATCGGCGGTTGGTCTCAGCTTCCTTGGAGCTCTTTGCTGAAGCAGTGGTGGTGCGTGACTCTGGACCAGCCTTTGTTCTGAGCTCCGGGCTGAACCCAGATGTTGGTAACTATGAATTGTATTGGGTCTGTGTGTTTGTAATTTGTTTAAGGGCTCTTGAGATGGTATTGATGAGGAGACTCCAGGCAGCTGTAGCTAAGGAGCTCTCCAGGTGGTAAACCCAGATGCTGAGACTTTGTTGAACTCTGGTAACTATGTATTGGCATTTGAATCAGACAAGGTCTGTCTGTTGATGTTTGTAATTTGCTTGTATTTTGCTCTGAAGTTCAGGATGCTGGCTTTTTCCCCCGAACTAAATGAATGAAATTTGTGTGCTGAATTAAAGTAAGCTTGCCAACCCCTTCACCTTGCTCTCCTTATTAAGGCAGATCAAAAGAACCTGTGCTATCTGGCAGCTTTCTGGGTGCTGGCTGTGGGTCAATCTTTCGCCCCCACAGAAGCTGCTAGCCAGATTGTGGAAACACAAGGTCCACTACAAATCTGTTACACATCCTCAATTGGGCCCTCACTGTTGTTTGGCAATCCTACTAAACCTCCCTTATCAACTCACTGTCCCACTCTCCACAGTGGCTCTTCCAAACCTCCCGTGGCTCCTGCTCCCCTCTCCCCAACTCTCTGAGCTGGGAACCTTGTCTTATATTTTACAAAAAAAATTGAAGCCATTTGCTGTGAGCTTCCTCTTCTCCCCTCTTCCCCAGCTTCTATCACTCAGGAGCCTTCTGCCACTCTCTTCTCCTTCACTCCCATCTCACATGATGATAAGATGCCTTACTCCTCACCAAGGCGAAGCCCTTGTACCCGTTCAAGTGACCCCATTTGGGGGGGGGGGTCCAGACTGCCCACTCTGTCACCCTCACACTTTCACCTATTTTCAATCTCTCCCTCTCTACGACTTCCTTCCCTACTGCCTACAAATATACCCAGTCTCCCCCATCCTCAAAAAACCCTCACTTGATCCTTCCATCCTCAGTAACTATCATCCTGGATCTCATCTGCCTTTTGGACTAAACTCAAACAGGCTATCATCTACAATAGGTGCCTCCACTTTCCTCTCACTGTCTTCTTAACCCCTTACAATCCAGCTTCCCATGGCCTTTTCTCAATCCTCATTCTCCTTGACCTCTCTGTGGCCTCTACCACTGTTGATCACTCTCCTCCTTGATACTCTCTTTTCTCTAGGTTTTCAGGACACTGTTCTTTCCTGGTGCTCCTCTTATCTATCTGACCTCTCATTCTGAGCCCCCTTGTTGGGTCCTCCTCCAGGTCACATCCTCTAACCAGTGTCCCTCAGGGCTGGCCTGTGCCCTCTTCTCTTCTCCCTCTACAGTACTTCACCCGGTGATCTCATCGGCTCCCATGGATTTCATCACCATCTCTATGCTGATGATTCTCAAATCAACCTATCCTGCCTCAGCCTCTCTGCTGACTTCCAATCTCACATTTCCACCTGCCTTTCAGACATCTCGAACTGGCTGTCCAGCAGACATCTTGAACTCATTATCTTCAAAATAGAACTCATTCTCTTCCCTCCTAAACCACCCTCACCACCACTTTCCTTATTACTGTAAAGGGCAATAATACCACCCTCCCAGTACACCAGACTCACAACCCAAGAGTCATCCTGGATTCCTCACCATCTCTCATCCCCCATATATCCAAGCTATTGCCAAGGCCTCTCCATTTCACTTTGGTAATACTTCTAGAAGACAACCCCTCCTCTTCTCTGACACTGCCATCTCCTGGTGCAGGCCCTCATCACCTCACACCTGCACACTACTGCAATAGCTGGGGGGTCTGCCTGCCCCAAGTCTCTCCCCCTGCCAATCCATCCTCCATTCAACCACCAAAGTGACCTTCCTAATGCACAGGGCTGACCGTCTCTCTCTTGTACTCAATGAACTCCAGTGGCTCCCTATCACCTCCAGGATCCAACATAGTTCAAAGCCTTTCATAACCTAGGCCCCTCCTACCTTTCTAGTCTTCTTGTACCTCACCCCACGTCGATCCAGTGACACTGGCCTCCTGGCTCTCCCACAAACAAGACTCTCCACCACTCCACTCCAGGTGTTTTCCTGGCTGTCCCCTACAAGGCTCTGTCTCCTAGTTCCCATCTTACTTTTAGTGCCTTCCCAGCTTTACCTATTTTTTGCTCATTGTCTCCTCCACTAGATTGTGAGCTCCTTGAAGTCAGGGACTACCTTTGGCTTCTTTCTGTATTCCTAGTACTTAGTCCAGTCCCTGGCACATAGTAGTCACTTAATGAATGCTAACTGACTGAGAGTAGTGGGTGCTAGAGTAAGTTCCATAACACAACAGCTTTCATGACTGAGTACAAGCAACAGATGCAATGCCCCTCCTACCTCGGGGGGGGGGGGGGGAAGCTGTGCAAAGGCATAAAGACAAGAGTTGGAATATTATGCACAAAATTCAGCTAGCATGAGGGGAAGTAATGTGCAATCAATCTGGAATGGTAGGCTGGGGCGCAAATATAAACTCCTTTAAATGCCATTTTATATTTTAACCTGGAGGCCACAGAGAGTCACTGCAGCTTACTGAGGATGGAGGAAGGGATAAAGGGAGAAGGGAGGAGGGAAGGAGAGAGAAAGAGAAGGGGGGAGGGAAAGAAGAGGAAGAGGGGGAAGGAGAGATTGAAGGCTAGGAGACAACTGTACAACAATCCAAGTAAAAGGTGAAGAGCATGATTGTGGGGAGAGTGGAGAGAAAGAAATTGTTGTGAAGGTCGGTATTATAAGCCCTGGTAAATGACTAGATATGGGAGTGAGGAGGAAGAATGAAGCGTCAAGGATGACTGTAATGTTTGAAAGCTGGATGACTGGAAAGATGGTGGGATCCTCAACAGAAACAGGGAAGCTAGGAAAAGGGGTCAGTTTAGAGGTAAAGAAAATGAGCTCTTTTTTGGACACACTGAATTTCAGGTGCTAAAAGACATACAGGTGAGTGACTAGTATGGCCAAGAGATATAGGACTGGGCTCAGGGAAAAGATGAGGGCTAGTTATGCCGATTCAGAAGCCATCTGCAAAGAGAGGATATGAGAACTGATGATGTCACTTCTACATCACTGGCAGAGAAGTGAGAGAGAACAGAAGGCGAAGGAAGATGACTAAAGTTTTGCAAAATTTCCTTCCTTAATTGTTCTTGTTCAGTCATATCTGACTCTTAATGAACCCATTTTGGGTTTTTTCTTTTTTTTAAGCAAAGATACAGGAGTGGTTTGCCTTTCCCTCTGCAGCCTTCTCTGAGACCAGATTTGAACTCACAAAGAGGCGACTTTCTGACTTCAGGCCTGCCACTCTATTCACTGTACCACCTAGCTGTCCAACGCTTACTAGCTATGTGACCTTGGGCAAGTCACTTAACCCTATTTGCCTCAGTTTCCTCAAATATAAAATGAGTGATAAGGAAATGGCAAACCATTCCAGTATCCTTGCCAAGAAAACCCCAAATAGGGTCACAAAGCATCAGACATGACTGAAACTCAACAACAACACCTTTTCAGACCTAGAAGCATTTAAATTTAAATTGTGTGTTTCCAAGTAAAATTTTGCAGTTTCCCACTGCCCAACTCCCATCCCCTTCTCCAATCCATGGTTTCAAGTGGGTTCTTGCCAGATACCTAGGGCAAGGCAGAAATGGAGGGAAGTAGGGTGGAGGGGAATGGAGAAGCCAGGCACATTTTCTGTTTTTTAACTACCACGGTTGGCAGCTATTCTAGTTTTCTGGGACCTACACCTTCTTAGGTTCCAATCCTAAATAGCCTGGAGTCAGGGTGGAGAAAAATTCTTTTCCCTGTAGTGACTTGAGGTTCAAAAAGTATCCTTTGAGCTAAGCAACCTGGCACTATATAATCTGCCATGCACTAAAGAAATTCAGAATTAATAAGAAAACATCAACCACAAGATTTTGATGAGCGGGAGATAATGGCTAAAGATATTGGTGTCATAGCAACAGAACTACATTCTTAGAGGCCCTAACTCTCTGGGCAGAACAAGATGAACTTTTAAACAACTTCAGCCTGAACATATACCTTGTTAAAATATGTGAAATTATTTCCCAGACTGTTTATGCTCCTTCAGAGTCCCCCTCACCTTCTTCATCTTCTTTTTGTGTTACCTTACCCCATTAAATTGTGAGCCCCTTGAGGGCAGGGACTTTTTTTTTTAAAACTATCCCCAGGGTTTAGCACTGTGCCTGGCACATAGTAGGTACTTAATAAAAATGTACTGACCACTGATATATCCAAGATAAACTGAAGCCAGAATCATAAAACATCAGAATTGGAAAGCCATCATATAGTCCAGGGCTGTCCAAGCTTAGGTTTATATTGAAACAACAGACAATATATTGTCTGTTTATTTGTCATTTTAGCGAGAGCTCTGCAGTAGCTCGGCTTCTTTACTAAAGCACTTATGTAAATTTCTATGCTTGTATCTCCCCACATAGCCCTCGGCCACATTTTGGACAGCCCTGATACAGTCCAATCTCATTTGACAGAGAGGAAACTGAGGGCCTGTGAGGCTAAATGAGTTATGATCACCAGGTCTTCTGACTGATCCCAGTGTTCTTCCCACTGACCATGTTCCTTCCTATATTGGTAAGTCAGTTACCAAGACCTTATTACTACCCCACCAAGGCAGTCAACCTTAATAGTCTCTGCTGAATTTATAGCTTCTTACCAACAACAGGAAATACTTAAAACAGGCCAATTGAAACAAACAATCGAGGCAAAAAGAAGAGGGGGCAGAAAGTGGCAAATGAACATATATGCACACAGAAGAACAATATGCCACCACTGAGCATCTAAGAAGCTCCCTCTGCCCGTTACCAAAGTAACAAGTATGACCTAAGTGCAATAAAATGTCAGCCTTCCTGTGAGGTGTGCACTGGCTTTTCAGACTTCAAAATCCCACAAGTTACTGTCCTGTAAGCGTGTATATAGGATACACTGTCACACTGTAGTTTTGAGGAAATGAAAGAACAGAACTCTCATCCAAGTACTTGGAAATGTTATTTCGCTGGTCTGGGTCTAGGAAAGGAAAAAACCTATGTTCCTTTTTCTTAGTAAAACAGAGGCCCTGAAAGGGTCAGCCCCTGTCTGTTCACCTTCCCAGAAAAGACAGAACTTGATTTCCCAGTCCAATTCTATGGAAGAAACAAGGCATTTTTACGCAGAATGCAAAGATTCCTTTTCAGGGACTCCTGACAAGGCACAGACCCTCATCACCGTTTCAGAAGAAGCAGAGATGTGATGGCCTTCTTGGTCTAGCGGGGATCATTAAGCCTCTAAGTAGAGCTCATGGAGGAAACAGGAAGAAAAGCAAAGATGTAAAATTCAATAGGAAGGTCCCTGGGAAGTGATGGGAGAGAATGTTGTAGACGGAAAAGGAAGACAAGAAAGTAAACTCAGTTTTCCCCCCAAAGTCTTTTGGCTAGCTCCCAAATGCCAAGTACTCAAGGTTCTCAAGCCCTTCTGCACCTTTCTTAGCTAATGGGGAGGGGTGTGCAGCCCAATCTGCATTCTTGTGGATTCAATACACTTCAGCCCCCTCCCAACGGAGGCTGCATGGTATCGGCAGCACAGGCCAAGAAGGTGCCAAGGGCAGCAGTGTCTGGGCTCCAGGCCTCAATAGGTAGCCCCCCACCTCCACCCGGGCTCTTAGAGAACCGTGGTAGCCCGGAGAGTAAGGTAAAGAAGAAAGTGCCTGGTGGCCCAGAAGCTGAAGCACCCAGGCCCCACCCGAGGCCACACCGCTGACACACCCATTGCACCACCAGTCCCCGGCAGAGGGAGCGTGTGGGTGAGACATTGCCCAGGCCTGGAGGAGACAGCCAGGAACCGCCGCAGCGGATGCCCCTTCTCCTGCACCCCTTCTGCACTGATGGCCCAGCTCCCAAACTGCAACCCCCGTCCTTCTCCGTCGGCCGACCCTCCCCTTCCTCCGAAGGCCCAGCCTGCAGCCCCTCTCCCTCTCCACCCCCAGACCCTCCTGCACCAACCCCCCTTCCCCCCTCACTCCTCTCCATTCCCAGACCTATTACGTCCCCTCCCCCTCCTTTCTCAGCCCCCCCCACTCTCCTCCCCCCCTAAAATCCCCTCCCCATTCCTCTCCCTCCCCCACCCCCAGATCCTCCTGGGCCTCGGCACCCCCCCACCGGACTCCTATCCGCTCCCAGACCTATTACACCTCTCCCCT
>CM053625.1:334272110-334288456 GCA_028646595.1 Phalanger gymnotis
AGAGAGAGAGAGAGAGAGAGAGAGATGTGATCAAACCTGTGGCTTAGGAAGATCGCTTTGACAGCTGAGGGGAGGAAGGGGCTACAAGAGAAAGACATGGAAAGACATGAGGCAGGGAGACCAAGCAGACCCAAGCAACATACTGATATACTCCATGGTAAGCAAAGACAACATCAGACAGCGGGCCTTGTGTAGCCAGAACACTTAGAGCAACAGGACAAAGGTTAGCCTCAAAATCCATGCCCCATCCCCAACGCGAGGCTCTAGGGCAGGAAAGAAGAATCTGGCATAAACCCCATTTTTAATTATCCTTCACCTGTCCTCCCACAGCTTCCAACTCTTTCTAGGGGCTATTCCCAAGTCCTGAAATTGGAACTTCCTAGTTACCCTGGTCATCGTGAGGCAGAATAATGCGGCTCAGCCATCCACACTACAAGGGTGGCTGGTTATCTCTTTGGGATACGGGCCATCTTAACTCAGAGGAATGTGACGATTCCAACAGAAGGGTGAATGGGCCTTTAAAGTTCAGTTTGGCCAATGTCATTCTCTTACCTCTGCCATGACCCTTCTTTGATCTACATACGCACCTGGCTCAAGTCCCTGTGACCATTCAGTCACCTCTTCACTGCCCCCAATCTTTACCAACCACTTTCCTGGTAACCTGGCATCGATGCATCTATCTCTACACAACTATAAAGACCAAGTAGTGAACACACTGTGTCAGCTCCCAATCAGATGTGCTAACATAATGGAGAAGGGGCCTTGGAGAAGGGAGAACCGAGGCCTGAGGAAGCTCCAGGAGATGTGGGGTCTAGTTCTGACTCTCTTAGTTGCTATATGGCCAAGGGCCAACAATCTCCTCGTGCTTGGCTTCCACTGCCTCATTTGTAAGATGAATTGGGTCTACTGCCCCCAGTCATCTCTAAAGTTCCCCCAGCTCTAACATTTGAGGACTCTGAAGAATCCAAATTAATGGAAGAATTTAAAAACACCAACACCACAACGCTGCAGTTAATTCTGATTATCTGTAGCATATTCCAGCAAAATCTTAATTGCTTTTGGTGAATCTTTTTTCCTTGACATAAATCTACTCAGTGGAACGCATAGGACTTCAGCACTTCAGCAGGGACTTCTAAGTTCCCTACCATTCTGGGTCATCTCACACTGGTACAACTGAAGATTACTACTCCTTGGATGTGGAAAGAAATCGACTCAATTTTAAAACCATCTGCTAGGCACCTAGTAAAGGCCAAGCTCACACTAGGCCCAAGCACAGACACACCCACCCACAGACACACTGATTCTGCACTGCGCCCCAAGCTCAGTGTCACCTGCCTAGGACCTGGGCAAGGGAGGTGAGAGAAACAAGGTCATAGATAAGTCACCAAAAAGATAACCCACTTGTGGACAAGAGAGCTATCTATGGAGATGGTTCCAGTTTCCCTCACTTGTGTTCCTCAGTTTCCTAACTCCTGTCACATTTATTATCTCCATGAATCAAGTCAGCACCTGAGTTTAATATCCCAATATAAAAGCCACAGACAGCTCGAACATTTATTGGCTGAACTCCTGAGCGACACAAAACATGTCAGGGATAGTCACTGAACCTCAATTACTACCCCCACCTGGTCACAACCCAAGGGTCAACTCACACTCATCTTGTTGAGGTCATTTGGAGTTTTCTGCTTAAATGGAGGCCTCCTTAGTTTACTGCAGGCATCGCTGTCTCTTATTTCACCCTACAGAGGATTGAACTGTCCTGTTTTTCCTAACCTGACAAAATCCATCCTCAGTAATGGCACAGAAGAATTTTGTCGTTGTTGTGACTCTCTTTGCCTCGGTTTCCTCATATGTCAAATGAGCAGGAGAAGGCGATGGCAAACCCCTCCAGCATCTTTGCCAAGAAAACCCCAAATGGGGTCATGAAGAGTCAGATACAACTAAACACGCCCACCACCGCCACCCCCAATGCCCCACTATTCCACAGACAGGGGAAGGGCTGTATTCTGGGCAGCCAAAAGAGAGAGGGCCCAAGCAGAAACATGGCTGTCCAAAATAAGGCCCATGGGCCGAACGTACCCCACAGTGCAATTTATGCGGTCCACCTAGAAGCACAGAAAGTTTCATAAATGCTTTGGTAAATGAAGCTGAGCTACCACAGAGCTCTCACTGAAATGGCAAATCAAAATATATTGTCTACCGTTTCAATAAAAACCTAAGGCTGGACAGCCCTGGTGTAAAACATCAAAGAAAAAATACAGCCTGAGACTGGATTTGCCTTCCTGAAGGCAGAAAGGCTAAACAAAAAAGGATGAAGCTGAAATGTCCTGGGTTCAGGAGAAGGATCTCCTGTTTGGGGAGGGGTTAAGTTGGATGCTCTCTGAGATCAATTCCGGCATAACCGTGGGAGGACAGCATGGTAAAGTGGAAAGAATGTTGTATTTAAGAGTCAGAGAATATGGGTTTAACTCCTGGCTGTGCCACTTACTGCCTATATGTTACCCTGGCCAAGACAGTTACTACCTCTGGGCCTCAGTTTCCCTGCCTGTAAAATGAAAGGGCTGGCCCAGAGGATTCCTAAAGTCCTTCCTAATATACTGTCACTTGCCTCAAATCCCTTCAAATGGGGAACTTCCCTGCTCTTCCTGGTACTAGGCCTTCACCAACAACTCGATAGAGCACGGTAATCAGAGAAGTTTGAAAGCCTTGGGAGGAGGTAGTGGAGGAGGTAGTGGAGGAGGTAGAAATACTGGAAGTGTTTCTAATACATAATGGCTGTGTGACTGTATCACTTTCTTAACCAAGCCATTTATCTCTCTGCCCACATGGCTTCACTGAACCTCAGTTCTTCATCTGCAAAATGGGAATAACACCATCTTTCTCCCTCTTCGTCTCTGTCCCCAGCCTCCCTGGCTTCCTTCAGGTCCCAGATGAAATCCTACCTTTGGTTCCTTCTCTTTATCCTCACAGCTTCGTTAGTCTCGTTACTATTGGGCTTCCAGTAACATGCAGCAGAAACAGTACTGGATTTGAAGGTAGAAATCCTCAGTGTGAGAGCTGGAGCTTCCATGGATAATTTTAATTATATGAAAGCTTTTGCACAAACAAATCTAATAAAGCTCAAATCAAATTAAAAATTAACTGGGAAAAAAATTGCAGCAAGTTTTTCTGACAAAAGTTTTATTTTCAAGATACATAAGGAACTCATCCAAATTTATAAGAAAAAGAGCCATTCCCCAATTGACAAATTGTCTAAGGATATGAACACTTTTTTTTGGAGGGGGGAAGGCAGGGCAATTGGGGTTAGGTGATTAGCCCAAGGTCACACAGCTAGTAAGTGTGTCAAGTGTCTGAGGCTGCATTTGAACTCAGGTCCTCCTGACTCCAGGGCCAGTGTTCTACTGACCACATCACCTAGCTGCCCCTACAGTTCTTAAGGGAAGAAATTCAGGCTATTTAAGGCCATATGAAAAAAAAAATGTTCCAAATCATCACTAGCAAAACACAAACAAAAGCTCTTCTAAGATTCCAGCTTACACTCATCAGAGCGGCAAAGATGACAAAGGAAGTAAATGATAAACGTAGGAAGGGATGTGGGAAAACACTGATATAACGCTGGTGGACCTGTGAATGGGTACAAACCATTGTGGAAAGCAATTTGCAATTACACGCACAAAGTTACTGAACGGTGAGTAAGAGGGGAACAGGTCCTTTGCATGCAGAAATATTTATAGCAGAGGAAAAAAAAAATCCTGGAAACCAAGAGGCTGTCCAACAATTGAGCAATGGCCAAATAAGCTGTGGTATGCGAACGTGATCAAATACCACGATGCTATAAAAAATGAGGAACAGATGATGCCAAAAAGACTTGGAAAGAGGCAGACAAACTAATGCCGAGGGAAGTGGACAGGAACAATACAATTTATACTCTAACATCGATATTCCAAAACCGAACAATTTTAAGGACCTTTACAAACTGATGAAGAATGAAACAAGCAGAACCAGGAGAATGATATACACAATAAGAACAACATAAAGACAAGCAACTTTGAAAGCTGTAAGGCCCACCATCAACGCAACGACCACTCACAACAAACAGCATGAGGAAAACATATCTCTGTGTACGGTCATCCATGGAATTTGTTCTGCTTGACTATGCATATTTGTTACATGGCATCCCCCCATGGGGTGGGAAAGAAGGAAAACTAGATCTATTTACTTTTTTTAAAACAGTGTTTTGGGGATGATATGTTGCAGATGTGAAGCATTACATGCTCTTTCAGATGAGGTCTCTGTATTATTAGTTTTACTTAACTATTTATTTCTATTGCAAGAGACTCCTCATAAAGCAAGATTAGTAATCTATAAATGTCTGTAATGTAAAAACAAAACACATCAGTAAAACTCTACGTGGCAAAAGGAACATCAGATTTGAAACTAAGCTGGAGGAGAAGAGGAGAATGTCAGCCTATATTTAAAGATAGCTTTCTAACTATATCGTCATAATCTCCAGCAAAGTTCCTATCCCACTCAGCATGTGAACAGTAGGTGCCAAAGATTAGTCCAGTGGAGTATAAATTCTAATAATTCTACCCAGCTTAAAAGGTTTTGTGGACAGCTAGTGATAACTATGGCTGGGGGCCATTCCAATCAATAAATCTTTATTAAGTGCCTACTCTATGCTGGGCACTTTGCTAAGCACTGGGGATACAAAAATAGAAGGCAGGCCCTGACCTCAAGGAGCTCATGATCTAATGGGAGAGACAGCAAGCAAAAATGTGTACAAATAAGCTATACACAGGATAAATGGGAAAGTCTTCATGTAGAAGGTGGGACCTGGAGGAAGCCAGGAAAGCCAGGAGGAGATGGGGAGGGAAAGCATTCCAGGCATGGGGACACACAGCGGTAAAATGCCTACATTCAGGAGATCGAGTGTCTTGTGCAAAGAGACCAGTATCAATAGAATCCCGGAGTACATCTTGGGGAGTAAGGTCTAAGGAGGAAGACTGAAAAGATAAGAGGGAGCCACGTGGTGTCAACCTTTGAACGCCAAACAGAAGATTTTATATTTTATCAAGGGGTAATAGGGAGTCACCGAAGTTTCCTGAGGAGAGGAGAGGTGCCATGACCTACACTTCCCAAAGACGTGCAGGCTCATCACCAGAATGGTTGCAGAGAGATTAAATTTTTGGCCGCAAAACCTCTTGAAGACACGATTAAACACTGAGTCACAGAAGAATTACAATGTCCTTAAGTGGAGGAAGTGCCCACACTGAAAAATGTCATACACACTCTGAGCATAGAGGACTTTAATTTAAGGAGGATAGATGCTCCTAACCGAAAAAAAAAAAAAAGAAACGAACAAACAAAAAAACAAATCAGCATTGGACAAGTGTCAATATGAAAAGTTGGCTTAATGTAGAGAGCCAATAACCATCTCTTCCTCATACCACCGACAACAAACTTCACCGCCAAGGGGGCAGGGAGTTATTCTGGTTTATATATCACATTTTAAAGAAAGTCACACCACTGAATTGGTGGAAGTCACTCCAGCACTTAGTCATCAGGCTACTGAAGTGATAGCTCAGTCTTTAAATAACAGTAGTTTCTTTTGCAGGTGTTGAAAGAAAATGCCCCTTCTTGTAACATAATCTAAATTGGAAAAAAAAAAATCATTCAGGAATTTTAAAAAGTGAGAAAACACCATTTCTTTCCTATACATAAGAAGGAAGAGGAAGATTAAAACTCAGCTGTATAACCCAATATTTAAAATTTCTAATGTTGAGCTAGCTGAAAGTGTAAGTTTTCTGGAAAAAAAAAGTTCCAAACTATGATTCATATTTATAAGTAAAATATTTACAATTTCAAAAATATGTACATGCTTTTTGAACTCACGTGTCAAAACATATGCACGAGTTGTTGACTAAAAATCTCAAAAAAACATGTTTATTTTAATTAAACAATTTAAATGTCTTGTTCTGGTCATCATTTTTATCTTCCTAACACACAATGTTAAAATACCCTCCAAATATCCACCTGTTCAATTTGTGTAGATTCACATCCCAAAGACTTCCTAACAATCTGTTTCAATAAAAATCTTGGTTAATAAAATAACCACATCACCATTCAGCCCTCTGATGTTGCTATAAAATTAACAAGAAAAAAGTTTTAATGCAATATGCTGCCACAACTAGGCCCACACATGCATGGCTATATAAATGCATATACGGAAATAAATTACTGCTTTGAAAAAATAGTGGAACATGTCCTAAGGAGAGACCTACGGAAGAAAAAAAAATCAACCAAGGGACACAAAGACATTAAAAAAAAAAAAAGAAAAGTACTATTTCATGTCTATTCGATTGTTTGGAGATAGAGAAACAGGCAGCAATGAAAAAGGTGAAGCTCATCTGATATTCAATTCAGCAAAATATGCTTCGATTCAATAGCAGGGCCTTATAATTGGTTCAGTAAGGTGAGGGTGGGGAAGAAAAGAAAGAAAAAGACAGGGCAGGAAAAGAGAAGAAAGGAAAAAAGGCTACACAAAAGAGGAAGAGAAAAAACAGGGTTGATGAGATGGGAGAAAAGTGAATAAGGGAAGGAGGATGGAGAGAGAGCCCACAGAGACAGACAGGAGGGTTGGAAGTGTTGGTCAATTACTTCTGTCAGAGCCTGTTAGTCATTAGGGCCACAAGACAGTAGAATATTATCAAATCTTACCACTGTCCCCTCAAACGTTAATTAGATGACTAGCTACTGCAGAGAGCTCTCTTCAGCTGCTTTTTATCCTTAAATAGCCAGGGACTTGCTCAGAACCCAATGGGGAGGGGGGGAAGCAGGGAGCGAGAGGAGGGAGGACAAGGGGAGGGGGAAGGAGAGAGGGAGGCTGAATTATTCTCCAATCTGAAATGGGGTGATATCAATTTACAAGCTAGATGAAAAGCAGCCAAGTGCCAGGGTGTAGTCCTACTAAAAATAAAACATATCTACCCCTGAGTCATTATGAATATTCAAATAAAACCCACCCTCTCTTAAAACATCTCTTTCATTCCCACATTTTTTTTTTTTTTTTGCTGATATTGCCTGCCAGGTGAGACACAGACTCTGTATTGCCTAGTATGCACTTCCTTGGGAAGAATTTTTCATGTTGTATGTTCTGCCTGCATTTACATGTCTTACTAATTTATCAGGTAGCCACCACAGTAGCAAGAGGGCCTCTGACTTAATAGGTGCATAATAACGTGTAATTAGACCAACACTTGATACTTTAGGGATTTATGATTTCATAATTGTGGGCACCTTCTCTGCTGAGGCAAATAGTACCAGGTATAGATGATGGTACCCACTCATGAGTCGCTGAGAGAAAAAAAAAAGTCACTTTTTGGTCCACCTCCAGCCCTAGTAAAGTACTGGGAGTCTTCTCAGGCTATCCATACTCCACTCGCATAGCTTCTGTAAACTCAGGATCACCTCTCTACCAAGACAGAAGACCGGGCTGGTACTTTGGTAGGATGTCATATTGGCTGAGGAAATTTACATAATCAAAACACTTCCACTTCTCAATCTCAAAACAGGGGTGAAACCAATTGGACATTGTCCCAGACTGCCCTAGGAACTAAGAAACGCACAGGCAATGGACAGGACTAGTTCATTCTGAGACCATCTCCCTAACCCTGGCTGGCCATCTAGAAAATATTACTCTTGGTTACAAAAGGAACTGTCCAAGAGTGGAACAGGGCAGGACTAATCACCACCAGTGATTAGGATAAAATGACCAAAGGTGCCCACTGCACTAGCAGGACCTGTATAGTGTTTAGAAATTTGGCTCAATCCATCACATCATGACAAGCTATCAGACAACTGCTTTACAGCTTTGGCAACCCTGTGAAGTCTCTGTGACTCTCAGACAAAGAAACAATGAAATAGGGCTGGCTTCTTTGATCTGTTTCTTGGAATGCCAGGCCTGAGCAAAATAGGCACCAAGTCTGATCTTTGGAAGAAATGGTAACTTCAGGTTTCAGAAAACGTATATGACCATTTTCTTCTGATGACTTGAAGGGAATCTCATAAGGTGTGGCTAGAATAGAGCAGGGGCTATTTTTGAGACAAGGTGACTCAGGGAGCTTACAACCCAAAACAATGCAAGGAAAATATATGTACTAAGCAGGAATGGGATGTTTATATGATCTAGCTAAACAGAGGAATGCTCTGTATCTGAATACATCAGCCAATCAATTAAGTCCCTGTCAACATCAATCTGGAAACGCATCACTCTGCACACAGAAGCTATGACGTGTCACCATTCACACACTAACTACTGGGCATCAACAAAAGGGATCACACAGGGTGCCTCTACTTCAGGTGCAGAAAGTCATGGTTTATTCCCAGGAAAAGCAGCAGGAAGAATAAGTAAGGTTCTATGGAGCCCGAGAGAATACCTTCCATACACAGGGTTAGAAGAGCCTTGAATGAGAGCTGGCAGGGACATTGAGACCACGCAGTCCCCGTCAAGTGCCTGATGATACAACTGAGGACCAGAGGGCTGGTGTCACTCGGCCAAAGTCACATCCAGAGCATATGGGGAAGGACTCTCGACTACAAATCTCAGCTCCTTCTACTACATTCTATGGCCTCTCCCGGTTAACAAAGTGCCAGGACGACAAAGAGCCCTGAATCCATGTCGCATGAGGAGCCTTTTAAGGAAATGGGCACGCTTAGCTTGGAGAAAAGAGGACTCCAGGGGAACGTGAGTCACGCCTCTTCCATGGCAGCTGTTGCCCCAGTTGTTCCAGGCGCCTCCTTGGACTCTGAGAGGGGAGGGAGCTTTCACTGGATCTTGCCTGGAATAAGCCTCACCTCGCTCCCTGGCCATGGGCTCCAAACCATGCCGCTGGAAGCTGTGGTCTTCAACCACTAGAATTTAAAACTCCCCGGGGGCAAGAGCTGTCTGGATTATTTATATTTGTATACCCAGTGCTTGGCACAAAGTAAGCGCCTACAAAATGTTCAAGGGGCAGCTAGGTAGTACAATAGAGAGAGTACTGGAATCAGGAAGACCTGAGTTCACCGTGTGACCCTGGGCAAGTCACTTAACCCCACTGCCTCCCAGAAAAGTTCTTTCTATCTATCTATCTAATATCTATCGTGCACGTATGGATGGATATATAAAAATCTATGTGTCTACATCTGCCCGTCTCTATGTCTGTGCATCTCTCTCTCTATTTGTCTTCAAGTGTCCGAAAAGCTATCCTATACAGGAATAATTAGACTTGTTACATTTGGCCCAAGAGGACAGACCCAGCAGCTGTGGGTAGAAGACGCAAAAAGGTCAACCTAGGCCAGATTTCAGAGAAAGCGCCCTGATCATCAGAGCTATCTAGTAGGGCAGGGGACTGCCTGAAGAGGCAGTAGGGTGGTTTTCCCATTTTGGGAGGTCTTCAAGCAGTAGCCAGATGACCACTTGTAATGGGTTTCCTTTCAAGTAGGGGTTGCATTATTGGGTCACTGATTTCCCTTCCAACACTCAAATTCTGTGATCCACTTACTCAGCATGGTGGCAGGCTAGGCCTGGGTCTATTGATATGCCTACATATAGATGTTGTCATGTCCATGGGATTGGGCTTGTAAGAGTCAAGATTGCAATTACAGAAAAGTATGTTGTGAGGAGGGAATGTGACTTAGTAAAGCAACTGTAAATCTCTGTATTACTATACTTAACTATTTTCTCCATAAGTTACCCTGAGAAAAGTTACTATGGATAATTATAGCATGAGCACCATCTATAATAAAACATCTGCTTTCATGCTACAGAATTGGGACCAATCTATGAACATTTTGTATACACACACACACCCTACATAGAAGTATGCATGTATGTACTTGAACACACATGTGGAACAGTAGAAAAGACACCAGGTTTGGAATCAGAGGACCTGCATGGAAATCTTGGATCTGTGATTTCTGTGTGACTTTGTGCAAATCACTTGACCTAGGTCCCTGTATCAGTAAGATAGGAGGCTTGGCCTCAATGGCCTCCTTAGTACAAGCAAAAAACTCAAAGAACTGACATTCACAACTGTGAGGTGGCACAACAAGGATATCAGTAAGTAAATACACAGAATATACAAAGACACAGACATGCATTTAAGTGCATGAACACATACACACAGAAATGTGGATATGTGGGGACGAAGTAGAACCAGCATGCTGATGGAGCCCACTGGAAGACCTAAGAGGGGAGATCACCATGAAAACAGAGATAACCCAGGAGAAAGTTGGTTTGCATGCCCAGTCTGAGATGGAAACAGGACAAACTCATCAAAGTTAGCTTAGGAGGGCCTCAGGGAAGAAATGATGGTATAAAATTACTTGAAACATATGGGTATAGTCACAAGGTGTCTGTCCAAAGCATCCCAAAGAAACTATGAGAAATTGCACAGAAAGTCAATGGGTAAGGAAGCCCAGATGGAATTTGGTAACAAAGAGGAAAACACAAAAATATCTCCTAAGAGAAACTGGTAAAATAGAACCCATGAAGAAAATGACTGGTGGGTTGTGGCCTTGGTCAAGATACTTAACCTCTCTGAGGCTTGATTTTCCCATTTGTAAAACAAGTACTTCTACTAGAAAACATCTTAGGGTCCCTTCCAGAGCTCTAAGTAATTCTATGATCCTAAACCCAAGATGGAGACAGTCCCCACGGTGCCCATTATGGCAGAAGTTCAAACTAATGGGTATCAAAAAGCCTTAATCCTGAAAGAACTTACCAAGAGTGAAGGAGACAAAGAAAGGCAGGGAGGTATCATGAAGAAAAGGCTGGCCTCAGAGTCCTGCCTCTGAAACTGTGTGTATGTGAAAGAGATGGACGGACAGACAGACAGAGAGACAGACACAAGAAAGAGAGAGAGACAGAGACAGAGAGACAGAGAGAGACACAAAGACAGAGGAGAGCCCTTCACCTTACCGGGAGTAAGTGGTTTCTATTGAAGAACTGTGACTTATCTGCGTTGTTTAAAGGCATTTCCTTACAGGAAGTCTCCTATGCACCAATAAAATCATAGTTCTGGACCAGATCAAGAAGTGGCAGTCATTCTGGGCCCAGCCAACATGCAAGACTGCAGCGATCACAGACAGCCTATGGGGACAAGCAGAATGCATCCCAGAAAGAAATGGCCCTGGATTTGGAATCTGCCAACTACATGACACGGACAAGTCATTTTTCATTTCTTGGCCCTTGTTTTCTTCATCAGAATTATTAAGGTGATCTATTTAATTCACCAAGCATTTATTAAGTGCCTACTGCATGCCAGGTATGGGGAGAAGGGAACAACTGGAAAAATAAATACAGAGTATTAGTATGTCCTAAAAGTCTTAGTATGGTTTTAAGTTTTACTAGCTTAGAACTGCCTAAATACCAAGTAATGGCAGGGAGCTGAGGAAGAGGAGAGCATTAAATAATCTCTAAGATAACCTCCCGGTCAGCTGGTCAACAAACATTTGTTAAGTACTTTAATAATATGCCTGGCACGTAAAAGAGAAACAAAAAGTAGCTCACATTCTAATAGGGGAGACAAGATGTATACATACAAGACAATCACAGCAGAAATAGGAAGTAATCTCAGACCAGCTCTCAATGCTACCAAGGGTCCCAGAAGATGATTAGGCATTTACCAGGGGCTGTTACAGCTGCAGTAGTGAGAACAAGGAAACTTTAACCACTGATGAAGGTAAAAAAAAAGTGAAAGCAAGTTGTGAGCATGTGGGGCTAATCGAATTCAAAGGGCAGAAATTCAGTCTAAATAAACTTTTCAGGCAGAGTGGGCAGTGGGAAGCCCAGCAGATTCCAGGAAGGAAGGCTAGGCTTAGATCCATCCAATGGAAAGGTGCAAACTGCTGGCAGCACACCCCGGGCTCTGAACCTCTGTTTACCCCTCTGAAGGACACTGGAATCAGACCAGATAATCTCCAAGATCCTTCCTCCCCAGCTCTAAATCTAGGCTCCCACGACGTTGAGGAAGGTGATCTGGTTCAAAGGAAAAACGAGAGTCCCCGGAACCTGAGCTCCACCACTCTCTGGCTAGGTGACTTTGGGAAAGTCACTTAACTTCTGAACCTCAGTTTCCCCACTTCATGTATATCTGAATTAGGCTCTAAGGACATTCCCAGCTCTAAATCTACGCTGTTTCTTCATCTTTAAAATGGGCTGAATCTAATTATTTGGCTGCTAAGGTCCTTTCCAGCTCCGGATCTTTCATGGAAGGGGAGAGGTTTACCGGCATTAATTAAAAGCCTATGATGTGCCTGGCACTGGGGCGGGGTGTCTGAGGTTGGACGATTGCTTGTTTTCTTTCCCTATTCAGGGACAGAGCGGGCGGTGCAAGAACTGGCGGAAAAGTGAGACTGGGACACGCCCCTCCACGCCCCCAGACTGCCAGAAGAAAGAGAAACACGCAAAGGAGTACGTGGTTGGCCAGCGGCGCCGCTAGCTCCGCCCAGGATCCGCCCCCGCCCGCCCCCGTGACCTCGAGCCCCAGGGCGGCCCCGCCCCCGCCCCGTGCTGTTCCCTTGTAAGGCAGCGGGAGCTCGAGGCACCGCCTCACTCTGGCAGGTGCCACAAGTTTCCCCGCGCCTGCGCGCGGCGCCGCCTCCTGCCGCGGCTCCCCGTGTAGCGGTGGAGCGGACGCCCGTGGCTCCTCCGTCCCCGGACTCACGTCAAAGACGAGGAGAGGCGGGAGCCTTACCTTCTGGATCCGCTTCAACGCCATCCTACGACCCGCTGTGAGACCACGACTCAGCCCCGGGGCCGAGGGCGGCCACGGGAGAGAGCACAGCTAGGCTCGGCCGCCTCGCAGCTCTCTGCAAGGGGAGGAGCTCGGCTGGTCGCGCGTGCGCAGCGCGGGCCCGTCGCGGGGCACTGTGGGAGTTGTAGTTCTTTTATTCGGGCTTGCGGAGGAAAAGCCTTTTTACGAACTGATCTCCTTGGAGGAGGGAGCCCCTGAGCTAGTGCTCTCCTGCCCCTCCCATGATAGTCAGGCCTCTCTCTATGAGAGACTGATCCTACACTTGGGCAGATCACTCCTCAAAGCCTCAGTTTCTTCATCTGCTAAATGAGGAGCTGGACTGCCTGAGATGACCTCTGAGAGCCCTTCCAGCTGAGTCCTAGGAGAGGATAAGTGCCTAGCCAATGCCAAGGACTGATGGCTAGCTGTTTTCTTCCATTCCTCTCCAAGTAGAGGGAGCCCACTCAGCCATTCAAAAGGCATTTATTAAGCGCCTGCTGTGTACCAGGGTTGCTAAGCTCTGGGGATGCAAAGAAGAAGAAAGACAGAAAACAGTCCCAGAGTTCTAAGAGCTCAAAGTCTGATGAGAGAGACAACAGGCAAACAATCACTTATGTAAGAGATAATAGGGAGCAAAGGAATTGGAGTCAAGAAGGTCTGGGTTCAAATCCTACCTCAGATGCCTAACTAGCTGGGTGACCCGAGACAAGTCACTTAACCTCTGAATGCTTCAGTTTCCTCACCCATAAAAATGAGGATGATAATAGAATCTATCATTCATTGTTGTGAAGATAAAATGAGAGACCATTTGTCAAGCACTATAAACCTTAAAGTGTTATTTAAATGCTAGTTACTATTATTATTAAATGGAAGATGGTAACCTGAGGGGGGAAGACACTAGTAGTAGAGGAGACAGAGGAAGGACTGCAGAAGGTTGGATTCGACGGCAGGAGGGGGAGAGAGCGTTCCTGGTATAGGGGGCAGGCGTTGAAAAAGACTTGGTTAGAGTAAACTAGAAGGCTTGTGTCAATTGTAACAGTACCCCGGGGAGTAAAGTATAAGAAGATGGGATAGGTAGAAAGGACCCAGTTTGTGAAAGGCTTTAAGTGCTGAACCAAAGAAAAGGGAGATGAGGACACTGGAGAAATGTAACAGGTGGAAGAGTAGACTGGAATAGAAAAAGAGGGAAAGGTGGTGAAAGTGGACTGGGAAGGTGTATAAAGGGATAAGGAAGCTGGGGCGGTCAGCATGGGATCCTTGAGCAGATATGAGGCTAGAAGAGAGATGTTGAATGCAATCACCTCTTGTGTTTCTGCTGCTTCTGGGAGGGCCCAGCAAGGGCTATGAAATTCAAAGGAGCAGGTCTCCAGACAGGGTGTCCCCCTGCCCAAACTACCTCACTAATCTAGTTCTCTTAGACTATAAAAGGGGGATTCATTTGAAAAAGGTAATAACCACTTTTTTATCCCCATTTTATAGATGAGGAAACTTAAGCAGAGGTTAAAAGACTTTCCCAGAATCACGCAGCCAGTATGTGTCTGAGGCCAGATTTGAACTCAGGTCTTCCTGACACCTATCTACTGTGCCACTTAATGACGCAAATATTCATTTACTGAAAAGCAATCTATATTTTTAGGTGAGCCATCATACCCTTGCTACCTGATCGTCAAAGAAAGTAACCATGAGCCAAAGCTTCTTGCCCAACCTTTAGTTTAATAAACATTGTTGTTATTGTGACCCTGTTTGCCTCAGTTTCCTTACGTTTAAAATGAGCTGGCCAGGAAAACCCCGAACGGGGTCGTGAAGAGTCCGACACAACTGAAAACAACTGAGGAACAATAACTGAGTTTAACCTATTCGTACGCCAAACTATAAGTGTTAAGTAGATATGTTAAATCTCCTATGCCCAGTAAAGATGATGAGAAGCCCACTATCCCACCCCTTCTTCCATTTTTGTGTACCCTTCTCCTATGCTCCAGTTATATGAAATAGTGAATTTCTTCCTTCTTCCTCATTTCTTTCTAGTATTCCTTTTCCCCACCCTTTTCTTTTCCTCTCTTAAAACTAACAAAACCACACCTAATTCCTGTCTTAGTGGTTCTTAATTTCCTTGGTCGCCATTGAAAGCTGGATTCTAATGAGACACATCTCTTCTTACACAATTAGAATGTAAGGATTTCATCATCATTTTGCCCCATCTAATGACTTCTCAATTACCATTCGCATTTCAAACTTTCTATTCAGCCATGGTATTTTCAACAAGAATGCTTAAACATCCTCCATTCTGTTCAAGACCCATTTTTCCCCTTTTAGATTATGCAGGGGGGAAAAAAGATTTCACAGAGTTTTGAAGGTCAAGTTATTATGGTTGTAAGCCTTTATCCTTTACCTTTTAGAATATTATATTCCAAGATTTTCTCTCCTTTAAGTGGTCATAACATAGTTTTGTTTGATCCTGACTGTGGTTCTTAGTAATTGAAATCCTTTCTGGCTGTAGTATTTTTTCTTTGACTTGGAAACTTTGGAATTTGACTATGATAGTCCTTGTTTTTAGTTTAGAGTTTCTTTCAGGAGGTGATCCAGTAGATTTACTTTACCATAGAGTTTTAGTAAATCTGGGCAATTTTATTTAATGATATCTTGAAGGAGAGTATTCAATTTTTTACTTAAATTGACTCTTCTTGGCTTAAATTCCAGTTCATTGTTCTTAATAGTAGATACCATACATCTTCTATTTCTTAAATGTTTTGACTTCGAATATTTCTTGCCTCATAAAATCATTGAGTTTCTAATTGTTCTATTCTTTTTTTCTCCCAAGGAGTCCATCACTTGGGTTAGATTTTCTGCCTTTTGTTCTAAGCTATTCTAATTTTTTTTTTCCTGTGGAGAGTTAATTTCAATTCTCATTTAATTTTTCATTTTTTGTTTAATTTCTTACAGCCTTTCTTGCAGTCCTTGTAACCAAGATATTACTTTGTCTGAAGTTCTGCTTGTAGTTGTTGAAAAAGTCATTTTTTCATCCAGAATTACCTCTTAGGTTTCTCTTAATCCTATTTGTTTTTTTTTTCTTTTTCTTTTTTTTTTAGCCACTATTCTCTGGCATTGCTTCTTTATTTTTTTTTCAGGACTTATAATTCTGGTCTATTTACCAGGGTTCAAGCTAGATTCATTGATATATGGTCTCTCCCACCCTTCACTTGCCTGGGTTGATGAGTTTGCTTCTGTTACTATTTTTTTCTGCTGAAGTGTGTGTGTGTGTGTGTGTGTGTGTGTGAGAGAGAGAGAGAGAGAGAGAGAGAGAGAGAGAGAGAGAGAGAGAAAGAGAGAAAGAAAAAGTGAAAACTGGCCTCTTCTACCACTTCACCCCACCATCTTAATCACAAAAGGGAGAGGAGAGAGTAGGAAGCAGGCTAACCAATCCCCACTGCCTCTGATCCCTGGGGGAAAGGACTGTGTTTCAACAATTCAGGTAGCAGCTTCTGTGGCTGTGTAAAACCAACAACAACCAGCACACAGAATGCTGCAAGCCCAGGTTCTTTTGATCTGCTTTACTAAGGAAAGCAACAT
>CM053625.1:334288956-334320493 GCA_028646595.1 Phalanger gymnotis
CTGAACTTCAGAGCAAAATATAAGCAAATTACAAACATCAACAGACAGACCTTGCCTGATTCAAATCCCAATACGTAGTTACCAGAGTTCAACAAAGTCTTAGCATCTGGGTTTACAAGCTGGAGGGCTCCTTAGCTACAGCTGCCTGGAGTTTCCTCATCAGCACCATCTCAAGAGTCCTTAAACAAATTACAAACAGACAGACCCAATACAATTCATAGTTACCAACATCTAGGCTCAGCCTGGGAGCTCAGAACAAAGACTGACCCAGAGTAATGCACCACCACAGCTTCAGCAAAGAGCTCCAAGGAAGAAGAGGCCAACCCCTGGCTTTTATGTCTTTTTCAGGGTCAGGGGTGAGTCACACACTCGACTCACCCACATGACCTAAAATCGTCACAAAGGGGCAGACTTAAACCCACGTGGTCTAAGAGTCTCCGCTGTCCCAGACATGTAAACTAGGCCCTCCCTGGAGTTAGCCCCACCTTGGGCCCCACCTCAGTCATCAATCCACACCCACATAGGTTCCATACCTAATGGGTGTTTGGGCCTGGGGCTTAGCATTACCCAAAGCAAACAAAAGCCAAACTCTTCAAGGGCACTAAGTGCTAAGGAGCCCATTTTGCTTACCAACACAAGCAGTGCTGGGACTTGGACTCTTTGGTTCATTAGAGCATGCATACACCTGAGAGTGCCAGGTAGGAGCCTGCAACAGCAGCATGGCAGAAAGGACACACACCCAGGAAAACTTTACTTGGACACTCTGTTTGGTTTGAGGGGATTGTAAGCTATTGTGACCTAGGGGTGAAGTACGTTGTTTTCTGTTCAAGTATTTTGGGACAGTATGTTATAGACCGAATGATATGTTTTGTTTAAGGCCATGTGGTCACCTTAGTAATAAGTTGTTATGTTGTTATGAACTGTGAATGCTTCAGTTTCTTGAATAAGGATTAGTTTTGAGTAAATAGAGTGCTTATAATACTGTGTTGTTCGACCCTAAATAAACATGCATATTCATAGCAGCTCTCAAGTGTGCTGTGTTGATTGGCATTACTGGCTTTGTCTGAATTGATCCAAGAGAAAAGAAGGTCTAATCCAGGCTTGATTAATCATAAGCTACTGGCAGCTGGAGGGAAACATAAAGGGACTGCCTGCCAAGAGCTTTGAGAGCAGAGGAGGAAGAGCAGACTATGGAAAACAAACATGGTATCTTGGAAAAGAGTATTGAATTTGGAGTCAAAAAACCTGTGTCCCACTTCTAACTCTTCTGCTAGGTATTTATGTGATTATAATGTATCATAATAATTATAATTTTATATCTTCATTATATAATTATATTATAAATATTATTGTGGAATTATATAAGTATACAATTATATTTTATAATTATTTATGGAGGTCATCTAAGTCAACTCATCACTGCATGGGAATCCTCTCTAAAACACCTCCAATCAGTAGTTCTCCAGACTCTCCTCAAAGACCTCTGGAGATAGGGGTCTCACTGAGGCCTGAGGCAATCCATGCCATTTTTGGAGAGCCCTCATATTGAGGCTTTTCCTTACAAAAAGCTGAAATTTGCTCTTCCACAACTTCTACCCATTGGTCCCAGTTCTGCCATCTCGAGCCAAGCAGAATGTGTCTAATCCAGTCCTCTTCCCTGTGAGAAACTTTCAGATATCTGATCGCTCTTTACCATTGGCTGACTAAAAATCTATCTCCATTCCTTCTGCCCAAATATTCGGTTGTTCTAAGTCATTTTTCGGTCCTTGTCTGGCTCTTCATTACCCCATTGGGGGTTTTCTTGGCAGTGATACTGAAGTGGTTTTGCCATTTCCTTCTCCAGCTCATTTTACAGATGAGAAAACTGAGGCAAACAAGGTAAAGTGACTTGCCCAAGGTCACACAGCTCTGAAATGTCTGAGGCCAGATTTGAAGTCAGGAAGATGAGTCTTTTGCCCAAAGTAGGGAAGAGACAAAAAAAACCTGCTGACTAAAATATATATTACTATAATATGCGTTCTGACTATATGTAAATGGGATTAGACTGAAGCATTTCTCATGGAACTGGGCATGGGCTCAAGCACATTGCTAAAAGACATGTGTTACCAGGTGTGTGACCTTGACAAAGTCACATAACCCTGTTGTCTCAAAAAGACACATACAACCAAAAACTTCTGGTTGGTTCTCTGCGATGTGGGGTATGTATTGAAGGAACAGGAAGAGCTGCCCTTTCAGGGGCTTATAAAACTGTAGAAAAGCACCCCCATTCTCTTTTGAATGTATTCATTGGGGGTCTGCTAGCCCTCCCTTGGATTTCCAGCAAGGAAGGAGAAATCCTTGGCCCTCCACAGCAATGCTGGCTATAAGCATTTGCTGAAGTGAGTGCCTGGTCCTTGGCTACCTTTCCTGTTTTCTGTGTCTAAATAGGCATTTCCAGCCTTGAAATCTCGGTGCCCACCTCATGAGTTTAAGAGTCTCTAACTCCTCCTCCTCCTCTTCCTCCTTCTACTACCACTACCACTACCACTACCATCACTGCCTTATAGATGAGCTGATAATAGCTTCTCAAAGGAGAACAGCATTATCTCCAGGTAATTCCACATGCCTGGCTGGCCAGGAGAGTTGGATTTCACTTATGGTCACTCAGACTGTGGGTGGCCTGAGGTAAAAATGAAATCCCTGTTCAGTAGCTCCCAAAAGAAAGCTTCATCATTAGGTTTTAGGTACAAGAAAGGGAGTCCTCCCCACCTCAGCTGATGGAGTCACAGCTGACTCAGTATATGATGGTGTGGTAGAAAGGAGGCCTTAAGAAGTTTTCCTATAAGCTCAAAATGGGATGTGATTAAGTTCCTTAATCACTCTCAAAGGAATATGGGGCCTTGGCCACTTAATGAAAGCAACAGACAGCTCACAGGAAACATATCACGGATGTCAGAAAGAATTAGTCATGCTTCTTGTGTCTATGTATAACGGAAGCAAATCATTCAGCGATTGAAGGCTTCAGATTTGAGTTCAAGTCAGGGGCAGTTATGGAAGGAGATGCCCAGTCCCTGCACCAGAGGGCTGCAAGGGGTGGAGATGGGGGAGAAGGCATTTTCTTCCCTCTCCACCCTCCCCTCACTAGGAGAAACTGCATCCAGACTGGAGCAGAGACGTACATTCTATATAGACACAGATACCAAGAGACTGTCGCCCGAGGTAGGAGGCAGCTTCGAGGATCTAGCCTTGGAATTTGAGAGTTGATTATGGTGAGGCACAGACCCTGGAAGGTCAGCTAGGCAAGCTGCTCAGTGAAAACACTAAATCCGACATGATCTCTTTTAGGGAAACACTAGGCAGGAGCTACACTTAAGCTTTGGTTTTAGAGATTTCCCCCACAATTCCACAATGCGGATAGAACAAGCCAAAGAGAACAAGAAACGCCTAACCCTCTCTTTTTGGGGTCATGACACTGCCTGGTTGAATCTGGGCTCTGTGTATGTCTTGAAGCAAGGGTTTTTATGAGAGGGTGAGTGCAAAGCCTAGGATCCTTATGGGAGAGAGCCCCTCTTGGCCCCAGGTGACATCTTTGGGACTTGTTCAGGGTTTGAGCGGTGGAGTACAAACAGCCACAAATATTTAATCTCTTTGGGAAAGATTTACTTGTGTTTGGGGTCCATGTGAGTTTGTTTGATTTCTTTTTCAAGGTAGCCTGCCTGTCCTGTCTTCAGATGAATTCAGACCTCCATCTGGAATATCACATGATTTGGAGAAATCTGTTGGAGAAATGGGATGCCCTATGTGTTGCAAGGACACCCAAAGAGATTTTTGTCTAGACTTCTATCTAGAATTTCCTACTCACAGAGATCTAGATTCAATAAATGCTTGTGTGAGACCAGTTGGCAGGGCCCCTACCTGGGCCATGGATGAAGAACGCTAATAATGATAGTTGTAACAGTGGCAGTAATAATAGTGTAGTAGTAGTGTCAAAACACAATAATGCACATGGAGTGAAAAAAGATCAAAAGGGGACAAAGAAAAATAAGACATTGTTATTATTTTAATTCATTGGCATGCAATTTTTTAAAAAAATTCAATAACTTACAGCCTATGGTTTTATGTATTTATTTGTAGTTTATGTATTTTTTATTATTGACATGAATGTGTGACTGGAGACCCTTCAGAATTCAAGAGTCAAGTAACAGAGACAATGAGGTGTTAACATAGTCATATTTGTCCCTAATAAGAGGTATGAGACTTCAAGTCACTCCTATCTGCATGACCCATTTGCAGATTATAAGGAGTATAAAACCGTGAATCCCCCAAGACTGCGAAAGAAATGTAATGAAATGTCTAGTTGTCTGTTTTGTTGTTCTTTAGTTGTTTTTCAGTTATGTCTTATTCTTTGTGACCCCGTTTGGGGTTTTCTTGGCAAAGATACTCGATGTTCATTTTACAGATGAGGAGACTGAGGCAAACAAGGTTAAGTGGCTTGTCCATGGTCACACAGCTAGGAAGTGTATGAGGCCAGATTTGAACTCAAGAAGAGGATTTCTCCTGAGTCCAGGCCCAGCACCCTATCCGCTGTGCCCCCTAGCTGTCCTAGTCATGTGACTTTTGGCATTATAAGAAAAGGTCTTTCATGAATTGATTCTGTTGACAATTATCAAAATCACTTCAATACTTCAAGCATCCGTGATTTTGTGTAACTGTCTTCTGTTGCCAAGCTACCTCTGAACATGCTCCAGCAAGTCAATGTCTTACCTGAGGTGCTCACTACTGATCAAAACACCCCAAAGGACACTTGATCAGGACAAGTCATAGTCCTTCTGGCCACTACGCCTCCAACAACACAGGATATGTTGGTGTTCATTTTTCTTTTGGCTGTCACATCACACAGATGGTTATTGAAATTGGAATCCACTAGAACCCCAGATCCTCCTCAGATAAATCACTGTCTAGCTATATTTCTCTCATTCTATATTTCTCCAGTTGAATATTTGATTTCAAATATAAGGCTTTACATGTATTCCTATTTAATCTCATTTTATTAGATGCAGCTCACTGATTAAGTGTACAGAGAGAGCTTTTTGGAATACTGACTCTGAAATTCCACACGTTAGTTACCCTTATTTCACATCATCTTATCATCTGTCATCTATCCCTTTAAGAATGTTGAATGCCACAGGAACATGGACCTTTGCTAGAAATCTCATTCCAAGATGGCACCAAACCTCTCGTGGCAATCCTTTGGTCCAATCATTAAGGTAGTTTTGAATCCTCTTAATTGTCCTTTTCTCTGCTCTGTATCCCCCATGTCTTGTCCACAAGGAGAGCATCAAAAACCATCAAAGGCTTTCCTAAAGCCCTGAGAGATGTCATTCCACCCTATGCCAGTCTCTCATGCTGACCTCTTTACCGTTACAGGATATTTTTCCTGCCTGCAGGGGAAAAAAATGAGATACTATTTGCCAAGTGCTTAGCACAGTGCCTAGCACACAGAAGGTGCTCTTTGAGTGCTTGCTCCTTTCCCTTTCCTTTTTTTTCCACTGCCTCAGCCAATCTCCTAGCCTAGGCTACCTATAGGGATAGGAGAGAAATGCTATTCTATCAGCTTCCCCCAGTGGTCCCCTCACATGAGCTGCCTAATACCCTGAAAGGATACCATCCTAACGCCAAACCCCTATGGACAAAGGAAGTCAACCTAAATTCATTCCTCAATGATTGACCAACTCCTCCCTGGTCTTACCACCCCCATCCCAATCATTCCAGACCCTGGATGGTCATCATTCGAACTCCAGGCTTGGTTCTCCACTCTCTGGTCCCTTATTCCCATTCACTTCTACCCATTCCCACTCACTGTACCATACCCAATGGGTAAGTCGTCATTCTGTTTCAACTTTGAGATGACCAGGCAGATTGACCCGACCAACTCCTAAGGCAACTCCTTCCACTGTTAAACAGCAAGCTGAAATTGTCCTCCTGGGGGCTTCTACACACCTTTCCCCCATTGCTCCTGGTTCAGTCCTCTGGAGATCAAATCTAATCCTTTCTGTACTTGGAAGTCCTTCAAATACTCAAGGACAATTTTCATGTCCTCCTTTCCCATCCCTCCACTCAGCTTCCCAGCTTCAGGCTACACATGCCCAGTTCCTTTGACAGATCCTTATATGACATAGACCTGAGGTCCTTCACCATCCATCCATCGTACACTCTCCTTTGGGATATTAGATGACTCTCTGGGAGGGAGAGAGAGGAATACTGGGAGAAATTCAGGTGATGTAAAAACAAAGATATCAACAAAAATTTATTTTAAAAAAACATGTGGCTGATGCTACTTTTTCATTGTTTTAATCTCTGTTCTGATTAAATATAGCACAGAGAGTAACTCAATATAACTGAAATTATATTTCAGACCTGAAATAACTTCAGAAAGCTCACAGGATCCCTTCTGGCTGGAGGCAAGCCAGTTCAGACGGGCAAATTACCCTTAAAAGTCTCCACAGGGGCAGCTAGGTGGCATAGTGAGTAGAGCACCAGCCCTGGAGTCAGGAGGACCTGAGTTCAAATCTAGCCTCAGACACTTACTAGCTGTATGACCTTAGGCAAGTCACTTAACCCCAATTGCCTTGCCTTCCCCCCTCCAAAAAAAAGAAGTCTCCATAATTATAACCCCCAGTAGCTAAAGGCACAGCAGATAAGGACCTTGGACAGTTTACATAAGTATAGTATCAGAAAGTGGATTGACCTCTAAGAAGGGGTGTGATGGAAAACATAGTAAAAACCAGTTCTCAAAAAAAAAAGTACACATAACACACTTAAATTTAATGGGCATTATTGACATCTCCATTGCTTTCTTAAATATAGACAAATCTTTTTTTTGGGTGGGGAGGGCGGTATAGACAAGTCTTGATTTGAAGTTTGCTGATTTCAGAAATGTAAATGCTCACATGGAAATTGGCCTGTATGAGCTGACTCCAACACACTGCTGCCTCTAAGCCTTATCTAATCCGGCCATTCTAGGCATCTGAGAGTCTATATCATGAGACTCCTAGAACCACAGAATTTTAGAACTAGAGAGGATCATGGTGGCAATCTGTTCTAAGACTCTGCTCTCAGATAGCAGCTCGGAAAGGCCCTGATGAGAACATTCACACTAAGCAGTTAATGACTGATCAAAGCTTAATATGGAACTCTACCAAAAATATTTGCATTTTAAAAGAAGATCTTTCAATAGGAATTTTTTTGTTTTTAGCCAGAACTATTATGAGAGAAAACCTAAAGATATGAAAAGAACATTGGACCTAGAGTCTAAAGATTTGGGTTACAATCTACCTATACGTACTGGGCAGGGCAAGTCACCTTTGTGGTTGTCAGTTTGTCCTTCTGTTAAACGACACCCATTTCTTCCTCTAAACCTCCATTTCCTCAAGTGTGAGATATGTGTAATAACACTTGTCCTGTTGACCTTTGACAGATAAAGCAACATGAGGTATTATTAATTCAAAGGACTGAATGTTGAATAGTTGAATTTCAAGCCCTGTACCTGGGCTGGGGTGAGACCTCACCATACTGGAGCCACCTAACTGACATCATCATGACTCCTCCACACAATGGGTTTGGAAAAACTATATACATCTTCAAGTATTTGAGGACCTGCCTTTTGGAAGGTAGAGTAGGCTTGTTCTGATTGTAAATCTGAAAGTAAATCTAGAAGTAATGGAAAGAAATTGGAAAGATTTGAATTTAGATTCATGTAAATGTAAGAATAGAGTCAAAATCACTCCATCGCATGTTAGCCTAGGTAGATTAGGTGAAATTTGTCTCCACCAGTTACGTGGAAGCTTTAACTGTCATGTCTAACAGGATCTTCTCAAGCACCACACAAACACGACAAAAGACTTCTAAGAAACAGAAGCTGTGCATTACCACATATGTTCTCTAATCTTGAGCTCACTTTTCCTTGGATTTTGTGTCTACCTGGGGAAAAGTGTGTAATAGAGGGATAGAGGTGGTTTTGTACTGATGGTTCTTGTTATATACCTTAGTACATATCCCTTTCCAAAGGCTACTTAAGTCTAGCAGACTACATTGATTCTCAAGTGATAATCTTGAAGGGAAGCACGCCGCTGGGGACTCAAGCCAATGACATTAGAAAATAACCTCTCCTGGGTAACTCTAGATCCTTGAGGCTTGCTCTAGACTCATCTGTGAGAGCAGGAGTTGGAATAAGCTTCATTAAAGGTTACCTGGGCTACATACATAAGGAAAAACTTTAGCATAGTTATGGCTATCCAAAAGTGGAATCAGCTAGGTGGTGCAGTGGATAGATCTGGGCCTGGCATCAGAAAGTCCTGAGTTCAATTTGACCTCAGACATTTACTAGCTGTGTGACCCTGGGTGAGTCATTTAAATGCTGTTTGCCTCAGTTTCCTCATCTGTAAAATAGGAATAAACATCGCACCAACCTTCCCAGGTTGTTGTGGGAATCAAATGAGATACTTATCACAAAGCACTTAGCACGGTGCCTGGAACATAGTAAGCACCACATAAATGTTAGCTATTATTTGTGAGTTTCCTCTTGTTAGAGCTCTTCAAGCAAAAGCTAGATGGCAATATGGGTGTGTAATAACTTTTCTCATTCAGGTATTGGACCATATGGCACCTGAGGTTCTTGCCAACACTCAGATTCTGGGATCCTCCATAGGTAAAGAGTCTGATGACTTATCACTAATGAGTTAATTCACAAGATACTTGACTAGCAGATAAATCACTTTATTTCAGGGAGCCTTTTGGAGAGAGGGAACAGAAAATGAGAGATCGACAGGATCAGAAATTGGGAGGACATGGTGCCCAGGAAGAACCACAGGCTGGGGAATCATTGCCCAGAGTGAGCCCAAGGAATTCAGGGAATTGGGTGAACATGATTTCTTCTCCTTAACCTAGAAAACAAAAAGAAGATTCCACAGTACAGCAAATTCCAGGGAGGAGTCAGACATCCTGTGTCTGGATGCTGGACCCATTGAAATGGGTCACCCAGACACAAAACAACCCAGAGGTCCGCTCTTCATACCTTTGGCCCTCCAGCACCACCCCAACTAGCTCCCACTCCAAGGCCCCTGGGTATTGCTGACCCCTAATGACTGTGGAGAGAAAGCACAAAAATGAATCCTGCAGTCAGATCTGAGGCAGTTCACACAGGGGAACAAAAAAACCAAAAACACAGAACGGAGAGACAATGGTTCCAAATACAAGAGAACATCCCTGAGTCAGAAGGCAGTTTTCTATTCAGGGACCTCCCACAGTCCCTAGGCCAAGTGGACCTCTTTTTATGCTGATAGACAACTGTCTCCCTCTGGACAACACTAAATCCTTGACACCGCCCCCCCTTTCCAGTACTGACCACTCCTCTCATGCTATATTACTGCCTCCACTCTTCATCTCTGACACTGCGCAAGAAGAAAGGTAGGTAGATTCTCTACTAACCTCCTCAGAAACCTCTATCTATAGCCCCTTTCCAAGTCCTGTGTCTAATGTGGAAGTCATCCATAGCTTCTCCTTCCTGAAGGGCCTTCCATGGAACAACCCAGTGCCTTATGCACAGTAGGTATCACAAATCCTTTCAAATCTGAGGCAGCCAAAATGGGTCCTGAGCCCACTCTCACTTCTGTTTCTGTGACTCTATCCAACCTCCTATTGGCCCCTTGTTTCCTTGGCCCAGGCCCCTTCTGGACACCCCTGGCTCTCCAAAGGTCTTCCTATGAACCTCCAGTCAGGGCTGAAATTCACCCCTTCCACCCCTCCTACATCCACCTTTGCCCTTTGGGCAGGAGAACACTCTCTGATGAAAAGAATTTACACTAACATGTGGATGATTATAATAGCTTTGGCTTTCCTGGGGCACCTGCATTTTTAAAGGGTAGTTTAAGAAGCCCAGAGAAACGGAGACGGAGACGTTGGAGGAATTTCAGGCAAGAAGCCGAGGTATCACTGGATGATCACTCAGGCTGCCCCTAGCCATGGCAGGGATTGGGTCCAGATGTCAAGAGAATTCTCAGGCTTACTTTTTCCACCGCAGGTTTTCAGACAATCACTTTTGCTTTCAAAGTTGTTTTTGTTGCCTCCACAGCTTCCATAGATAAACAGCCTACATGTATTGGTCTTAGAGTCATAAAACCACCTAGGAAGCAGAGCTCGGCAGTTGCCCTGCTCTTCAGCATCCTTGCAGAACTCTAAAGAGAAAGACCAGAGGTGGAAATAACAGACAAGTGATCCCAGAGTGAATATTCACCAAAGCCCCCGATAGTTGTGGGAAGGAGGTCCAGAGAACGAGTGACCTCCTAGCAGTCACAGGGTCCAGTAGCAGCAGAGATCAGATTTGGAACCAGGTTTGATGACCAGTGAGGAGTGGAAGGGTAGGGCTGGTGGTCAAGTCAGAATCCAGATCTGGTCTTCCCAGATGTGACCTGTTTCTTTCTCAGCATTCTAGATGTGATAGCTATGGTACCTATGTGATAAATGTCTTGCTGGGGGTCTTTCGCAATGGAGATGAGCTAAAAGATCCAACTAGGCACATCAGCTGGCAATTTGTGGCTTCCATACCAGGCATAAAGCTTTGGTGAAACCCCTGGACTCTGAGCCCAATGAAGATCCAATATGGAGACCCTACAGCTCCCAGGGGACTGATACAAAATGAAGCCCCTTCCCTATTGAGGACAGAGAGTCTGATAAGCAGGAACAAGATGAGATAGTGTAGTGGTCTATAAGAGTAAAAGGTGAGGTAAAATTTTGATATAATTCCTTTATATAGAGCCTTGCCGATCTGCTTGAAACCCTCTGGCAGAGAAGAGCTAAGGGCAGTTACTGTTGTCATTCGGGCTTCGTTGGGATTTGTATATTGCCAGAATCAGTGTAACAAAATAACAAGGAATTCCTTGAAAAAAGAGGAAAGACTCAGGATGGCACACCCCCATTAAGAATGGAAGCCTTATAGCAAGACGCAAGAATTGTCCATAAAAGACACTGAGTATTCTGATTCTACCAAGTAAAGAGGACAAAGAATATGCGATAGAGAGAGAGTAGAAAAGCTTGAAAAGGAGAAAACCCCCTTCCTTCTCTTCTACTCCTCACTTTCTCATCTCTACCCATCACCTCTTACCCTCCCCAGTCTCTATCCCTCTCTACTCTCTCTTTCCATTATGACCTCTGGAAACTTCCCTTTATCCTAGACATCTTCTTATTCTGATGGAAAACTAGCTCCCTCTGGAAGATGCTGAATCCCTGACCATCTTCTCCTCTCCTATTGCCCCCACCCCTGAGACACTGGGCAAGAGGAAAAATAAGTATATATCCTACCACCATCACTCAAAACCTTCCCTTCCAGTTCCTTCCTGCTGCCATCTGTTGACTTCCAAGTTACCCTCCCTCTTCTCTGAATTCACCTACAGTTGATCAATTCTGCCCCAAGCCTTCATTTTAACTCTTCTTTAATCTTTACGTTTTGTGTGTCTCTCGTCAACAACGTTTTGTTAGATTTTGCTTCCCAGTCTATTCTGTGACCTCCCTTCTGTTGGGGGGTTAGTTCATCCTATTCACATGCATATTGTTGGTTGTTTTTCCTGGCCAACCATCCTATTATAATGGTTCCTCTCTTGAGGACCCATCTGCTCCTTCCAAAGAAACTGAAGATGAAGAAATAAAGGGAAAGAGATCAGCAACAGTGAGGTATGATTGGGAAGGGCCAATCTGATTCTACTCTTCAAAGATTAAAGAATATCTGGAGATTGTCACCACTAAAACTCCTTACTCTCTTCCCCCAGACCACATCCATATCATTGGGTCAGGTAAGAACCAAGGCCAGGTGGGAAGGAGAATTCCCCATCTGGAAAGATAAATCTTTCTGGGATCCCAGCTTTTAGGTGAAACCAAGCCCTCACCTTGCCCAGTCTCCAACTTGGACACCAATCCCCCATACTCACCATTAGTAACCTTCTGTCCTAAGCAGACAGTGAGCAGCACCAAGATGGTGAAGGTGGCCCAGAGCCTCATGGTGCTGCTCAGTGGGAGAGGCCAGCCTGGAGCAGACATCGATGCCCTCAATCCACGAGAGGAATTAGACTGGTAATATGGGGGTGAGGCTGGCTCTCTGAAGAATAGACAGAGGATGGAATTTTGCCTCTCCACCAATCCCCTCAGTGATTTTCCCTTCTTGTCAGGGGCCCTGCCCTTCACTGTTTTCTTAGGAATAAACTCCCTCACCCCCAGGGCATACTTGGGAAAGCACAGCCAGTTCCCTAGGACAGGCTGTGTGGCAGAGGACGTGCTCTATCTCCTGGGATCTTGATCTGATTTCAATTTGTGCTTTTGTTGCCACAGTCCAAGAGCTTGAGGCTCCCACATAAGGCTAGACCTGAGAGACAGGACCCCCTTGTCTCCTACCCAGGCCCTCTGAATGAGGCAGAAGAGGCAAGAAAATGCTTACCTTATTTTGAGGGCAGCACAATTACTCTGGGACTGATTCAATCTATATTCAAAATCTATTCCATCTCTAAGGCTCAATCAGGTCACAACCTACACAGATGAGCACTTATGGCTTCAAAGCCAAGTTACAAAGTCCATTCTGGCCCAGCTTAGATCAGTCAGATGTGGAAATGCTTTCTTCTGGTTGCCTCTGTCAAGGTACCCAAGTCTAGCAAGTTCCTGGATTGGGTACTCCTTGATTCCATGGGATGGGAAGGGGAGGGAAGACAATGGGAAGGGAAGGCAAAGGGAAGGAAAGAGAAGGGAAGAGAAGACAAAGAGAAGAGAAGAGAGACAATGGGAAGGGAAGGGAAAACAAAGGGAAGGAAAGACAAAGAGAAGGAAAGGAAAGACAAAGGAAGGGAGAGGAAGAGACGACAAAAGGAAGGGAACGGGCAGTTGTATAAGTGCCCATGGCCAGGTACTATGCTAAGTGCCATTTACCAATACAGGGTGTTCCTAAAGTCTGGACACATAGGCAATTGACAGCAATGTGAAGTTATTGTATCAAGTTCTTGCAAATCAAGAATCTTGCAAAGCACATCAACCTTTGTATCGCAAATGATGGAAATCATATTGAAGATGTTATTTGTCAATATTCTAATTAAATAAAATGTTGTCGAAATTTTCATTCGTTTCATTTCTTGCAAATATGCAATTTTGCCTATGTAGCAACAATTCAGCTAGCAGCTGTTGTAGGGGTGTAAGACCCAACAAGACCAGCAACAAGAGCTGCTAGCACAGCTTCTTTTGATCTGCTTTACTAAGGAAAGTAACTTTAAGGGGTTAATAATCTCACTTTAACCACACATACAAATATCATTCACTTAATTCAGGAGGAAAAGCCAGCACCCTGAACTTCAAAATACAACAGAAATTACAAATATCAACAGAGACAATATAAGCAGACCAAATCACAATTCACAGTTACCAAAGAACCAACAGGTCTGGGTTAGCGAAGCTGCGGGGCAGTTACGGCTTGCCCAGAGTCTGAACGCTCCTTCCACGAGTGTGCCCCCAAACCAAACATCTGGGTTTCTTCAAAGCCAGGGGGCTCTTAACAACGGCTACCCACAGTCTCCACATCAACACTGCTCCATGAATGAGCCCCAGACAAAATGCTAACCTTTGAGTTTTTATACCCTGTTCAGGGTCAGAAGGATTCACACACGCTAATGGGCGAAGGGGTGTGAGCCTGGGGTTTTGCACCTAGTAAGGCTTAATCAAAGACATTTAATTACTTTAGCATTTCTAAAAGAGAAAACAGTATAAAAAAAAAGTCCCCTCTTAATTACTGTTAATAGGCTATGTGTCCAGACTTTAGGAACACTCCGTACTAGCTTATTTGATCCTCGTGACGACCTGTGAGCAAGATACTGTTATGATCCCCATTTTATAGTTAAGGAAACTGAGGGAGATTAAGTGACTTGCCCACGGTCACGTAGCTAGTAAGTGTCTGAGGCTGAATTTGAACTCAAGTCTTCCTGGCTCCAGGCCCAGAACTCTACCCACTCTATCCACCTCAGAAAACACAATACACAGGAAGTATGCCTTTATGTTCCGTACACACCTAATAAATACTTATTAAATAAATAAATGTTCCCAGTTCTCTTACTTCTCATAGTGACTCTAGGTAAGTTGACACAAGTGTGAGGGCTGTGAACTGGGGCAGTGACCCAGAGAAGGTGCTACACTTACTTTTGATTTTAAAACAAATCTGGATGACTATTGGCTACATATATTGTGGAGAAGAGCTTTCAAACACCCTCACTAGTCCTGCTATCCTCTCAAACTATTGTCCTCTATCTTTAGGAGTCAAGAAGACCTGAGTTCAAATGCACCCTTAGACCCTTACTAGCTCTGACCTTGGGCAAGTCATACAACCACTTCTTGCCTCAGTTTCCTTGACTGTAAAATGAAGATAATAATAGTACCTACCTTCTAGGGTTATTCTAAGGATCAAAACTGAAAGTATTGGTAAAGCACTTAGCCCAGTACCTGTCACATAGTAGGTACTTGATAAATACTTGTTTCCTTCCATCCTGATCCCCACCCCAGCTACTAATGCTTTCCCCATAATATTACCTTATATCCATCTTGTATATTCCCATGTGTGCCTATATTGTCTCCCTGGCTACATTGTAAACTCCTCAAGGGCAGGTACTGTTTAAGTTTTGTCTTTGATTCTTCAACACCCAGCATAGTGCAGGACACACAGCAGGTACTTACTGAAGGAGGACCTCAAGCTTTACATCCAAAGCCTGAAACCCTTACCACCAAATACCAGTTTTGCAATGAACACATATAGTAAATAGCAAAGAAACTCATTCATCCAAGCCAATTGCAAAACAGAAATCAGAGAAAGTATATATATGAAAATATACATCAGACGATATAGATTGAAGAGCTCTCCTGTTGGGAGCAGGATAACTAGCTCAACCAAGAGAGAAAGTCCCAGATCCCATCAAAAGGAAACTTTCCCTGAAGTCTCTAGTTTAGCAAGCTGAAGATGAGGATATGATTAAGCCTGCCAGCTCCTCCCATGTTTGTTTCTTTTTCTCTTCAGCAAACTGAAGAGAAGATGGCACTGTGCATGTTCTCTCTTGAAGCTGGAAGCCAGAAGAACCCAAATGGGACCAAAGAAACATGATTCCTCTGCTTTCCTGCTTTTGCCAATTCCACCCTGCCCCCCGTGCAGGCCTGGGGCATTGATCTCCATGAGGAAAGAATTCCATACTGACAAGCTTTGGGACTCAGGTTACATCTAGAAAAAGAGAAAACTATTACTTTCATACCCAGATGGTATGAACCCTAGAAAGTACTTTCCAACTTTTAAAATACTATAAAAGTGGGTTGTTTTTCTAACATTTTCATTATAAACTTAATTGTTGTTGGTGTGTTAAAGCATTTTTCAGGTGGGTCTGACTCTTTATGATCCCATTTAGGGTCTTCTTGGCAAAGATACCGGAATGGTTTGCCACTTCCTTTTCTAGCTCATTTAGCAAACACAGACAAATAGATATTCAAACACACAATGTTAAAAGCTTATACATGATATCACAAGCTTCCACTACTCTGCATTTTCCTTTGATAAAAATATTTCCATGTATATTAATTTCAAGAACATCAGAAGAGAAGCCCAACCCTACTGTTAGCCTAAGGGATATAACACATGCCAGGCTCAGAATGGCGGCCATTGGAGGTTGGCTAATCACCACACCGTGGCACCCGATGGATAGCTGACACTATCCTTATAAATATTCTTCCATTATTGAGACCATTGTATTGGCCAAAATAGAGGTGGGGGGGAAGGGAAGGGCCCAAGGGTAGCTACCACATAGCTGATAGTGTTCAAGTTCCTATGAATCCTATTCCCTTTAAATTATTCAGCCCTCAAGTTGAGTGTTAAATGGTTCCTTTCCCTGAGCCTTGAAAGAACCTGGTCTCCCAGTCCAATAGACAATTGATGTATCCAGGAGGGTTTAAAGGAAAATTATTCAGAGTGAGAACATAGGAAGGGAGTGGAAATAAGAGGCAAGGAATCTCCTTATCCTGGATTAAACTGCTAGGCTGTGCCTCCTTGTGGCTTGACAGCAGATCTCTTGAGTTATTTTCTGATATCCTGAAAATGGGTTGATGGGAAGATGAAGGACTGAAGAGGAAGCTAATTATTATGCTTCAGTGTTATAAGAAAAGAGAAAATAAGAATCAATGAATTCTTTCACCTCCTCTCCCCAGATCACTGAGGAAAGGAAAATGAGACCTGGAAAGAGCTGAGATGCCAGATATTTAGTCAGCCAGTCAAAAAGCAATGATGAAGCACCTACTACATGCTAGGCATTGTCTCAAGCACTGGGCATAAAAAGAAAGGCAAAAGACAGTCCCCGCAGTCAAGGCGCTCACAGTCCAATAGGAGAGACAACATACAAACAACTATGACTGGCCTGAAATAATTCCAGAAGTTCACAGTTTCTCTGCTAGATGGAGACAAGCCTGCTCAGATAGGTATATTACCATTAAAAGTCCCCACAGTTAAAACCCCAGTAGCTAGAGGTACAAAGGGGTGGGGGATGGGGGAAGATAGACTAGCTGACCTCTTATATTGTCATTTGATTGTTCCATTGTGCCTGACTCTCCATGGCCCCATTTGGGATTTTCTTGGCAAAGATAGTGGATTGCCCGGTTCCTGATTTCTGGACTTTGAAATCCTGCTTCTGCTACTTTGTCATCCTGGAAGTCCCTTCAGCACCTGAGACTTACTTATCCTGGAACCACCAAACACCTCTATAAGCTTTCTCAATCTAGGAGAATGGGGATCTCCCAGGAAAATTCCACAGAGGGGTCTTGTCTCCTGATGATGTGTCCAGTGTTGTGGGTTACCCCTGGGCACAGAGTAGCCTCAAAACTCCCTGAAAGCTCAGACTTTTCTGTGTTGTCCCTCTTCCAAATAGTTCCCCTGCAGTACCCTTAGGTATTCCCTAGCATCCCCAAAGTATCACTTTGGAATCTCCTCCCCAGTTGACATTCAAGAACAGTGCCCCAAACTCCCAGATTATGCCCATTCTTCTCATTCCCCCATCAGAACTCCAGGGGAGAATGACTGATAAGTCTGACCCTTTCTGCAGTATTTTCATTTTCAAAGGAGAGTTTGTGAAGCCCAGAGAATCTAGACCATTGGTGGGACCTCAAAAAGCTGTGACAAAAGGAAGCAGCAGAAAGGAGATGTGTGAGGTTGACCTTAGTCTTGAGGAGATCTACATCCCTCAGCAGAGCTAGAATTAGGGCAGGGCAAGCAGAACTTTGACCACAAGTGTGGAAATTGGTGAGAGTGACACTTTTTACCCCAGATGATGATCGAACAATATAGTTACTGGACCTAAGGTGTAAAAACAGCCAGATCCCCAAAAGAATTGGCTTTCTGTTTCTAAAACAATTCATCTAATGTAGGTAGGGCTTCTTTCTGCTTGGTCCTAACTTCTTCTCTGAACACCCCTCAAACTGTTTTCTCTACCACTCCTGTTCTGATAGAACATTTAAAAAACCTTCTTATTTATACACAAATCTCACAGCAAAAGAATCTGGAATTCAAAGAGGAGGCACTGAGGGGGTCACGGACTGGGGTCATAAACCAAGGGAACCATCTTTCCAGCTGCTATCACCCACAGACCTGGGTTACTCATCAGCTACTATCCCTATTCTGTATCCAATGGCCCAGCTCTTAACCCGTGTACTGCACAGTCTAGTGACATACACTAGGTGAGACAATCCACTGCCATGTCTTTCCCCTACCTCCACCTTCATGGATGGGTTTCCTGGTTGACACTCATGCATGGCTGTTGATAGTGTTGCAGGTTGGAGGGTGGGCCATACTCTATTGGGGACCAGCCATGCCTCCCCAGTGTGAATACACCCAACCACTAATCGCAAGGGATTGACCAAAAATCCACTCATGGTTCAATGATGGTTAAGGCCAGTCCTTTGGAAATAGGATCTCAAGGTCTCCCCACACGTCCCAGGGTAAATTGAGCTCCTATCTGGCCTAGTCCTGCCACTGCTATCTTAATAAATCTGGCCTCACAGGCTTCTCCTCCCAGGGCCACCTCATCCCTAGTGACAAGATGAATGGCAGGCTGAGATTAGGTGACCTTTAAGTGAATGTGGCCAGGCCCCAGATTCTGTGTTCTTCACATGCTGCTCCATGTGAGAGTGTCACTTCTCATCATGCTCATAATACTAGAAAGAGGAAACAAAAAACTGGAAGTTTTTAAAGACCTTTATGAGCTTAATGGTTATGAAACATGGATATTTCAAATTACTGCATATATAATCAACCCCTCAACTGGGAAGTGGCTGGTATCATCAACTGTATATTGCTTAAAATTATAGGCAAGGGTACCTTCTGGTTGATGTAGAACCTTCTTAGAATGACAGTTGTATTTGATCTGAGCTTGAATCCACATAAAAGTGTTTTAGTAATCCATCATTTAGGTGGAAAATAAGATCTTTCCATCCTTCCTTATACCTCCAGATGATGTTAATAATAATTATTAATAATAATAGCTAGTATTTATATAGTACTTTAAGGTATGAGCCTCACAACAATCCCAGGAGGTAGGTACCATTATGGCCCCCGTTTCACAGTTGAAGAAACTGAGGTGCTTAAGTGATTTGCCCAGGGTCACACAGCTAATAAGCGTCCAGGACAGGACACAAACAAGTTTCATCCTCTACTCAGTAGGCCCAGCTGTCCCTAAATGTTATACGACCAACCAGGTGAATGTAGGCTACTGGGAAGGTTCAGTGTAATGGCTAGTACCTTTTGACTTTGTTTCCCCATTGTACATATTTTACAAGTTCATTCATGGACCTTACTATGATAGCCTTTGAATATGTGTGGTTTTTATCAGTTAGCTGTTCCAAAAAGTATTTATGTCATTTACTTAGAATCAAAAAGAATGGAGGGAGTTTTGTCCAATTATTCCTATGAGAGACAGAAGAGTAGATCACATTCCCCCCGCCCCCACCAATCTCTCTTCCTCCTTTATGTCCATGAAAGAGCTGCAAATGTTTTCTGATGAATCTTATTGTTACTATAACAAACATCCCTGAGCTCACAGTGATGATGGCAACGCAGGGGTAGAAAACCCTGTTACCTTTCTCCTGTTTGAATTGCCATGTGCCCATCTGTTTTCTTCAGGCTCCTGCTACACACCTTGGACAACTGAAATCTTTGAGAACAATTTGTTCAAGTGGGTGGTTCTGATATGTACTCTGAACCTTAGACCATGGGATAGAGTTTGGGGGGACACCATCCAAAGATTATTGAATGTTAGCCCCCAGAATGAAGGAGTAAAGATGCTAGAGGCAGTAATGTACATAGACATAATTCCAATTAATAAGTAGATCATTCTTTCTGGAAGACATCGTATTGGGAGATACAAGATCAGATCTGTCCCAAGGAGGGAAGATTGCCCTTAAGATTTCCAGGCGATAACAACTAATTTTGAATTTTATTTTCCATTGGATATTTTGACCCAACCAAAAATAGATCAAGTTTAACTAAGTTTAGGTAGTTGGAGGAGGGCTAACCACCACCCTTGACTGTGCTGGGAAATAAAGCTTTTGATTAGCAAGACCCAGAAAGGATGGTGATCATGGAAGGAATTAAGTAGCACCATCCCAAAGATCCACAATTGGGAGTAGTGGGAGGGAGGATATCTGGACTTAGAAACTAAGACCATTTGGAATCCTGAGTAAACAGACCTTCCAGGGCATAGTTAGGCCATAGTGGTCACTTTAATAACAGACTTGTTAGATCTCTTAGAATTTTGTGACCTCCAACTAACCCACTATGCAGTGTTTCAATCTAGAGTAGAAGTCTGGGTCCTGCATTGCTGAAGATCATGGAATCCTAATGACCTGAGTAAAGGAGTGAAATATTATAAGTCACATCTAGGCCTATGAACATTATTTGAGTTTGAGCAGGCCTTGTCCCATGATTTAGAGAGAATATTAAGGTGGATGTCCTTAGGTTGCAAAGGAGATAGGGTTACAAGCCACATGAAAATTAGGAATAATGACCAATAACCCCTGCCACATAGAGAAGAAAAGTGTCTTTATTTCCTGTTTAATGATAGGTTCTGTGCTGACAACATTATTGGTAGCATGTCTATAACCCAAGAGCAAGCTTCTACCAAGGCAGCTTTGCACCTTCTATGAGTTGGTGAATTCTCTGCTCTATGATGGATGCATTCGCTCCCAGTGGATTGTCATCTCCATGGAGAAAAGGGAAGATTTGGGCACTCAACTGAATTGGGAAAAGAATTTCTGACAAGTATCTTTGCCCTGTATTTGACAACTATATATGTATAACCTATTGTTGTTGTGTTGTTTCAGTTGTATCCAACTCTTTGTGACTTCATTTGGGATTTTCCTGACACTAGAGTGGTTTACCATTTCCTTCTCTAGCTCATTTAATAGGTAAGGAAACTGAGGCAAACAGGGTTGAGTGACTTGCGCAGTGTCACACAGCTAGTGTCTGAAGCCAGATTTGATCTTATGAAGATGAGTCTTCCCGATTCCAAGCCCAGTGCTCTATCCACTGTGCCACCTAGCTGCCCAATGTACAACCTAAGTTAGTCATAATATCCCTTGCCTGTGTTGGTCAGTCCTGAGGCTAGGGCAATTGACAACAGGCTCCCACTGCCCTGAACCTTTCTCAGTGATCTTTGAAAGTCTGTAGTGGAATATCCCAGGTAATCTGTCCTTTGGCCCTGGTTCAAAATTCTTATCAGTGATAATATAGATGGTGTGCTTACCAAATTTTCTGATGACATGAATCTAAGAGGGACAACCAGCAAACTGAACAACATCCAAGAACCAAAAGATCTCTACAACTAGAATGAAGGATTAAATCTAATCAGATAGAATTTAACAGGAATAAATGTAAAGATTAACATGGGCAAAAAAATCAACTTCACAAGTATAGGATGAGGGAAATGTGGCTAGATCACAGCTCTTATTGAAAAGATCTGAGGATTTTAATGGACTGCAAACTCTATATGAATCAATAGGGCAAGATGGTGGTCAAAAAAAAGATACCACCGTCTTGGTGGGGTGGGGGGGTGACTTCAGAAGGAGAGAAGTAGCAGTTCTACTATATTCGATCCTATGAAGGACCACATCCGGAGTATCCTGTTTGATTCTAGGAAACACATTTAGGAAAGATGCTGAAAAGCCTGCGTGCAGAGGAGGGTGGCAAGGATAGAAAGGAAATGACAATTTACTCCTATATCTTTGCCAAGAAAACCTCATGGATAATATGGTGTATATGTATTAATGAAATATTGGCTAGTCATTAATTTTATTCCAGTTCATTCCATTCCTTTTATTCTATTCCACAAGAAGATTTAATTGTCTCTCATATATCCAATACTGTGATGGGCCCAGTGGACATATTTGACTGTAATAGGCCAGAAACTCCATACAGGAATACAAGCAATCCATCAACTAACATCTGGATCTAAGGAGCTTGGGTGTAAAAAGGGTTCTTCTGAGGTGGGTGATACTGGCAAAGATATATATGGCAAAAGTGATAAAAACCACTTTCTCTTCCTTCCTTTGTCATGAACACCCGCTGCCCCAAAGAATATAAAGTCTAATATGCCTTAAGGAGTTGTCTGATTGGCTCAGTGGCAGCATGGAGTAGGAAGGAGAATTTTCTGGGAGTAATGGACTCTTCATCTAGAAAGACAGAGCCTCTTGGCCCTCCAAGGAGCCCAACCTCTAGGTTCACCCAACAATTCCCTCCCTACTTGGTGCCCAGCCTCTTCCTAAAGCACACATTCCCTACACCCACTTTTCTCTGATACAGACCTCTTCATCTCTGAGAAGAAGAGGAGGAGCACCAAGAGGTTGGGAGAATGCCCAGAATCTCATGATGCCACTCTATAGAGAGGTCCAGCCTGGAGTAGATACCTATACCTTCAGCCCATGGGGGTCTGCCTAGGATAGGGGAAAGTAGAGTAAAAGCAGGGGAAGACATCTTGCCTCACAGCTGTCCCCTTGATGACCTACCTTCTTGGCAGAGTGCCTGACTCCCTGCTGGCGCCTGAGGGTGAGAGTCCAAGAGAACACATAAAAGGAGACAAAAAGTCCTCTGGGACAAGCTGTTCATCCATCACAGGTCATGTTCTTCCTTTCCCCCTTAGGGTCTTGATCTGATCCACAATCTCATCTTTTGCTGTAACAACTCAAGGGCCTCCTCCATGGGAGACTAGACTAGAAGACACGTCCATTCTTATCCCCTCTGCATCTCCTCTTAATTAACCAACAATGTCACAGTCTTGACTCAGTTACCTTGAAGATCGAATAATTTAATTCATTATAATTTTAGTGTATATTTATTGCAGTTATCATCAGGTCATAAGGTATATATGTGGGCAGTGTCAGGTATATAGCAGAATCAGCATCCAAGCTGGCCCAACTTAGATCAGTCCTACATAGAAAATACCTGAGCCTGGACTAGTAGTCAAGTCCACCACCTTTGCAGCCTGAGTTTTTCCTCTTCTCTATCCTTTTTTTAATAGTATTTTTTCCAATTATATATAAAGAAAGTTTTCAACATTTACCTTTATAAGATTTTGCATTCAAAATCTTTTCCTCTCTCCCTCCCTAAGACAGCAAGCAATCTAATATAGGCTATACATGTACAATCATATTAAACATATTTCCACATTAGCTGTGTTGTGAAAGAAGACTCAGAACAAAAGAGGAAAACCAAGAGAAAGAAAAAACAAACATAAGAAAAAGGTGAAAAAAGTATGCTTCGATCTGCATTCAGACTCCATGGTTCTTTCTCTGGATGCGGATGGCATTTTCCATCATGAGTCCTTTGGAATTGTCTTAGATCACTGTATTTCTGAGAAGAACCAAGTCTATCACAGCTAATCACTGCAGAACATTACCACGTGCAATGTTCTCATGGTTCTGCCCACTTCACTCAGTTTCTCCATGCTTCTTGATCTATTTTATTAGGTCTGCAAAGAACTGGAAGCAAAGCAAGAATGTCTATCAGTTTGGGGATGGGTGAATGAATTGTATTATATGAATGCAAGAAATGACAGAGATAAGGAGTTCAGAGAAACTTGAGATGATTTGTATGAACTGATGGCAGAAGCAGGACAATATGTACAATGGACCCAACAAGAGAAAGGAAACTGTCACTAAAGTCATCAAAACTCAGATCAACACAATGACAAATCTTAATTCCAGAAGACTGATGGCAAAATGCCCTTCCCCCACCTCAGGAGAGAAATAGGGGACTACAAGTACTGAATCAGGTATGTGTTGTCAATATGTCAATCCACATTAACAACAAGGTTTGTTTTGCTTAATTTCATTTTTAATACATGTAAGGGAACTTGCCTGTTCATGGCTAGACCTCCTACTATGGAGGCACCTGGTGTCCCTGAGTTCCTATACCACATAAGAGAGAACAGACTCCTTTGATTGGCTTCATAACCACAAAAAGGCTACTTCTCCCCATATGGTAAGGGAACTCAGGGAAGCCAGGTACTTCCATGGTAGGAGATATGGACACAAGGAAGAAATCTATAAGAGGGAATTATTTGGAAGTAATAGTGATTTTTTAATCTATTTTAAAATGGAGACTGCTTCTATAATCAATAGGAATCTAATAAATATTTGTTGAAAAAATCAAATGCATGTTCCCAGTTCTGCTTCTTTCTGTGGTCCTAGCTCAGCTTTCCTTAAAGTTATAGCAGTTTTGGAAGAGTCAACAGCTTTATCTGCCTCCTCCCTCAGGTTGAGTTGCATCTGCCCCCTTTTTAGCATCAATTTGTATGCATTATTACCTGAACAATACCAACAGAATGGAATGCGCCTAAACAAAGTAGAAGGTGATGGGGTGGAATGAGGTGAGATGAGATGGGTCGGATGGGATGGAACTCAAAATAAACCTCTAGTAAAGAAATTGCATTGTTCCTCCCCTGTGACTCTGGGCCTTGACGTATTGTATCAGTAAGGCAAGATTCATGACCTCGAAGATGACCATGAACATGCCTGTATATTTTGGAATTGCAAAGTATAAGAGAATCTCTAGGTAGAAGGCAGTGGAAGTATAACATTTATTTAGACACCAGAGGATCAAATCCCAAAACCAATAACCCCAAATTAGCAGTAATTATATTCCAAAGCCGGTAAGTCCACCTCAATGTAACAACAAGGAAATTATAACACAATATTACAGCAAGGAACCAAGTTATCCTGTAACCATCCCCCATGCTGGGGCCTTCCCTTAAACATTCACAAATCCCAACTGTCTGCTTGCCTGTGTTCTCTCCCCACTCAGTTCTCTGGTCTCCACTCTCTGCTCTGCACTCTCTCTGTAGCCCTCTTGTCTCTCTGCTGCTCTCTGAGTTCTGTAGTTCACTAGTCTGCAGATTCTCAGCTCTGTCATCCTGGTGTTCTTACTTCTCCTTGGGCTGAATTCTGACTTTCGTGGCTAACTTCTGGGTATATACTCTCCCAATCAGTGAGAAGGTGTAGGCCTGGGGCTTAGCACTTAATAAGTAAAGGGTATGGGCCTGCCTCTAATCAAGTCTCCCTTAACTAGCCCCACCTGAGGTCTATTGAATGGGTGGAAAAGATCTTTAATCACTGATTGACATCACATCTGTCAGCCATGATTGCTATTATCTTGCCCACCTCAAGCTAGCCACCACTTCCAGGCCATCTCCTTGCTGTGCGTGGATGTTTACCTTCCTCCTTCCCTTCCTGTCCCCCTTTCTGACTCTAGTTCAGAGACAAGCAGTCAAATCATGGCAATCCTTTCTGAAGAAATAAGTCAATCATTTGCCCAGTGGCTTCAGTCCTGGTTCTTGGCAATCATTCTACTCTATACTGTCTTTCCCTATAAGAATGCTTACATTCTCTTTAAGGTCAAAGAGTCTCGCTCACTTCTATTTGTTTCCTCAGCATTTAGCACAATACCTAGCATGCAGTAAGTAGTTAATAAATGCTTTTTCCTTGCTTTTCATTCATTCTGAAGGTAATGGAACTGAGAACACATTGCCATTGCTGATTTATTAATTCAGTGGATATTTATTGAATTGGTATGTTTAAGGCCAGTATGTTAAGGTGGGAGACCCAGATCCTTGTGGCAGCCAAGATTGGGATGCTAGATCAAATTAAGTCCCAAAGGGGTTAAAAAAAGATCATGTCCTCTTATGGATGGACAGCCTGTTCCAGAGAACTCAGTGTCTGTTCATGTGCACCTTTGGGGTTCTGACCCTAGGGCAGCATCAGGGAGATAGATCATTGCAGGATGGCTATGAGTCAACATCCTATGCCCTTCCTTTGTTCTTCTAGATCCTCCCCTGCTCCCAGCCTTATCTTCGTGGGCCTCAGGAGAGGGTATAAGTTCCTTCTCCAGGCTACACGTTTCCACAGAGTGACACCATGAGACCCTGGGCACCTCTCACCCTCCTGGTGCTGCTCTTCACCTTCTGCTCAGAGCTGAAGGCTACATCAGGTGGGTGTGGGGAACATATGCCTGAGGAGATCAGACACAGGAAGGGACTTGAGTGATTCTAGAGGCTGGACTCCCAAAAGGGTCTGTCTCTCCAGGTGGGATTCCATCACCCCATCAAACTGTTCCTTCTCACCCTATCCTAGGATTGAGCAAACCAGACAGCCCCATCCCAAGAGATTGGATCTTAAAATTTTGCCTGGGGGAAAGCAAAGTGAGAAAGGAATGAGAGAAGGGAAGAGGTTCTCACCTTCACCAGCATCACCAAAAATAATCCTTTCCCACATCCAAGTCCCTAGAGGAAGACAGTCATGAGGGTGGAATGAGTGTCGACATTTTTGCCCCATTCACCCAATATGCCTCCTCTGCAACTTTAAAAAAATGAGCTATACCAAATTCTGACTGGGAAAGCCAAGAAAAAAATCACAATGAGTCATTTTTCCAGCCCAGGAAAGCTGAACTGGGGCCATCTCCAAGCTGCCATCCTATTGGCTCTGGTTTGGCATCTTAGAAAAAGTAGAATGGGTGGTCTTTTGGTCTCTGTTTAATGCTGAAATCTCAGGAGTAATTCTCCTAAAGAGACAGTCTTGGGGCTCAGGGAGGAGAAAGATCCCAGGACAAGGAAGATACTTCCTTTTAGCCTCTTGATGCCTCCTCTCACAAAAACCCCTCTCACCCTTGACCTCTGCCACTCCCCACTTTCCTGGGAGCTATAGGATCTCCATATTGGACCATCCCCACCAAAGCTTGGGCTTAAGGAGCAGAGCTACACCTAAGGCATCATGAACAGTAAATAGCCTGGTTCACAGGGTCAATTATTCCATTAACTCAAATACACACTAAGAAACCACTGTATGATGCAGATAGCATGCACAGACAACTACAATTTCTGGGAGCCTGGGAATGGTATCACCTATCTCTGAGAAGACAAAAAAAAAAGATTGAAAGCTCATCTACTTCCTGATGAGCTTGTGGTCCCATAGAAAAAGACTCAGGCAACCTGACCTCAAAAGCCAGATCATGCCTCCCATGTGTCTTTGGAAGGCATATCACTTCTCTCTGTCCCTCAGTTTCCACCAATGTACAATGAGTGGGTTGGACCAAATGATCTCCAAAGGCCCGTTCAGCTCTGACTTTCCACAACTCTATAAAGAGCAGGGATCCTATCCTAATATCCTAATATCCCTCCCCTGCATCTTCCTTTCCACACTCCATTCCTTCAACCCCATCCTGTCCAAAAATCTTACCAAGAGATGCAAAATCTTAGCATATAAAAATGACAGACTTGGAGTCGAGAAACACCTCAGTTTAAATCCCACTTCTGAGATTTGTGAGCTGTTTGATCACAGGTAAGTTACATAACCTGAGCTTCAATTTCCTTTCCTTTGAAAAGGATATAATATCCACAGATACAATAACTCCTATAGTCCCACCCTAGGTACTGTTTTGAGGGTCAACTGAGATTATACGCATAAAGTGCTTTGCAAACCTTGACATGTCATATAAATGTCAGCTGTCATCATTATAATTACTATTTTAAGTACACTACAACTTTTGATGTTAATTGTCAAACTTAAGGATCCCTGTAAGCCACATACTGATTTGGAAAATCACAAGTTAACATTATCTATAAAGTATTACATTTTAATTTAATTATTTTATGTATTTATATATAACATGTAAATCTACTTATATGTTCATATATTGTATGTTATTTATATATTATAAATATATGTATTTACTTATTTACTTTATTTATTTAATCTGGTTTTTAGATGTACTCAGGAGTGCAGGCCTCCTGCAGCCATGGGTTTGATGCTTCTGATGTAAGGGATGCTGAGCCCTAGGCCCAAGTAATCTCTCCCAGTGTTTATCATGCCCCTGAAATGTGTCCTTTGGAGGGTCACCCCAGGATGGCAGGGTGCCAGGGAAAGAGCACTGGACGAGAAGAAGCCAAGGAATGGGATTTAAGTCTCGGCTCTGGCACTAACCCACTATGTTACCTTGACCACATAAGTCACTAAGCCTCTCCAGGCCTCAGTTGTCCTAATCTGTAAAACCAATGACCTGGACTGCTTGACCTTTAAGACTCCTTTCTGCTCTGATGTTCCATTTTCTCTTTTTTGCCATTCTATGTTTATCTTCCCCATCTCTTTGCAGCAACCTCTGCATCTACAAAATTTCCATTTCCCAGAGTTCTCTACCAAAAATGCTGCCCCCTAAGAGGGGGCTCTTATCAGCAGCTACCTTAGTAGGGATTGGCAACCAGACATCAAGGATCAATGTTTTCCGGGAATTGTACACCAACCCCATAAGTAGGTATTCCTTAGGGCAGAGGGAGGGCACTATTCTCAGGTGTGTGAGGTACCCAGGTTGGGGCTAAACGAACCCTGAGATGGAACACTTGAGACACTCTGGACTGGGCGATCAAAGATGTAGCTTGGGTTCCAATCCTGACTTGCCCTGTGACTTGGTAGCTAGATGGCCTCAAAATCTCTTATCCTTCCTGAGTCTCTACTCCTTCATCTTTACAATGAATGGATGAAGTTAGATGATCTCTTACAGCTCTAAGTCATATGGAAAGTCACTACGGGTGCCTCATCTGTCATCTCCATGGTCCCCTTACATCCCCTGCTCTCCCGTCAGATCTATGCAAGGCTGGGGAGGACCAAGGCGTCTGCCGGGGCTACTTCCTGCGCTGGTTCTTTAACAATACATCCAAAAAGTGTGAACTCTTCGTCTATGGAGGCTGCGGAGGCAACAGCAACAACTTCCCCTCCAAGCTTCAGTGTATCGGAAAATGCATCCTTTGGGGTAAGTCTTTCAGGGTGGCCCCTGGCCCATGCGCACAGAGATCCACTGAGGGACTGGGGTTTGAAGGTGGAAATCAGGGTGCTTTGTGGGGAGCCTGGGGTGCTTCACTGGGGGATTAGTAGCTTTTAGGCAGCCAAAGGGCTGCATGAGGTCACTGAGCTCAGGGGGCAAGGACGGAAAGAGGAGGAGGAAGGGGAAGGGGGAAGGCAAACTTTAGCAACTTTGACTGTTTTTTTTTCCCTTGGCTGGCCTTGGGAGGGGTGAGGGGATGTGTAGGGGATGCTGTTTATATAAATGGCTCTATGTTCAAGGCTAGAAAGATTCCCTATTCCCCAGCTCAGGGATCTCTTCCACATGGTTGACTTCACCTTGGGCTCCATGACTATCTCTAATCTCCAGGTGATAAAAAAGAAAATCTAGAGCCCTGAATGGGCCAATAATACCCAGAGACCACGAGAATGGGTGTTCTTTGGCAGGGGCAAAGTCCAAAGGGGCCAATATGCCTGAGTCTTCTCGAGGGTCTGTCCATGTGACACTTGGGCCCTGGCTAGAGAGACCCAAACAGAGGTCCCAGGAAGGGAGGGGAACTCCCTCGTTCAGATCTTTTTGTCTGGTTTACCCCGGGGCTGGAGGGAGAGGGTGGAGAGAAATGGTCTCCTGGGAAAAGGTGTGTGGGAATAAAGGTGAGCTAGTCTGATGGTGTGACAAGGATGGGAATCTTTGTTTTCCAGGCTAAAGAGAAGAAACCATCTACTGTTAGGCAGAACTCCGCCTACCCTGGCCTCCAGAGGGTTCAGCCTGAAGGCCTCCATGCCAATCCCTGGGTCTCCATGCCCCCAGTCTCATGCTTACTCCAGAATTCCTAGGGGATTCCACTCCTTCCCCCATCTATCTGCACCCTCCTTGTCTCTCTCCATAAACTCTCAGTCCCAGGTTCTCCATCTGTGTTGGTATTAATCCGCCCTTCAGGTCCCTGAAATAAAGTGCCCATCTCCCATGGAACTATCCAGCCTGTCATCTACCAATAGGTTTTGCCCTGTCCTTAGCCTATGCTAGTCACGGTCCCCTTAGAAAGTAGCTAGCTAGCTAGCTCCAGGTACCCTGTCTTCTCAGTCCCATCCCTGAACACATTGTGGTAGAAGCAGAAGGCAACAAAAATATAGTCCCTGAACTCACACTGAAAGCAAAGAGACTCTTCACACCTGAGTCTCCTGGAGAGCCATTCCTGGTGAGATAAAATTCAGTCCCCTCTTCTGGTACTTCAGGGAGAAGAAGAAAAAAGACCAGGTCGCTGAAGGTAATGAGCGTCAAAGGGAGGGAAAAGAAAGTTGAGAACCAAAGAAGGGAAAGTGGGCTTCCATTTTAACACAACATGTTATTAGGAGGTACAGTCAGACCTCCTCTGGCATTCTGTGCCCAGCTCTGGGTATCACATTTCCAAAGGAGCTTTGGCCTATTGGAGCATATGCAAAGGAGAAGATAGTGAGGGAACCGGAAACCATCCCCAACAACTCCATGGCCATATCATACCTTGCACCAACATGTTTTTCCAATTTGTCCCCACTCAACAATCCCTTCTATCAATTGGTTTCACCCTCCCATTTTTCCTTGGTCATAAAAGTCGGACCAATGAATGAAAGTTTTAGGAGGTAGGTAATTGGTCACTATAAAGAACTTTCTAAGAACCATGGCCACCTAAAGTGAAGTAGACATGGTGAACTTCAAGATGTAGGAAGCCCATCCAAGCCAATTCCAAAGGACCCAGATAAAAAAATGCTCTCTACCTCCAGAAAGAGAACTAGTGGAGTCTGGATGCAGATGGAAGCATGCTTTTTTAACTTTCCTTCTTCTTTTTTTGCAACATGACTAATATGGAAACAAGTTTTGAACGATTTCACAAGTATAACTGATATCATTTGCTTGCCTTCTCAATGGGAGGGGAGATGGAAGGATGGAGATAATTTGGAACTCAAGAAATTTTAAATGAATGTTAAAAATCAATTAATGACAAATCCCGCCAAAAAAAACATATAGTGAGCTCCCCATTACCAGAAGTGGTTAAGCAGAGGCTGGATGACCACCTGTTAGCAATGTGTTAGCAGGATCGTGTATATGTACGGGTTTTCCGGGAGGACTAGCACCTCTGGTATGAGGGCTTGCTGAATCCTTTTCAAGGCTTCTCATCCACCTTAAGTGCCACCTTCGCTCAACACTCACCTGGGGCTCCAAGAATCTATAGCATATACAGCAGCCATACCTAGTAAACAGGCTCAGCAGATGGGCTAAACCAGGTCAAGGTAACTAACAGTCCACAAACCCATCGGTGAGTTAGGGGATCTCTTCTCCAAGCATGAAAAAACTTCCCCCAGTGGAATGGGTGGATGAGAACAATTTGCTTCAATGGTCAAGACTGAGGCTAAAGCAGGTACTGTGGAGTGCTTAGAGCTTGGTCAGACATCAAAGACACCAAGGTCATTCACTGCATCCTGGGCCACCACCAGTCATCCTGACTTTTGTCTTGCCATCGGCCTTCGATGATTCTGGAAGAAGGGGGTGAGGCCGAGGACTTTGTGCAGCTCTGCCTCACTTAAATCCGATTTACCCACAAGTCAAGACATCGCTTGTAATGTCATTGGTCCTCTTCAAAAAGGAAATTCACCAGCCAGCCAAAACATTCTATAGCCAATGTTCTAAGAGCCTTTCTATCTTTGACATTCTGTATGTTAAAGTTCCACCTAGCTCTGACCCACTATGCTCTACGCTCTAACATTCTAGATCCCAATGCCCCTTTCCATCTGTGACCATCTTGTATTCCAGGGATCCCTACCATCATGCCCAGCTTTGGTTTGACTGCTACCCTCTTCTGCAATTCAGGGCAAGTTATGTTCCCCCACCCCCAACCTTAGTCTCCGAGGCTATAAAACGGAGATAACGAAAACCTCTTCTTTCTGTCTTAAAGAGCTGCTTTGAGGGGCAGCTAGGTGGCACACTGAGTAGAATACCAGCCCTCGAGTCAGGAGGACCTGAGTTCAAATCCAGCCTCAGACACTTGACACACTTAACTAGCTGTGTGACCTTGGGAGAAAAAAGGAAGAGAGAGAGAGAGAGAGAGAGAGAGAGAGAGAGAGAGAGAGAGAGAGAGAGAGAGAGAGAGAGAGAGAGAGAGAGAGAGAG
>CM053625.1:334320993-334358052 GCA_028646595.1 Phalanger gymnotis
CTCTGAATGCTGGAAGTTGAACCTACTTCTCTCGACTCATAGTCCAATGTTCTTTTCACTACAATAACCTCTATTGGATTGAATCATTTATTTATTTATTTATTTATTTTTGAGGAGTGGGGGAGGCAGGGCAATTGGGGTTAAGTGACTTGCCCAAGGTCACACAGCTAATCAGTGTCAAGTGTCTGAGTCTCTATTTGAACTCAGGTCCTCCTGACTCCAGGGCCGGTGCTCTACTCACTGTGCCACCTAGCTGTCCCCATTGGACTGAATCATGAAAGGAGGAGGAGGTGGGGTTTGGCACACAGGCAGAAGCAGTGGACAGGTCACATCTTTACTGAATCTTTAGATGGAAAACTGAGATCCAAGTGATTTCGTAGTCAATCTCACCATACTTCTTTTAAATCCTATGTGAACAATCATGCGAAGACCGACTCTGCTACTGAGGCTGTTGGCGATGCACCAAACTGGAAAATAAAGAATTCCCACTTGTCTTTTAAATATATCTCATCAGGTTTGGAATACTTTGTGCAGTGGGTAAAACGGTGCTATCTCCAATAACTTTGTCATTTACATTACCAGAAGAGTAGTGACCTTCATTGACGTCTGACTTCTCGGAAACACAGTACAGTTGAATTAGCAGGGGTTCATAACCTTTGATAGATTTCAGCAGGTCCATGCACCTAGATAGACAAAATCGCGTGTCTTTATTTTTACTAATCTCTAACTAAAATGTAGGATTTCCTTCTATTATGAATGTAGATAATAGACTATACTAATTGTTTGGCTCCACCAGAATGACAAGGAGGTCAATGACATACAAAAAACGGTTAAGAATTCCTGTTCCAATAATATGCTATCATAGACTGGCTTTTAAGTCCTTTCTTCCCTACAAAATGCCTGGCTGAAATTTCTTAAAAAGGAAAAAATGAAATGGGATAAAAAGCTTTATTAATCTAGAAAAGAATCTTTCCAGAGATTATTAAGCTTTCAAGAATTTAGGTGCTAATTACCCCCTGCACCAGACAGATCACATCTTGCAGAGGCAGGTCCCACTTCCTGGGATGATAGCTGTGGGGGCTGGGCTGGAAGCAAGACCTATGATCTGGGGTGGGGGCAGGGGTTGCCATTCTTGGAGTCCTCACGCTTACCTGTTCATTGGTGGCAGTTGGGTAGAGTTTGGTAGAGTTGGTGCATTTGATGCAAGCCCCACTGGTGGCATCCTCCTACACTGGATATCAGTGACTGCTGTCCCAGCTCCATATGACAACTTAACATCAATTAGTTTTCACAAAGGAATATTTGAGATATAGCAGTAACAAAGGGCAGCTAGGTGGCTCCATAATGGACAGAGTGCCAGGTCTGGAGACAGGAAGACATCTTCCTGAGTTCAAATCTAGCCTCAGACACTTACTAGCTGTGTAACTCTCAGGAAGGCACTTAACTCTGCTTGCCTCAGTTTCCTCATCTGTAAAATGAGCTGGAGAAAGAAATAACAAACCATTCCAGTATCTTTGCCAAGAAAACCTCAGTTGGGGTCATAAAGAGTTGGACATGACTGAAAAATGCCTGAACATACATGGCAATAACAAAAGTATAGACATTTCCCAACAGCGTCTTGAGGGTACAGGCTTCCCTCTACTAACTTGGCCTCTAAAGTGATCCAAGTTTGAATACAGTTTCTACATAGCACCAAGTTCATGCCCAAATGTAGCATTGTTACTGAATAAGTCCTTGTCTCATCAACCATTGGGGCTGAGTCCCAAAGGTCACTCTTTACTCCTCAGGGCATTGACACTAGGCTGGCTGGGAAACTTAGCATAGGCTCCCACTCCTAGACTCCTGGAACATTGAACTCCAGATTCTTGGATTCCTAGACTTTTGGATTTCTGGAGACTCACTCTCCTGACCTTTCAGAATTCTCAAGATCAGAGCTTCCATCAGCATTCTATCCAGAGATAGATAGGATGTTTCATCATGACTCCCTTGGAATTATGGGGTGGATCATTGTATTGATCATAGTTGCTAAGTCTTTCATAACTGATTTAAAAAAAACATATTGCTGTTACTGTGTAAATTGTTTTTCTGGTTCTGCTCACTTCACTTTGCATCAGTTCATACATGTCTTTCCCTTTATTCATTTCTTATGGCTCAATAGTATTCCATCACAATCATATATCACAACTTATTAAGCCATTTTCCAATTGATGGACATTCCCTCAGTTTCTAATTATTTGACAATGTAATTGTAATTGAGTTTATATACTGCCTATGTGTGTCTTGGCAGGTAGACTCCCAAGTGTTTTATACTGTTTGTAGTTATTTTAAATGGAGTTTCTCTTTCTATCTTTTCCTGCTGGATTTTATTGGTAAATAAGGAAATGCCTACGATTTGTGGGGATGATCTTTTTGAATTCAAATGTAGCATTTTATTTATCCTTATTACATTTCATTTATTTAGATCCAGTCCAATGTTCTCACCTGACAAGACGTTTTAGGCTCACAGGCTTATTTCATATTTTATCTATTCTCATTCTATCCTTTTCTATCTCATTCCACTTCATTCCAGTTCGTTCTAGCCCATCTCATCTGATCTCGTTCCATTTCCTCCCCAATCCAACCTGGTTTACACCATTCCATTCCATCTTATTCAATTTTGTTCCTCAACTATTGGTCAGGGTATGGTTACTGAAGAGAGATATGATTAAAGTTTAACCTGAGGGTGAGAGTAAGGACTGGAGAAGTCAGAGAAGGTGGTTGATTCTTCCTAAATAAAAAAGCAGAGTAGCAGACCTAGAGAATTCGTTGTTTAATAAGTACCTTTTCAACCCAAGTTCAAAAATTTGTTAATTTTCATATTATTTGATATGGTCTATTAAAGTTTTGGATACTGATTTGTTCATTCAGTGTGTCAGGTCGCTTCATCTTTGTGTTATTATAGTGATGAGAAGGTTAGGAGAGGAACCTTACAGAAAGCAGGGGATTATAGGTCTGGAAGAAACTTATCTTAGCTGTTTCTGGGTCTGTGTAGCAATGGGAACATCTAGTATAATCCTGTTGTACCCTGAACAACTCACCACGAACCATGTGGCACTATGTAGTTGGTTGATTGGAAAAAGGCAGTGTGGTGTGGTGGATAGGTCACTAGACTTGGGGTCCAGAAAACCTGGATTCAGATACTTACTATGCCACTTTGTGACCCTTGGCAAGTCAGTTGGGCCCCCTTTGTCTGATTTTCTTCATCTGTAGAATGAGGAGTTTGGACTTTCTGGTCTCCAAGGTCCTTTTTGATTCTGTAATTATTTATGCTTACAGGGTGGAGAGGCAGGTTCTCATTAGGCCAGACTATGTAGAGTAAGAGAAGAAAAGGACCCATGCTGGGAAGTGATTGGACCTGGACAAAGGCTACCAGAAAAAAATGGATTTCTATGTGGGCTCCATCTAAGTTGGGTCACTCTAGACTCTGAAACTGTGCTGTGTACCAGAACGCCCTCACCTATGTTACCACATTCCAAGAAACGGAATAAGCTTAAGCTGTGGGAAAGTAATATTATTGCTCTAAATGTAATTAAGCTAAGAGTACATTGTCATTACTGGCTCATCCAGAGGACCTGGGTGGGAGATAAGGGGTCATATTTCCCAGATCTAGCCCCATGCAGGAGCCCCAAGCTCTTGGAACGTGGCAACAAATGCACAATTTTGGATCAGATAAATACCCCCAAGGAGGTAGATAGACTATGTCCTCTGATACCTGTCCTGTTCCAAGGGGACTCTATGTTCTCTTTTGAGCACTTCTGGGTGGGGGGAGGTGGGGTCTAGTCCTTTAGGAAGCAGTAGAGGAGCAGGGGCACTTGCCAAGAAGGGAAGTCACTGAGGGGTTTGTCGATGACGCAGAGTCCCATTCTCTGTCTTTACTTTTCTTAAAGCCTCTCTCTTCCCCTGGTGGCCAGTCAGATCACTCATTGGGCTGAGAGTACAAGTGTCTTTTACAGGCTACCCTCATCTATTGAGAAGCACCATGAGGCTCTGGGCTGCCTTTACCTCCTTCTTGGTGTTATTCATCCACTGCTCAACACTGATGGCTGTTACAACAAATAAAGGTGGGTATAGGGAATGGGTGTTTGAGGAGGAGATTAGGCATGTGGAAAAGCCTGGTTGAGCCTACAGGCTGGGCTCCCAGAAGGATTTGTCTTTTCATGTGGAACATTGAGAATAGCTAGGTGGCACAGTGGATAGAGTGCGGGACCTGGAATCAGGAAGACTCATCTTCCCGAGTTCAAATCTGGCCTTAGACACTTACTACTTGTATGATGCTGGGCAAGTCACTTAACCCTGTTTGCCTCAGTTTCCTTATCTGTAAAATGAGCTGAAAATGGCATGTCACTCCAGTATTTTTGCCAAGAACATTTCAAACGGGATCACAAAGAGTCGGACAGGCTTGAAAACACTTGAACAGCAATAGAGCACTGATCACCTCATAAAACTCTTCATCCCACCCCACTCTAGTACTCAGCTGACCAGTCAGCTCCTTATAGAAATAGTGGAGGAGTGGGGATGGGGGAAACGAGGGAAAGAAAAAGCATTTCTCACCTCGGCTACCTTTACCAGCATCAACCTTCCTATTCCCAAGGTCTTTAGGTCCAGATGTTAGGCGAAGGATTACCTGGGCTCCTGGATGAAATCTTTGGTTCATAACAGATGGGGGGCTGAGTACTCACCTATAGCCCAATATGAGTATTATACCTGGCACAGTACTGGGCACATGGGAGATACCCAATATATCCTTGTGGAATAAAATAGAATTAATGCTATGGAGAAGAATAGCAAGCCAGCAAATCAGATTGAAAGATGCCGCCTTCTAGTCCGAAGTTATCCATGCTCTTGCTCTAGTTAGGTCCGTGTGAATAAACGAGTGTGCTTCTTTGTCAACCCAGTGATAAGCTTGGGATATAATACGGGGAGGAGAGAGAGGGAGGGGATAAGTATTTATTTAGCACCACTATGTGCCAGGTACTGTGCCAAGCACTTTTTTATTTATAAATTTTATCTTATTTAATCTTTGCTACAACCTTACAAGGTAGGTGCTGTTATTATCACTATTTTACAGCCAAGGAAACTGAGGCAGATAGCAGTTAAGTGACTTAACTAGGGGTTACACAACTAATAAATGTCTGAGGCCAAATTTGGATTCAAGTCTTCCTGACTCCAGGTCCAGGACCCTATCCCTTGCCTACCAGTTATATCCCATAGTATGGATATAGGAGAACTTTCCTCTCTGATCCCCCATGATCTTTTCCTCTTCTTATCCTTTATTCTTTATTGGGTCTGAACATGAACTTGGTTTTTCTCCACCCAAAGAACCATGGTATCTGAGTTGGAAGAATATCAATAAGTCAGCAGGGATTTATTTAATGCTCACCATGTGCGGTAAGTGCTGGAGATGCATATATAAGCAGAAAGTCAACTTCTGCCCTAAAAGAATTTATATTCTAAAGGTGGTGGTGGTGGAGAGGGGAAGATCACACATAAAAGGAAGACCAGAAGGGGTGAGGGGAAGCGGAAAGACCTGAGGATGGGGCATTGAAGGGAAAATCTGGAGTCAGGAATGTAGGCTGGAAAGGAAAGAAGATACAGTTGGCCTTGGCATCCTCCTTCAAATGGAGGTTGTGGGAGGAACTGGCCAGTGAGAGGGAGAGGCCACAGGACTAGAGGGTACTTCCAGTATGAGAAGTCCAGGGATGAAGTGAGCTTCCAGGGTGAAGAGAGTTCAGCGGCATAGAGAGGAAGGTCCACAGCTCATCTTGTCTGATTGATACCAGGACAAGAACGATTTCTAGGACTTCCCTGGACTAGTGGCTATTTATTTTCTTCTGGAAGACCTCTGTAGAGGGCTAAGTCATTACTCTTTAGGCAGTCCATAGTAAGAACTATATTGATGTTATTATTATATTAATATGATTAACTATTCTATTCCAGAGCCAATGTCTTGGTCTTTTGTTTTAACTGGTTGGGATTTTTCTTTCTGATCCTTACTGTCTGTATCAGCTGTCCCTCCTAGACTCATGTCATCAAACGATTTGTCGAGCATGTTACGCTTTTATACACTTCACCGATGACAATATTGAACAACATGAGGACAGAGTCCTCTGGCACTCGATGACAGACATCCTTTCAAGTCAACATCAATCCATTAATGACTATTCTTAGGGTCTAGTAATTCCAAATCCTACATATGTACTTGTATCTCTTATCGATCTAATAATAGCATTTATATGTCATCTTAAAGGTTGCAATGAATCCTTTGGTCTTCACAACAACATTGGGAGGTAGGTATTGTTATTCCCATTTTGCAAATGAGGAGACTGAGGCACAGAGGGGTTAAGTGACTTGAGTAGGGTCGCACAGCTAGGAAGTATCTGGGGCTGGATTTGGACTCAAGACTTGCTGACTCCAAGTGGAGAATTATCCACTGAGCCTGTCTGCAAGAATAGAATGAAAGGCATCCTTTGTTGATCTAATTTCCCAATTGAGTAGCTGTCTGCAAGGGAAATCAGGTTACCTGGCATAATTGGATCCCAATGAAACTATACTGTCTCTTAGAAATCATCATGCTTTCCAGTTTCTCTAGGATTTTTGCCAGGAATTGAAGGCAAAAAGAAAGAACCTTTTTGTCTGTTTTGAAAACTATGACCTTTGTACTTCCTCCATCCTGAAGCACCTCTGATGCTTCCTCCTTTCTTGGTGACATTTTAATGATCATAGAAAATGAATTAATAAATTACTAGTCAATTTCTGAGCACCTGAGGATGTAGTTTTTCTATGCCTGACGATCTAAACTCGTAATTGCTTTGTGGCATGTAAGAGGCATACTTTCTGGGTAATTTAATCATTTTATTAACAATGCCAGCATTTTAATAAAAGGAGGGTCATTTGGCTTTCTTTCTCTTGGACCAAAGACAATCATGGTGGCAGCTCATGGCTATGCTCATTGGAAGAGGGGTGTTCCCAAGGGTAGCAATCAACTCTGATTGGTTAATGAGAGAATGGATGTTACAACAAGGTGCTAGACCTGAACTTTGATTATGTAATTTACTTCTTAAGTTACCTCCAGCCATGGGCAAGCTATTCAAAGAATTTATCCCCAACCAAACCAGAGTAGAGCCGAATGGCTTCATGCCTGGGTGCTATCTGGATAGAGGAGAAAATTAGCTCAACCTTCAGAGACTGAGGTTTTGAAATGAGAATATAAGAAAAAGAGGAAAATCTGAATGTCCCCAAAATCCTTGGTTATTAATAATAATTTCTCTCAGCTTGTTGACTGATTGAGGACAGCTAGGGCTCTGTTTAACCATTTCCCTTCTTCTCTTGCCATTTCAACTCTTTGACATTTATTTTTATTCAACCATTCCCTGTCCTCAGCAACCTGGGGATTCCTGTTCTGGCACAGGTTGGTTTAGATGGCCCCTGGGGTTTCTTCATCTCTGATATTCTATGGTCCTGATTTGGTTAAGAGCCAAGAGGGGAATTTCAGAGTTTGGAATCCTCAGGTGGTATAATTACAGTTGATGAGATCAAAGGCATTGTCATTTCTGTGGGTGCCTGAGAAAGGGCAATGATAAAACTCAAGGGAGAATCAAAATGCTCAGTGTCTGTCACAGGTGATTCTTATGTCCTACTGTCAATGAGGCTCTTTGGAAAGGAATTACATGAAATTTTAACTCTCTTTCCTCTGCTGCCCAATGACAGACTCTAACACTCATTACCAGAGAGCTCCTGGGATCTCTGTTCTCAGTAGTGAAGTTCCATTTGACATCATTTTCCTGGGAGCTATAAGGTCTCCATGCTGCACCATTGTTAGACTTAGAGCCAAGGGAGCATCATGCCTGGCATAGAAGCAACAAGTTACTAGCTGGTGCACTTTGTTGGCCCTTTTGGCTCAGATTCATTGCAAAAGATCCACAGCAGTGCCTCTCACACAGGTACTGTAGCTACAACTTATACTGTGCTGAGAATGAAATGAGTGACATCTGCAAATACCAGATACACATTCTGATCTGACCAGAATCCCCCCTTCCAGCAGACTTGTGGTCTAGTACCTGGGTTCTTTACTTTTTTGTGTGTCCTGGACCCTGTGGCAGTCCAGTAAAGCCTGTGGACCCCTTTTCAAAAGAAGGTTTTTAAAGGCATAAAACAAAAATATGTAGGATTTCAAAGGAAATCACTATATTGAAATACAGTTGTCAAAATATTAAAAAGAAACAAATTCTCAGACCCCAGATTAAGAACCCCTGTTCTAGTGGAAAAAAAAAATCAGCAAGCTTGGCTCTATCTAAGCTTAGCCACTGTTGGATTGTGGGATTCTGCATCTCCTCAATGACCCTCAGGTACTGGAGAATGTGAGTTTGGGTTTGGCCGGTATTTGCCTTGGGATCTCTTATCTTGGAGGCAGCTAGGTGACAAAGTGTTTAGCTGGACCTGGAGTCAGGATAGCTCTAAGTTCAAATTTGGCCTCAGACACTTGCCAGCTGCAAGTCACTTAACTTTGGTCTTCTTCACTTTCATCATCTGTAAAATGGGGATAATAATAGCCCCCCCCCCAAAGTGGTGAGGATCAAATGAAATGGTATCTATAAAGTGCTTAGCATGTAAATTCTAGTGACTACTGTTATCTGCAATTCCCACTTTCCTGGTGTCTCTCTTTAGAAATATGCCAGTTGTCTGAAAATCAGGGTCCCTGTCGAGCGGTTTTCACTCGGTGGTTTTTCAACTCCAACACCAAGAAGTGTGAGTCCTTCATCTATGGAGGCTGTGGAGGCAACGGCAACAATTTCAGAAACAAATTCCAATGCCTGCAAACCTGCGGTAATAAAAGTAAGGCTGAGAGCAATTTTAGCACCTGGATTCAGCCCTCCGTGGAGGGCTGGGGCAGCCTTAGATATTTCTCCAGTAATATTTTACTTCATCTGAAATTCCTCCCAAGTCTCCAGTTTGCTGGACTTCCCAAATTACCCTTTGAAAATGCAATTACACGGGGGAGGGGTGGGGTTTGCAGAGGTGAAGCTACTAGTCATTCACATCTTAGTGTGAATTTCTTTCGCCAGCGATTATTCCCCACTGGTCTTACAGGATTGTTCTCCTTCCAAAAGGGCTTTGGGTGGAGGCAGGAGGGAAGGTGGGGTGTGATTTTAAAATCTGGGGGCGGGGCTTTAGTCTCTAAGTCCAAGTTTATTGTGTAACCTTAAGAGAACCAGAGGTGTCTAGGAGGGACCTGGCCTGAGGGAATGGGGGGATAATAGGGAGGCGGTGATAGAATGACAAAAAGAAAAGTGAGAGTGGGTTCAGGACAAATCTTGGCTACCCCCAATCTGAAAGGATTTGTTGATACCAACTGTGGACAAGGCACTGGGTGTCCCGTTTGTCCCAGGGAACAGAGCTGTGGATGACTTCCACACTGGGCACAGGAACTCTATGACTGCATCCTGGTGACAGTTGGCCTGGGTGCTGTAGGAGGCTCCTAAGCAGCATCCCCACCTTCTCAGATCTTGTCCATTGTCCCTTTAGCTTTTTACCTAGGAGGACGGCCTTGGGTTTGACTTCTGGATAGATTTTTGTCCACCGTCTCCATATCATGAGGGAAGATTTGTGACCCTTGTCATGGCAAGCAATAACCACTGCCCCCGGGGGAGACCTTCTTGGGAGGATCTGCAGTGGTGTTGGGAGTAGAGGACAGGGACAAGAAATTGTCTTGTCTTGTCTCATATGCAGGTGGACCCACACAGTCGGCTTCCTCCTAGGACCAGATAGGAAGAGCAGGTAGTATTTGAGAGGGACTTCTGAGTTTCCATGCCTGGGTGACCCATCCCAGCAGGATAGCATCAGAAGGCAGGATGGCCATCACCTCACTTGGATCTGCCAGAGAGAAAAAAACATGAATCCATTCAGATCAGAGAGCCTGAACCTGGAGGCAGTCCCACTCTGGAATCCTCTTCTCTGCTTATTTTCTAGGCTAAGGAGCAGAAACCATATTCAATCGCATCTCTGACTTCACTGAGCTCAGCCTGGATCGTACCTTGTCGTCCCAGTGATCCTGATCCCTACCTATCACTGTATAAACTCCATTCTCCACCCATCACTTTATCCCCTTTCCCTTTATTTCTATTCTTGCAATGTACCACTTCAAAGCGCCTTGCTGAGTAGGTAACACCCTTACTTTTGAGTCTTTTCCTTTCTTCTTCTGGGTCTCACTGAGATCCAGCTCCTTCCTGAAGACCTATCCATCTTTTCTAGCAATGGCTATACTTTTGTTCACTCGACAACTCAACGGTCAAAGCAAGCTACTCTTTGCTCCTCATTGTCACTTCCAGTCTCCCCCTCTACTTTCATCATTCAGCGACCTCTGTTTCTGTGAGGTTCGCTCAATCCCCTATCTACCATCCCATCAAAATTCTTGTACCCGGTGTCTATCAGCCTCCAGGATACTCCCTTTCTTGTCTTAACAAGTTTAGTACTTGGCTTACAGTCTTTCCCTGCTCTCCATTTTTCATCCCCCTCATTCTAGGGGACTTATATGTATTGAAACACCATCAAACACCCTCAACTTACTCGTTTCCTGTAACTCGGTCTTCCAACTTATCTCAACCATATCCAGAGATGATCCCGCCCTTGATCTTCCTATCACCCACAATGCTCTACTCCCGTGATTATGAACTCTGAAATTCCCTTACCTGGTAAAAAGCTATTGCCATGCTACCTCTCTCTGTGTCTTGCAACCTAATCCTCATCATGGCCTCTGATTCCTCAACTCTCTAGGTCTTTCTGAGGACAGCAGATTGACTACATCTGCCTCCTTTTCCCCTTCTTGACCCCTTGGCAAACCGGTTCAACTCTACATTGTCATTTTCTCTTGAGTCTCTCACCTTTTTATCTTATCACTGATTGGCTGGGACCACTGCCACGATTCAGTCCTGAATTACTCCCACCATCCACTACCTTTCTTCATACTCACCTACTGCTAAATGAAGGTGGAGAAAATAACCAAAGTGCATTGACTACCGTGTCCACTACAAATATGTCATATAATCGCATCTAGGCCCTCACTGTAGCAGAGGCAATCCTTCTACACCTCTCTAATTGACTGACTATCCCACTCTCCATAGCTGTTTTCCCACATTTTTTCTTTTTCTTCAAATCTCACATAGCTTCCCCCTCCTCCACACTCTCAGTTGAGAACCTTGCTTCATATTTCATTGAAGAAATTGATGCCATTTGCCATGAGCTCCTGGTCTTCTGCCACTATCTCCACCTCTATCCTTGTCTCACACGATGAGATGGCTTTGCTCCTTACCAAAGCTAACCCCTCTACCTGCCCAAGAGATCCTTCCATCCCATCTTCTTCAGTAGAATGCACCTTCCATTGCCTCCTACTAATCTTTAATCTTTTCTTGTCTACCAGCTGCTTTCCTACTGCCTACAAATAGGCTCATGTCTCTCCCATCCCCAGAAAACCTTCACTTGCTCCACCCATCCCTACTCATTATCTTCTCATGTCTCTCCTTCCTTGAGAAGGCCATCTACAATGGGTGCTTCCACTTTCTTCTTACTCTCCTTAATTCTCTATAGTCTGGCTTTTGTTCTCACCATTCAACCAAAACTGCTCTCTCCAAGGTTACTTAAGAGCTTTTAATTGTCAAATCTAATGATCTATTCTTAATCCTCATCTTTCTTGACCTCTGTGTGGCTGTTGACTCTGTCAATCACCCTGTTCTCCTAGAGACTCTCTCCTCTCAAAGTTTTTTGTGAAAATACTCTCTTGGCTCAGCTCCTGCCTGTTTGACCATTCCTTCTCTGTCTCCTCTGCTGGATCTTCATCTGTCATGCCTGCTAACCATGGGTGTCCCACAGGTCTCTGTCCTGGGCCCTTCTCTCTTCTTCCTTGATGCTATTTCACTTGGTGATCTCATCTGCTTATCTCAATTCAATGATCATTTCTATGCTGACTATTCTCAAATCTATTTGTCTAACTCTAAGCTCTCTGCTGATCTCTAGTGTCGCTTCTCCAAGTGCCTATTGGTTATCTCAAACTGAATTTCCCATAGACACCTTGAATTCAACATTTTTAGAAGTGAAGTCATTATCTTTTCCCCCAAACCCTCCCTTCTTCCTAACTTCCCTATTGCTGTCCAGGGAACTACCATCCTCCCACTCACCCAGGCTTACAACCTAGGTGTCATTCTCAACTCTTTACTCTCTTGCCTCCCCTCCCTGCACCCCCATCTACCTGCTATATCTAATTATTGCCAAGGCTTGTCAATTTTACTTGTGTCACATCTTTCACATATATCCCTTTCTCTCTTCTGAAATTGCCACCATCTTAGTATAGGCCTTATCACCTCATTTTTGGGTTATTGCAATGGCCTTCTGATTGGCCTCCTTGCCTCAAGTCTCCCCTGCATTGGTTTTCTCTCCTTTTCTTTCTTCTTCACTATTTTCCTTTTTTAATATAACTATCTCTGGTTGGGGCAGACTTTTTCAAGCACTAAGGTAGGTAGTAACCTATGAGAATTTTGTAAATGTGATTAGGTTGGATTTGTATTGGAATAAGTATCATCTCCAAGCTGCCGTGATAGACATGGACTCTCACAAAAGACTGTTAATTTCCAGATTGTCCAAGAGTTATGATACAGATTTTGTCGAAGTACAAATCCCTGGAGAGGCACTCAAAAGAAATTCAATATGTGAACCTCCTCATGGCATCCTGAATTAGGAATATGGACAAATGTGCCCAGCACTTACCAGTTAATTTGTTGGGGGGAAACATATATTTAATTGGAGAGGGTAGAGATTGTAAAAGAACTTTGAAGAGTTTTCCGATGATTCTATAACAAGGTGTGAAGAGCCTGGGATGCCAACCTTAAATTGACCCATAGAGAATAGCTGTAGCACAGATTATGTGGGAAGGAAGAAGGATTAGAGAGCCAAGTAAGACCATTGTTAGGCAGAACAGCAAATCCTTTGGACCCTGGTTGACTTTATGCATTTGTGTATATTTGTTCCCTGGTATTCTATGTTTACCTTCGAAAGTCTGACATTTTAGGCTATGTTATAAGTTGCTTGATGTCTTAATCATATCATACACAAAAAGATAAACAGTTATGTCATAAACAGCAATAGACGTGGCCTTGACTGCACCTTCTGAGAATTTATTTTCTTGAATTGGCCTGCGGCAGGGATTAGGAGACTCTTAGAATCTAGTTACTAGACTCTGATTGAAGCTGAGTCTTATAAGCCGTGTGGTTTGTGGTTTACTGTGTGTCCGTGTTATCTCTTGGGTGATGATATCTCTAGAGCCAATCTCCCATATGAAGAACTTCTCCTCCTTGCTCATTATTCCATCTTTCACTGGACATGACTCAGGAGGTAGAAACCCATACCTAGGGTCAGTAGTCATATGTAGGGTGGTGGTGAGGAGGAGAGACTGATCAGGCTTCAAATGCCAAAGAAAGATGTAAAAAGAACCATAGAGACAGAGAAGGAATTCACAGAGGATATGGCAAGTCTGGAGAGGTCAAGGACAAGACCAGGGGGACACTGAGCATGGAAAGAATCTTTCTCCATGCCTAAACCTACTTTTAAGCTGACTTCAGTGGCTGCACATGTATAACCTATGTGAAATTGCTTGCTTTCTTGATGGGGGTGGGGTGGAAAGGAGGGAAGGAAGGAAAGAATTTGGAACTCAAAATTTGCAAAAAGAATGCTAAAATTGTTTTTACTTGTAATTGGGGAAAAATAAAATATTAAATTGAACTGACTCCAACACTCCTCGAGTTATGAATGAGCTGCATGGAGAGCTTGGGGCCGTATACAGTTCATCTGATGAGAAGGCCCTACCGAGAAGCAGTTAGAATGAAAGATCATTCATCCCAGAAAGCAACAGAGCAGTGAGTGAGGAAAAGTGGCTAAAGGAGGAATTGGTACTAGTTTAAAGTCCCAAGTTCCCACAATTTATTGACATTGACTTTTTGGGAGGCTATGAGTAGAACAGCACCAGAAAGAGAACAAGGGAAGGGTAGTGTTTAGGAAGACAAGGAAGGAGAGAGTGTGTTAAAGACAGAGTGGTATCAAATTCTTCAGGGAAGTCAAAGAGGAAACCAAAAATAGACCATCAGATTTGATCATTAGGAAATCATTGGTGGATTTCAAAGGCTGTTTCTATAGGCTAATGAAAATGAAGGGAGAATAGTCACTAGGAGTGATAGGCAGTGGTTTTAAGAAATTTGGGGATTAAAGGGAAGAGAGAAATAGAAACCCTGGAATTTCTTGCTTTGCATGATTGGGGGGACCCTCATTGGTGCACACACACATACATCCCACATGCATGCATACATCCTTGTGCATGTACAGGAAGACGATTGAATGACATGAATCTAGAGTCAGAGGACCTCAGTTCTAATACTGGCCTTGACAATTACTACCTGCCATCATGTGTTTCCAGGCCTGTTTCCTCACCTAAAAATTGGATTAGAACATCTCTAAAGACCCTCCCATCCTCTAAGATCCTGTGACCTAGGGCATGGTGTCCATGACACATGCTAGAATTCCTGGGATGCTTTGAATGATGCCACATCTTGGGAGAACCAAAAAAGAGATTCTAATTTCATCCACTTCCCCACTGAAATTATTCTCTAGAGGAAAGATCACTGAATCATGAGGTCATTGATTTAAGGTGGAAAATGTTGGAGTCAAGATTTGAATAGATATCTTAAGACTTTAAAAATCCATTGACCTTTCCACTAGAAACCACTAGAGAGTCTGTAAACCTGGGTTCTAATCTGGATCCTGCTAATCCTTTGGCTTTTGAGATGCAATTACCCTCTTTGGGCCTTACTTCTATGGTAACCAAACACTGAGGCAATGGGGTTTTGATGTGGACTGGGGGGAAGGAAGAGGTAATTTGGGATCCTAGGTGCTGTCCCCAATGGGATCAAACCTAGGACTCTATGATGGGATCTTTGGAAAACCTAAGAGTATTAGGCTGGGCCTAGGATGGGGAACAGGGTACCATGGGAAGTGGGAAGGGTGTACTTGGCCAATCTGGATTTGGGTCTAGTGAGCATTGATGTTAGGCTTCCTCACCTGCCATGGTCACCTCTCTGGGGTCTCCTTTCAGTTCCATGCACTCTCCCCAAAGACGACGGCTCATGCCGGGTCTTCATATAGCATTGGTTTTACAATTCGACCTCTACAAACTGTGAGCCATTTATTTATGGAGGCTGTGGAAGCAATGATAACTTCCATTCCAAGAAAGAATGTATGTCAATTTGTAGAGGACAAGGTGAGATGGAAAAATCCTTGTAGGATCTAGCCATAATCCTTGATCCTCTCTGTGTGTGGCCAGGGCTTGGATTGGATTGTCCAGGATTTTCCTACTGTCTATTCTCTTTGTCATGACTGAACATCCATCAGCATCCCATTGTTTCCAGATGAAAAGGCCAGTAGGGTGGGAGAGTTAGAGCTCTCAGCCATGCGTGTGTGTCCTTTAGGAATGGAATCACCTGCTTTCTACTCTGTTGGTTAGAGACAACTAGCTACGGTGAAGAGTTGGGATTTTTGTAGGGGTTGGGAGTGATCAGAGATCTATAGGCTCATTTGGGACTCTGTGTTCTGCCTTAGGAGGTCCAGTCTGGGACCCTGCCGTGAGGTCTTTGGGAGACCAGAGAATTTTCTGATATTACTGGGTCTGGGAGGCAGGATGGATAGGAATATAGGCACACACATCTCGTTCCTACCCTTAGGGTACAGAAAGGGAAATGAGAGAATCCCAAAGAGGAAATTTAGTTACTCCTTACCTGGAAACATTTATTAATGTCTATGTGTGTGTCTCAGCTTTGCCATTGTCTAAGCCTATAAATGGCAAAGATATGACCTCCACACTAGACACAGTGGCTTAGGGTCTGGCTCCTGTCAATTCAACAGGAACTCCTGTGTATTCAGGGATAGAACTGTGGGGATGCCTTTTATTTGGGAGCCCCTAATCAGTATCTCTGTTCTTCCACTCAGTAGCATCTCCTCACATCTAGACCCATTACATCTTCAGCCTTTTCCCATATGGGTTGCCTCTGCCCTCAGGTTTCAATTTTGTCTCCTTGGTCCAGAGCAGCAAAGTCAGATACGTCGCTGTGATTGAATCTAGCAATTTCCCAGGACCACCAAGGCACCATAGGGTTGGAAGTCTTGTGGAGGGAGACTTGGGGAGACTCCAAGGATCCCAGGTTTTTTGATATGTCTAGAAGATCCATACCCACCCTAACTAGAAGGATGGTGTATGAATGAAAGGTGACAGGGGAAAATGAAAAATCTCAATGACTTATAAAAGGATGGAATTTTTTTTTCCAGACGGATGAAGAGGAATTGTATGCACTGCCTGCCAAAGCCTGCTATCTGAAGGGCTCAGCTTGAGGACCTGCTTGCTGGTTCCTGGGTCTTCATTTCTCCACCCTATGGCTTGCTCACTCTAAACACTTTGTTCCCTCCTTCTCCCTTCCCCATTTGTTGATAACCACATGATGATATTCAGAAATTACTGTATTATTACAGTCATGATTAGATATAGAAAATGGCCTTTGACGTACTTTTTTTTATGATAAAAGCCCTATAAACATGGGCCTAGAAGGGTGCTTTTATTATAGCAAGGAGTACATATCTAAAGTCAGCTAGGTGGCACCATAGTGTATAGAGCACTGGGCCTGGAGTCAGCAAGAGTCATCTTTGTGAGTTCAAATCTGTGCCCAGACACTTAGTAGCTTTGTGATGCTAGGCAAGTCACTTAACCATGTTTACTCATCTGTAAAATGAGCTGGAGAAGGAAATGGCAAACTACTCCAGTATCTTTGCCAAGAAAACCCTAAATGAAATGGAGTCACAAAGAGTCAGACACAACGGAAATGACTAAACAAAAATACATCTAAAATCAGTAGCTAGCCTTATCTATAGTAGAAAAACATTAGAGGCTTTCTAGTAAATGCATTTAAATACAGTAAAAACATGAATAAAGAAAGGAGACCTCCTCTCTGCCACCGGTATTTAAAATATTTACAGGAAAGCTAGTGATAGCAATGACAAGAGAAAGAAATTACGGGTAATGGCACACATATTGGGAAATAAGAGATGATTTTATCTATCTGCTGATGAACATGAGTTTTTTTAGAAAACCCATGAGAATTAATAAGAAACTAATGGAGACAATTAAAACCTTTAGCAAAGTAATAGGATCCAAAATAGATCCACAAAATTAACAATATTTCCTTATAGCAATAACAAAATCTAGGCGAAAAATAACAGAAAGGGAAATCACGTTCAAATACCTATAAAATGCATGTCAGCCTCTGAAAACACATTCAAGACTTACATAAATTTACTTACAAAACACTCTTCAAAGAAATACAGAATGACAAATAACTGGAAAAAATTCACTGCTCGTAGTTGGGACTTATCATCATATTAAAAATGATGCGGTACCTAAACTGCTTTACAGATTTAATCATCTAATCAAATTACTAAGGGGATATTATCTCTGGACAAGTCAAGCATTAGTTTGGAGAGGCAAAAGAGCTAGAACCTCAAGGGAAATAATGAAAAAACCATAGGTATGAAGGGGGAATAATACTTTCATGTCTCATAAAGCAGTAATGAACAAAGCTATTTGGCATTGATTTAAACAGAGGAGATGAGGAAACATTAGGAACAAGAATCAGTTTTCAATGACAATGTTTGGTAAACCTGGAAAACTTAAATTTCTTGAGGAAAGAACTCCCTATTTGATAAGAACTACCAGGAAAACTGGAAAGCAATTTGTGAGAAATTAGATTTAGACCAGCATTTTACAGATACTCAATGGGGTCACATTATAAACAAATGAGAGGTTATTGAAATAGTCTAGGCAGAGATCCTTGACTTGGGAGGTGGGTTGGCAAGTAGAAAGAAGGGGATAAATGTGAGAGAGGGTGGCAAGATCTAAAATATTATGTGACTGATCAAATGAGAGGATTTTTTAAAAGTTAATTTATTTTTAGTTTTCAGCCTTCATTTCCATGAGTTTAAAATTTTCTCCCCCTCTCTCTCCAAGATGGCCTGCAATCTGATATAGGCTCTACATATACATTCTTATTAACGTATTTTCACATAAGTCATGTTGTTTAGAAGAATTAGAACCAATGGGAGTAACCATGAGAAAGAAAAACAAAACAAAACAAAAAAAGAAAGAAAATAGTCCACCTCGATCTGCATTCAGACTCCATATTTCTTTTCCTGGATGTGGATGGCATTTTCCATGATGAATCTTCTGGAATTGTTTTACCTCCTTGCATTGCTGAGAAGAGCTAAGTCTATCAAAGTCAGTCATCACACACTATGTCTGTTACTGTGTACAATGTTCTCCTGGTTCTGCTCACTTTACTCAGCATCAGTTCATATAAGTCTTTCCAGGTTATTATGAAGTCCATATCTTCCCCATTTCTTATAGCACAATAGTATTCCATTACATTCATATACCACACCTTGTTCAGCCATTCCCCAATTGATAGACATCACCTCAATTTCCAATTCTTTGCCACCACAAAGAGAACTGCTATAAATATTTTGGTACATGTGGGTCCTTTTCCCATATTTACGATCTCTTTGGGATACAGCCCTAGAAGTGGTTTTGCTGGGTCAAACAGTATGCACATTTTTTATGGCCTTTTGGGAATAGTTCCAAATTGCTATGAGATGATATTTTTGAAATGCTCAGCACAGTCCCTGACACATAGTAGGCAATTATTCCCTCCCTGGATTAGATATGGGGGCTGAGGTCCAAGATGACTCCTAGGTTTTAAACATGGGTGACTGGAAGGATAGTAGTACCTTGAACAGAACCAGGGATGGGTTTTGCAGGGCAAGGGGTGGCTAGAGATAAGTAGTTTCATTTGGAATATATTGAATTTCAGATGCTTTTGAGACACCCAGTGGAGATGGCTGAAGGATAGACAGTTGGCAATGAGAGACTGAAAGTAAATTAGATCCAGATGTGTGAGTCATCTACCAAGACATAATTGGAGATGATGAGATCATCAAAAGAGATGGTATGGAGAGAGGGGGAATGAGGTCCTAGAACGGGGCCTTGGGGCACTCCTGTGGTTAGGTGCTGGGAAATAGATGGCAATTTAGGAAAGGAGATTGAGAAGCAGGCAGCAAGTTTATGAAAGATTATGGAGGAAGGAGCAATGAAGGAGGGAGACGGTTCAGTATCAAAGGTGCAGCGAGGTCGAGAAGGATGAGGGTTGAGAAAAGACTACTGGATTTATCAATCAGGGAGTTCTTTGTAACTTGGGATGGAGCAGTTTCAGTTCAAGGATATATTTGGAAGCCAGATTGCAAGGGGTTGAGAAGTGAGTGAGAAGGGAAGGGGAGGTATTGGGTATAGTATTCCAGCACAAAGCGGAAAAGGGAGGAAATATATAGGACCAGTTTCCTATTTTAATGATTTTTGCTAAAGAGGTGACAATAAAGCCAGATGAGGGAGATCTGAAGGCATCCTCTGATCTGCACCCTCCTTCCCTGTCTACATGCAGGCACCACCTTGACACCCTGGAGTATTTATCTTCCCTCTTTGTACTGACAGTGGGTGAGCCTTGGCTTCATAAAGGGCAGCGTGTTTGGGGAGGGGATGCATAAAGAATCCCCTACATGGTGATCAGACATGAGTTCTGGTAGATAGCCTTGCTTTCCCATTCCCCCTGCCCCCACCCCATAGAAGATTTCCAGTGTGTCTGTACATGGTCCTGGGTACCTGTCTCCTCCTGAGCTTGGAGGTGTGCCTCAGGTGTGGAGTCAGAGAGGGTGGGTGCTTCTAAAGCTGATAAGTCCATCAAAAAAAGAAGGCAGATGAGTTTACTTTCTCACCCTCATGGTAATTAGGCACCAGGATGCTGCCACTCTCTGGCCCTTATGCCTTGGCCAATACTTACCTCATCTGAAGGCTGGCCTGTGACTTTGCAGAAGGGCTTCACCTGTCCTTCCCCTGTGCCCAGCTTGTCTCTGGCACAGACATTTAAAGATTGGGGCTTGCCACCCTAATCTCTACACCAACCCTCCCCACCATATGCTTTGAGTTGGATGTGAGGTGCCTGAAGTGCTAGAACCCTGATGCCCCGTCGAGTCTTCCTTCCCCAGACTGTGGTGGGCAAATGAAGTTCATTTGAAGGATCCCTGAGGGTTGGTGGTCCTCCTGCTCCCCTAGTTTATGGACCTGTGGCTGCTCTCTTCCCACTCCTCCTCATGCTTATGAAATTTATTTCATACTCTCTAAATTTGACCATGCCTGGGACAAAGCCCCTCTTGCCCCACCCTAGTTATAGCTCTGTAGGTTGACTTGGAGTTATGGAAGGTCATGCCAGCTGAACGCAAAGCTCTGCAGGTCCTACAACTCAAGAGAAGCTTCAAGTGTGCCTCAGTTTCTTCATCTGTAAGAAGTGAGGGTCAGACTCAGTGGCCCCTGAGGTCTCTTCCAGCTCAAAGAGGTTCATCTCTGGGTTGGCAGCAAGGTGATGGATGTTTTAGCTGTAGGTACGGAAGGGCTATGATCTGTGCCACTGGATGGGGAGGGGAGCTATGATCTGTGCCACTGGATGGGGAGGGGTGGGAAACAAACAAACATGTACACTAAGAAATTCTAGATCCCTGAAGTGTGGAAATAGGAGTCTGAGCAGATCAGAGGCAGAATTTGAATTCAGGTCCTCTAGATTCCAGGGTCAGTGCTTTTCCTACTCTCTCACAGTTCAGTCCTAAGGCCAGTAAGTCCATTGGATAGATGCTGTTTAGTAGATTTATAAGGAAGTCTGGACAGTAATCACACAAAGGAAATATATAGTATATGTATATATACATATATGTATATTTTATATGCATACATATATGTATATATGTATACACTATAGGTATAACACACATATTAGATATGCATACACACATATACATATATACATGTATATATACATATACATATACACATATGCATATACATACACATACATATATATATACACACATATATAATATACACACATATGTACTCCTGTTTCACAAATGAGGAAAATGAAGCCCAGAGAGGTTAAACTGAGCACATGTCACTAAGGGAATGGGGATCTGAAGCTGTAAAGGTCACTTTGCAGTCTGGTTGACTGTGGAGATCAACGGTCAGTGGAAACAGAAGGGCCCTTGGTTCTAATGGGAAAGGCAGGGGGAACCAGGTACCTTGAAATGAAAAGAAAGGGAGGTTGTGCTTTGTGTTTTGATGAATCCGAGATTTCACCACCCGTATGTACCTCCAATGGTATAGGTGCAGCCCCTCTAAATATCTGTGTGATTTCTGCCCAGGCCTTCTCATAAATCCTCTATGGAGCATTTCTCACATATAGGCCCTAAAGCTCCAGCCTATTCCTGCTGAAAGAGTACTTATTTCTCAGTCCCAGAGGATCTGGTTTCACATGTTGCCTTTGATCAGCTCAAATTCGTATTTTCATGCTTTAAGCATCCAGGATTTCTTTGTGCGGAAGTTCGTTGCCCTTCCCTCCAACGGCACACATTATGTACCACTTTATAACAAGACTCTGGGGTAGGCAATGTGATTATTATTGCCCCCATTTCCCAGTTAAGGAAAACAGAGGTCCAGAGACTTTAAATGACTTGCCCAGAGTCAACCAGCTTGTTAGGGTAAGAGTCTGGAGTGGGGCAAAGAGGCCCAGGGAGCGAGTCACAAAGAAGCCGATTTTGACTCTATGTATGGAAGAACTCTCTGTTAGAGCACACGATGCGCATCTCGTACATGCAGTTATTTTTGCATTTGTCTCCCCCTTCAGAACAGGAGTGCTTTGAGGGTGGGGTCCATATGTTTTGCCTCTCTTCATATCCTTGGCATGCTTGTTAATGACCATCTGTCCAACAAATGGCATGGAAACCTTGTATGGTCATGGATTCTTTGTCCCTGGAGAGATTTGAACAGAGGCTGGGTGAACCACGGGGGCGGATGATTCTTTTTTTTTTTTAGACCTATTATCTCTAACTGAATCTTGAATCCACATCTTCGGACTTGGGCACCTGGTTTTATAAAAGTCAGGTAACAGAATAAGCAGCCACAGGCTTGCCCTTTGATGTACCGTCTTCCTGCCCCTGCTGGAGGCCCATGTCCCACAGAGCTTTCCAAGGGGAAATGGCCTTTTAAAGGAGGAGGCTGAGGCAGAAAATACTGAATTCCAAGTCATGATGTGATAAATGAATTTCAGGCTAAGAGAAGAGAAGAGACCATCCAGCCTAACATTCTCATTTTTTGAGAATTTTTGAAGAAAATAACACACTTAGTGAGCAAAGGAGCTGGGCTTTCTGGATTCTAGTCCTGACCTTTTAATATGGCCCAAGGAAGGCAGTAAGTGGGGGGGCAGGGGGCAGAAATGGCAGCTCCTCTGCGCTTCCTCCTTTGTGTCCATACAGCTCTGGTCCTGGTACCTGGTGTGGGTCTGGGGCATGGGAGCAGCTTAATGAATGTTGACTGCATGATCAGACTTTGGAACAAGGCACTTTATTTCAATAGTAGGAACGAGTTCAGAACCTAGGGGGATGGAACCAGATGGCAGAGAAATGGAGATGGGGAAGGCCCTTCATAGGAGGAGCTGGAGCAGTTGGAGACAACCTTATTCTGAAACAACAGAAAACAGGAGAGTGGATCACAATAGATTTTCTGAGGGCTGCTTCAGCCCCTCCCAAGCTCAGCCTGGCAGATCTCATAGAAGACCCAGATCATCAGCCCCCACCACCCAATTCTTCGTTACTCTCACTGGCTCATCCACCCAGGGTGGGCATTTGGCCAGTTTTGCTACATGACTCTACGTGGCACTGAGGAGTTGGCTCTACCAGGAGCCATGGGATTCCAAAGGGCCCGTCTAGTGAAAATATTGAGTTCGAGCTCAATCCTCCACATCCCTTCTCTCTCCCCCTTCTCCCTTGGCCATTCTTGCAGTGACAGCTGTGAGGAGCAGCCTGTATTCATGGGGTGATCCTGGAGGTGGCTAGGATAGAAGAGAATGGAGAGGTCATTTTGATCGCCATCATTATTATTATTTTTTGAGGCAATCAGGGTTAAGTGACTTGTCTAGGGTCACATAGCTAGTAAGTGTCTGAGGTCATATTTGAACTCAGGTCCTTCTGGCTCCAGGGCCTGTGCTCTATTGACTGTGCCACCTAGATGTCCAATTGCAGTCATTATTACTTGCTTGGACTTTTGTAACAGCTTCCCACAGACCTTTACCCCTTTTATTCTCTCTTGTACCCCCCCGTACAACCCTAATCCATCCTTCATTCTGCTGCCACAATAATTTTTCTTTTGCATCATCACTAGCAATCACTCCTGCTCACGAGTCTTCAGAGGGTCCCTAAATTCAAACTTCTTGGAGCATCCAAGACCCTCCACAATACAACATTACTCTACCTTTCTAACTTTCTTCTATGGTACCCTCTCCTTCTTCCTCTTCCTAAATATGCCTGGTGCCTTCCCACTTCTGCGCCTTTGCTCATGCCCTTTCTTGTGTCTGGGTGTCTTCCCTTCTCCTTTTTACCTGTCAAATTCTCACCCATCTTTCAATAATAATAATAATGATAATAAATCATGATAATTAGCATTTATATAGCTACTTAAAGTTTGCGAACTGCTTTGTGAATTCATTTACTGCTCACAACAATCCTGGGTGCTAAATCCCTTTTTGAGAGCCTCATGCTTTGGGGGATCTTTCTGAATTGTGTTGCCCATCCTGGAACAGAATGAATTTAAACCTCCATTTGAAATGTCCTATATGGTGCAGGGATCCTTGGAGAAATTTTACAGATGAGGAACCTGAGATCAACAAAGGTGAAGTGACTCACTAGGGTCACACAACTTGTAAATATCTATAGCAGGATATGCCAGATCCAGCACGCTAATCACTGCACAACCTGTCTGTCTCTGTGAGCCTAGCTCAGAAACACCGCTTCTTCCAGGAAGCCTTTCCTGATTTACCTACTACTCCATCCTTGGACCTCACATGGTTTCACCTCTTCAATGCTCTTATCGTAGAATATTGCATATTATAGTTATTTGTGTTTGTACTTATTAGATTAGATGTTTCAGGAGGGCATGGACTACAGCTTATTTATTTTGTATAGTCTCTAGGGCTGGGCACAGTAGCCACTTAATTTATATTTGCTAAATTGATTCGAATAATCATGTCATATTGTATATAATGGAGGTGAGAACTGGACCTGTGACATCATTAGTACTTTCAAATGAGGAAATTCCTTCTTACCGATGCAGGTTAGTCTTAGAAAGCTGTCTAGAACCCTAAGATAGTAAGTGACTTACCCAGGGTCACACAGCCAGTATGCATTAGAGACAAGACTTGAACCTAGGTCTTTCTGGCTCAACCATGCTGCCTTTAGTGTATCTAAAAGCTATCTACTTTTGGTCTTATCCCTCTATTAGATAGTAAGTTTCCTGAAGGGAGTGACCCCGTCTTGTCTAATGCATGCAACCTTCCCAGCCCGCAGCAGCAGGCTCTGCACACAGTAGGTGCTTTTAAAATTAATGTTGGCTGAATGGAATGGAAGGGTGAAAGCCTCCCCCTGAGTCCTCCAAGCCAGAGATGCCACTGGCACCTAGCTTTATCCGGTGCTTCTTGAGCCTTACCCCACATGCAGTTTATCTGACACTGTCTCATTTCTATGAAGTTGTTAAGGTTCCCATCACAGCCTGAGTAGAGGAATTCCTTGCATTTTTTTGCAGACCGGTCATAGTACCATCTCTCCTTTGGGGTGTCACAGGATCCCACTTTGACAGGGAGCTTGCACAGATCTGAGAGAAGAGCTTGAGTCAGGTCAATTCAGTTCAATTCAACAAATGTTTATTACGTGCCTACTGTCTACAAGTTACTATGATGAGCTCAAGGAACCCCAAGTTTTGTTTGTTTTTAGGATATCGTCTCTGCCCTCAGGGAGCTTAGAGTCTGGTAAGGCTTATGGACACAAATTTCACTTATGGTAGAAACTCCACCTCTTCACCCCAACTCTCACCTGTGGCTCCAAGAAGCTGTAGCATGCACAATGGCCACACCTTGGTAAACCTTCTTGGCAGATGGGCTAAACCAGGTTGAGGGTAAAATATGACAGAGAAAAAGAAATACCCTAACAAGAGGCTTTAGGACTGGGCTTTTGTGAACTTCTTTTTAGGAAAAATATTTTTTATAATTACACTTCAATATGTTTTTTTTGTAATCCTGTACATTTTTTATGTGGATTGGGACTTGTTCTTGGCATGCTCCAAAGGTCTCTAGGGTTCTCCCCATGTTAGGTGATTTCCAAAGACCTCCCAGGGCACCTCCATGTTAAGCGATCTCCAAAGGCCTCCCCAGGGCTCCTCTGTGTTAGGTGATCTGGGAGTTCTGAGGATATATACATTTAAAAGATATAGAGGTAGAATCAATAGCTCTTGTCAACTAAGAGTCAAGAATGGTACCCAGGTTGCATACCTGAGTGATTGGAAAGATGCTGATGCTCTCAATAGAACTGAGAAGTGAGAGTGAGGTCAGGACTATTCTGGTATATGTTTAACAATCAGGTCTCAAAAAAAGTAGCCAGGACACATTTTTAAAATTTAATACACATTTTTTTTAACATTTGCGCTATCACTCTCTTAAGTCTAGACAATAAAAAATCAGGGCCTGCAAACTTCTAAGGTATAGATGCTCCCACCTAAAACTGAAAACTTGGCTCCCACCAATATTAGAGATGTTTCCAGCATATCCCTAGTTAGTAGGTGGAGAGGAAGGGAAGGATCTCGGACTGAACGTAATTTTTGGACATGTTGAGTTTAAGATTCAGGTCCTTTAGCAGATGCTGACACTACAACCCCCCTCGTTTAGGGGTGGAATACATGGGACATTAACAAGGTGTTCTCATATTTTGAAAAGTCTTGCAGTGATGGTGCTACCTCCATGTTGTCCTCCTCGCCTCTGATCTATCCCAGTATCCCACAGAATCAACAGCACCCAGTGCCCCCAATGTCTTTCAGTCCTACCTGGTCCATCACAGGTTTTTCGGCACTGCTTTCGGGTGTCAAACCTGTTGCCATTGCCTCCGCAGCCTCCGTAGATAAACAGTTCACACGTTCCAGACTTGGGGTTGTAGTACCACCTGGGCATATAGGCTAGACATTCTCCTTTTTCCTGAGCCAAGTGGCAGATATCTGGAAGAGCTAAGTAAAATGGATGCAGAAAGAAGGACCCTGAACATCAGACCAGGGAATGGAGAAATATTGATCTTAACCAGCCCCAAACCTGCCTGATTCCATCTAAACTTCCGAATAATCGTGGCTCAAAGGAAATTGCCTCAGTACTCTATCCGTTGCACCATCCAGCTGCCTCCGCACATGAGAGACACACATAGGGAACACGTGTAGCCAAACCAACTCACCCCTTAGGCGCAGCATGGACCTGATGTCTTTTCCCTTCTCACGGTTTCCTCATGCTGAGCCCAAGTGGGTAGAAGATTTCTGCTGGGCAGGTGGCTCAAAGGGACTCTTTGGTCCCAGCCTTCTCTGCAGCTGAGGTCCCCAGTGCCAGGGCAAATTCTCCCTTGAGCGCAGGGCTGGCTCTATCCTTTGCTGCTGCAGGTTATTCTTGAAAATTTCCTCTATCCTTCCTTTTCTCTTTCTTTCTTTCTTTCTTTCTTTCTTTCTTTCTTTCTTTCTTTCTTTCTTTCTTTCTTTCTTTCTTTCTTTCTTTCTTTCTTTCTCTTCCTTCCTTTCTTTCTTTCTCTTCCTTCCTTTCTTTCTTTCTTTCTTTCTTTCTTTCTTTCTTTCTTTCTTTCTTTCTTTCTTTCTTTCTTTCTCCTCTTCCTCCTCCCTTCTCCTCCCTCTGTTCTCTCTCCTCTCTTCCCCCTCTTTCCCACCTTTCTCTCTTCCCCCTTTTCTCTCTCACTTTCTCTCTCTTCCCCTCACTCCCTCTCCCCCTTTCTTCCTCTTTTCTCTCTCCTTTCTTCTTCTTCTTCTTCTTCTTCTTCTTCTTCTTCTTCTTCTTCTTCTTCTTCTTCTTCTTCTCCTTCTCCTCCTCCTCCTCTTTCTTCTTCTTCTTCTTCTTCTTCTTCTTCTTCTTCTTCCTCCTCCTTCTCCCTCTCTCTCTCTCTCTCTCTCTCTCTCTCTCTCTCTCTCTCTCTCTCTCTCTCTCTCTCTCTCTCTCTCCCCTTCCCATCTACTTCTTCTCTTATGTCTTTCCCCCTACCTACTTCTCCCTCATTTCCTCATCTCTCTTCTCCCTTTCTCCCTCTTTCTTTCAATCTTTTTCTTTTCTCCTTCTTTCTCTACGTCTTTCTCTTCCTCTCCCTCACCTTGTCTCTCACCTTTTCTCTCTTGCCAGCTCTCCTCCCTCCTTCCCTTCCCCTCCCCTTTCTTGCTCTTCTCTCTCCTTTTTGCCTCAGTTCAAATGCAGTGTATAACCCTGGGTAAGTTGCTTTGCTTCTGTTTGCCTCAGTGTCATCATCTATAAAATGGGATTGATGATTGCAGCTATCTCTCAGGGCTTCTATGAGGATCAAATGAGATAATATTTATTTTTTTTTTTAAATTTTTTTTAGATAATATTTATGAAGCATTTAATCCTGTGCCCGGCACATAGTAGGGCCTTAATAAGTACTTGTTTCCATCCTTCATTCCTTCTACACATGAACTCTCTTTTGCTCCACTCTACTGCTTTCTCCCTGGGAGAAGCTTTCAGGTGTCCTCTGGTTCTTATTGTGAATGCTTTTATCAGCTTACCTTCCCATGTGAATGGAGAAGACAAGGCAAAGGGATGGGGGAGTCTGGGACTCACTCATGGAGCCCCAGGATATTACTCTTGGAAAGGACCTTGGAGACATCCAATCTAATTGCCTAACTTTACATTGAAGAAAACCAAGATGCAGAGGACTTGCCCGCTAGTGGCAGAGCCAGACTAAATTCCTATTGCCCTTCAGGCCTTGACCACTATAGACACGCTTTATGATGGGAGAGGGAGGTAAGGAAAAGAGTATCTTTTCCTGTGATGTAAGACTAGGAAAGTTATTCTCCCCCATCCATATATTTTTAGAGCTTTGTAGAACCTAAGATTCTCAGGAAATATGGAGCTATGGATCAGAAGAACTGGATTTGAGTCCTTCTTTAGACACTTAACAGTTGTGTGATCTTGGCCAAGGAGAGTCTTCTGTCTGAGCCCTCTCTGGGTTTCATCTTGCATGGTCTCATGATGGCACCAGGTCCAGCTCTCTAGGACATTCACCAGTGTGTCTGGTCTATGTTCCTTCTTTTCAACTAATACTGCTTACCTGGCCTTACAGAAGATGAGTGTCTCTGACTTACTTTGGGATGGTCTCAAGAGCTACAAAGAGTTCTCTTTCCATTTGGAAACTTTGGCAGTACCTCTGCAGAAGACCGCACACAAGGAGCTATCATCCTTCCTAGGTTTCTGATTCTGGTGTAAATTATGGATAATTCCCAGGTAGCTGTGCTGGTTGAGATCCAGACGAAAGATCTAGGAGGAGAGACCTGAGAACACTGAGAGAAGGGTGGGGAAAGTGTAGCCTACACTCTGGGCTCACTCTCCCAACTCACATTGGCAGGTTGGGTCCCCAGAGGGACGCTGACAGTACTCTAGTCTGGGGTCTAGGAGTAACTCACATCAAAGTGACCCATTCAGATAGAGGTAATTCTATAACTCTCAGGTCAAAGTTGGTTTATTTCTGGTAAGGACCACATTTAAACACCAGAAAAGAATTCAAGGGACTCACAGACCAGTAAAGAATCCAAAGGAGACCCACACGTAAAACATATACTTATGGACCAAGGGCTAAATTCCTAAGTCCTGTTTACTGGGAGTCCTCTTTGCTCTTTCAGAATCCACAGGAAGTTCCCTCTAAGTAGAGCTTTCTCTTGGGCTTTCAGGGCTCATGCTTTTTTTTTTTTTTGATAGAGTCCTGAAGCTGCCTTTCCTAGGCGCATCTAGTTTTACCTTGTGGTTATCTTAGCCTCTCTTGTTTAAAGGATGCTTCAAAATTCCCCAGGTCAAAATCCACAAGATTATAACCTGGTCGATTCCATCTCTGAACATTTGCATTTTCTCAGAAGGTCCACTTGCTTTTGGAATGTCTCTCCTCCCAGCTGGTCCCTACTAGTCCAGTCTCCCTGGTATTATCATCAATGGGGAAGAAGGAGAAGAAAGAGGGAGGCACTCTCTTCTCCTCCCAAGAGCAATTCTCTCTCAGAGGCCTGGAATCCTTAGTCCCCTAATTTGGAATCTTCTCCCACTCAGTTGCCTGAGTCTGAACTAGCATTATATTTTTACATGTAGCCCAAGAGACATGATCTCTTTCAACTAATCACAAAGAATTTCTTATGTGGTGTCATCTGCCTTTATCCAATGGTCCAAAGTCCTTATCATTCTTTAAAATTGAAAATGAACTTATTAATACATAATAATAATAATTATAACTAACATTTGTATAGTGCCTACTATGCGCCAAATTATTATCTCATTTGATCTTCACCACAACTACAGGAGTTATGTGCTATTAGTTTTCCTATTTTATAGATGTAGAAACAGAGGCAAAAAAAGTGAAGTGACTTCCTCAGGGTCACACAGCTAAGAAGCATCTGAGGCTGGATTTGAACTTGGGTCTTCCTGATTCCAAGACCAACGCTTTATCCACTGTGCCACCTCAGGGTGTACCTGGCCTGCTTTTGATCTGATCGATCAGTTTAATTGAGATGTCTTGGCCTTCTGTGATTAATAGGGGTGGAGGTAGACTCCTCACCTTTGCAGATAGGCTAAGAGGTTGAGTGAGGTTAAGAGATTTGCCTAGGATCACACGACTAGTAAGTGTCTATGGCAAGATTTGAACTCAGGTCTTCTTGACCCCAAATCTAGTACTATGTCCACTACCCTACCTAGTGTAAATTGCTATCATAATTAAGGGACTGGATCTGGTTGCCTTGCCTCTGAAATTATCAGTGACATCTTAATTGCCAAATCTGATGGCCTTTTCTTAGTTCTAATCCTCCTCAACCTATCTGCTGCATTTAAATAGTGCATACCATTTTCTCTTCTCTGGGTTTTCCTGACATTGCTGTCTCCTTGTCTGCTTCCTACCTGTCTGACTCTTTTGTTGACTCATCATCTACATCATGCCCCCTAATTTCATGGGTTCTCCAGGGTTCTGTCTAGGGTCTTTTTCTCTTCTCCCTTTTATGTTTTCTTTCTTGGTAGCTTCGTTAGCTTCCCTGGATTTAACTATTGTCTCTATGCAGATGACTCTAAGAGCCACAGACCCAGCCCCAGTCTCTAACCGCCTATTAGATGTTTCAAACTGGATATCCCAGGGACATCCCAAATGCAGTGTGTATAAAGCAGAACTCATTCTTTCTCCTTCAATTCCCCCTTCCAAACATTTCCATTTCTATTGAAGTTACAACCTTCCTTCCAATGTCTTAGGTCCATAATCTTGTCAATATCCTGGGCTTCTCACTTTTCCTCACCCACATATCCAATCCTTGCTGTTTCTGCCTTTACGGTATCCCTTGTATCTGATCCCTTTTCCTTATTCAAATAGCTACTGCTTTATTGCATGTTGTTTTTCAGTCATTTTTAGTCACGTCTGAGTGTCCATGACCCCATTTGGGGTTTTCTTGGCAAAGATCCTGGAGTAGTTTGCCATTTCCTTCTCCAGCTCATTTGACATATGAGGAAACTGAGGCAAACAGGGTTAAGTGACTTGCCCAGGGTCACACAGCTAGTAAGAGTCTGAGACCAGATTTGAACTTAGGAAGATGAGTCTTCCTGACTCCAGGCTTGCACTCTATCCACTATGCCACTTAGCTTTATTGCAACAGCCCTCCTCACTGGTTTCTGTGCCTCAAGTCTCCCCTTACTTTAGCCCATCCTACACACTGCTGCCAAAGTAATCATCTTTAAGCCCACATCTGATTGTTTGACTACCCTGCTCAATAGACTCCAGTGGTTGCTTCTAGGATATTGACTCTAGCATAAAATAGAAACTGTTTAGTTTTGAAGCCCTACACAACCTGAGCTCAACATATCTGCCCAACCTCCTTGGGCATCAGTCCCCATATTCTTTTATCCAAACAAACTGGCCATTTCTCCATTTCTCACAAATGACATTCTATCTCCCATCTCTTTGGCTGCCTTTCCATGTTCTCCATGCCTGCAACATACTCCCTCCTTACCTCCACCTTATAGCATCCTTCTCTTCCTTTAAGATGCAGCTCAGGTACCATCTTTTGCATTAAACCTTTCCATGAACCCTACTGTTAGTGCCCTCCTTCCCAAATGATCTTACATTTTTCCACTTTGTATTTGTCTTCTCCGTTAGAATATAAACTTATTGTATGTAAGGATTGTTTCATTCTTTGTACTTGTATCCCCAGAGCCGAGCGCAGTGTAGCAATAGTAGGGGCTTAATAAATACTTGTTGGTTAATTACTGAAGGGGGAGGTGGGATGGTCAAGGAGACTAGAACAAGATATAATTTGAACTCTCCTCCCCTCCCCTCCTCTCCTCTCTTCTCCTCTCTTTCTGTCTCTGTCTGTCTGTCTTGCTCTCTCTCTCCTGCTATGATCTTAGACAAGTCTGTTCCAGATCTATGATCACCACTAAAGAACTAGGTATCTTAGAGTCCCTAAGGTTATTACTTGCCCAGAATCTGAGGGTAGATTTTAACTCTATTAGATACTATGAATCAAACTGAAACATTGGAATGTAATTAGATTTCTCCCCCTACCCCCCTCCATACTGCCCCCATCTTCTCCTCTCCCTTGCCCACCCCTTACCTCCCTCCTCTCCCTCCTCTAGGAGGAGTCCTCCCAGAACCTACTTTTATTTTTCCGCTTTGCTGATACAAGTAGCAGGTCCAAGTAAGGGCGGATGAGAAGGAGGAGTAAGAAGGCACCAAAGCCCCCAGGAGCCATGTCCATTCAGCAGCGTGTAGCCCTTGGCTGGAGGAATTTCTGATGTCACCAGTCAGCCGGCCAGGCGGGGTGGAAGGAAAGGCTGGGGGAGGACCAAGCAGACTTTCTAGAGCTCCTGGCCTTCTGGGATGACTGTTGCTGTGGGCTGGGTGTTCTTTGCTGAGAGAGTGAGTGGGAGAAGTTGGAGGTGAGCCAGGAGCAAGAACCAGGAACACCAGGAATGAGAGCTAGGTTCCTGAGACCCCATGCAGTGGCCCCTGCTCCAGACACCATGGGAGACAGCTCTACTGACCAAGGCTAAGATGGGGGTGGGGGCAGGCAGGTGGTGGAAGAGCAGAGAGATCCTCGGTATCTCAGAACCCAGAAGGGAACTCTCTCAGAGGCATCAAGCTAGCCAAACCCTGATCTCCATCTACAATAGCCCTGATCATCGTCATCCAGAGCCTTCTAGAAAGCCTTCATCCAGTGACCAGGAACTCCCTAGCTATCCAGGAAGCCCGTTTTGTTCTGGGGGAGCGTTAATTGTTAGGAAACTTTTCCTTATTTATAGATAAACTCTGTCTCTCAGAATTGCCCCTAATTTTGCTCTCTGAGGTCAAACTGGATGGAACACACTTAGAACATAGGACTGAACCTTCTCAGACTGTGAGCTTCTTGAGAACAGGGATTGTCATTTGTTTTTCTTTGTATCCTTTGTTTGCCCTTAGTTTCCTTAACTATAAAATTGGGATACTAATAGTACCTACCTCCTAGGGCTGTTGTGAGAATCCAATGAAATCGTATTTATAAAAACACTTAGCACAGTGCTTGGCACTGTCATCCCTCACCTTTGCCACATGACTAGCCTATTTTCTTTGTCTATTGTAAGGGAGCTGGTCCTGGAAAGCCCAAGACCTAATTGCAGAAAAGGATCTAATAATGAGATGTTCGACTACCTGCAAAAACTCAACCACTTCAGGTGATCCTTTTATGAGGTTCGAATAAGTCCCTTGAGCCTGAAGGGAGCAATGTCATTGGACAAACACTGATTGGGCATGTCCCAGGTGACCCTGAAAAGATAACTTCCAGAGGTAGGAGGCAGCAGTCAAGGAAAAACTCAGCTCCTCATCTCTTGGAAGAGAGGGTGTTAGCTCACAAGTGAGTATCATTGCTCATCAAAGTGAGAACTAGCTCCAACTGAAAACTGTTTTCAATAAATCAATAAACAAGTGTTCATTAAGTATTTATTTGGTGCCAGGAGCTGGAGATATAAATGCCAAAGAATAAAACAATCCCTTCCCTTTTTCATTAAATTTTTTTTTCAATTATCAAACATTCATTTTCTGTCCCACCTCTTCCCACTCACTAGAAAGGAAACTAGAAAGGAGGAAAGAGAGGAAAAGATGAAAAAAGAAGAGAGAAAAAGGAAAGAAGGAAAAAAGGAAGGAAGGAAGAAAAGGAAGAAAGAAAAGAATAACAAATCTCTACATTCAAGGGTGTATGAGTAAATGTCCAAGTTAGTTGCACAGAAGATCATTGAAGGGTGCTCAACTATCTCTTAAAAACATACAAATGTAATGTGTTGTCTGTAATAGCATTGCCAGAGTTACATAAACGCAGGTCTTGCTTATTCTCCTTTTCCACAATTATGGAGACAGGATCAATTAATTAACCACCTTGAGGCATGTAGTGCATAATCTGGCCACCAGATGGTGGTCAAACTCCCTATGAATATCAGTCCTCATGAAACGGCTAGGGCTCTCTCCAGAGCCCACTCTGCTTTGTGTAGTAGTCTAGAGGTGCGGTTTGGAATATATCCCATCTCTCTCAACTTAAAAACAACAACAGGAGACGCTTTTTATCTCTGCTCTTTAAGCCCCATCCCCAGACTGGATTCTTCTTTCCACCCTCTATCTTCATTCAGTTTCCTAGAATTCTTAACATTTGTGGGTTTTTTTTGGGTGCACTAATATTCCATTAAACTAAAAAAAATCGTTATTTATTCAGTCATTCTAAGTAACTCCCCTCGCCCCTTCTGTTAGTCTTTGCCACCACAAATTCACAATTCTCTCTTAAATGGTCCCAGGACTTAATAAAACAATCCCGCAAGTAGGATTTCACAAAGCAAACTCTAGGATTTGTCCCACATGGAGTGATTCCCCTTTCCCTCCACACCTCCTCGCAGTCAATAACCACTGGACTCAGATTACTCTGGAGGAGAGAGTGAGGCTGATGACTTGGAACCGCTCTGCCTCACTTAAATCCAATTCACTCCTGATGTCATTGGTCCTCTTCAGGAATGAAGGATGAACAACAACAACAAAAGGTGAAGCACAAAAAGGAAAAGATATAGCAAGTTTATTTGGAGAACCCTCAGCAAGCAATCTGAGGGAACAGGGGGCAAAAAAGCACTGGAGTTGGGGTCCACTCAGGGATATGGTGGCAAAATATTTAACAATCAGCTCTTTTGGGGGAAAAGACCTACTTTTAAGTTTAATCTGCATTATATACATTTTTCATCACTTTCTGAGGTCTAGACAATCAATAAAACACTAAAAACCTGGTTTGCAGCATTTGCCCATTTCTGAGCTCCATCTCCAGTGCCCCCTAGTCCCATGGTACCTCACTGGGGTAGCTGTACTTCCTGGTTTGGCACCTTTGTTTCACCCAATTGTTTTTGGCTCCCTCTCTATTCCTCTCCATCTGCTCTAGGGCTCCTGGAATGACTTTCAGTCCCATTCCCACTTTGTTGCTATGGAGTGGTGTGCAGCAATACTGAGCTGCTCAGAAGGGAATCCCCCGAAATGAGTTTGAGTGGGCATGTCTTCCATCCCAGGCCCAAGAAACCTCTCAGCAATGTTAAGAATGTAAAGAAGAAAAAGAAAACGGAAAACGGAAACTGGGAAACCCTAAGCCTAAATGCGCTCTGGGAAATGTATGCCCCACATACATTTCCTAGTTTACTTGAGCCTCGCTATTATTCCTTTACCATACTCATTGCTGAAAAGTCCTGGCAAAACTTGGTTCCAATGGGAAAGAGCAATGAAGATACCGTTCCTTTGGTCTTCTTGGATGGTTTTTGCCAGGCTCTGTTTTAGCTCTGACTCAGGCAGAAAAGCAAGAAATGTTCAGCGTCTTTCAGGCCTCAGAAAAATAAAGAGAGAGAGCTCTGAGAAAAATTGAGTGGTAGGGTGCGGGTGGGGTGTGTCTGTCCTCTTAGTATCTCACCAAGCAAGAAAAAGGCAAGAAAAAAGATTTTTACAAAATTACCCCTTCTGGAACAAGAAGAAGAAATGAGAGAGATCTTTAAAACTAGCAAAATTGAGCCATTTATCCTTTTTTCTACTATGATCTCATCCCCTGTGTGCAGAGAGGGAAGATAGTTCATTCACAGGCTGGGCGCCAGAAATGGAACAAATGATAGGAGAAGGATCTTCCTTCCCTTGCCCTCTCTCTCTCTTTCTCTCTCTGTTTCTCTCTGTTTCTTTCTGTCTCTCTCTGTCTCTGTCTCTCTGTCTCTCTCTGTCTCTGTCTCTCTGTCTCTGTCTCTGTCTCTCTCCTCCAAGAAACAGACCTAGAAATATTTATTTCTGTTCTATGTTGTCAGTCTTCAGTTTCAGGTGCTGGAGATGATCCTCACAGGATCCAGGAATTTGAGTTATGCTGATCTTGGAGCCAGGATTGCAGGCAGCATAGTATAGCCAGCAGCTTGGCATAAGAGCCTTAAGAAGCCAGGGGATGTGAGACTAGTGCCCACACAAGGTTTTGGTCTTGGAACTGAGACTGTGCTCCGTTGGCATCAAGATAAACTATAAACCTAATCTTCTTTCCCTTCCCAGAAACTGAGATGGTTTAGGTGTGTAGGAGGCTTATGCCTCCCACATGTTGGGAACTAAATTTGTATATTTGCGATTTCATCTTTTGAAGCACAATTTTTTTCCTAATAAAAGCAAACCATTAATGGCCAATAGAACAAGAGTGTAGAGGACCATTCCTTCCAACAGGAGGGATACCTTTGGTGGGGGCTTAAGCCATTTGCAGAGAATTGTAACATCCCTCTACCATTTAAAAATTAAAAAAAATTTATTTTTTTAGGCTATACATGTACCATCATATTAAACATATTTCCACATTAGTCATGCTGTGAAAGAAGAATCAGAACAAAAGGGAAAAATCACAAGAAAGTTCTTTCTCCGGAGGCGGATAGCATATTCCATCTTGAGTCTTTTGGAATTGTCTTAGATCATTGTATTGCTGAGAAGTCTGTCAGAGCTGGTCATCGCACAGTATTGTTATTGTGTACAGTTTTTGTCTGGTTCCGCTCACTTCACTCAGCATCAGTTCATGTAAGTCTTTCTAGATTTTTCTGAAGTCCACCTGCTCGTCATTTCTTATAGAACATAGAGAACACAATGTATTCCATTACACGCATATACCAACTCTTCTGTCCTTTTAAGGGTACTGCAGAACCCTGGGGGTAGAGTGAAATCTAACCTACCTGTTTTTCAGACTGTGAAGCCTGAGGTAGCTATGTTACATATACATATGTGCATATTAAATGTAACACTAGCTACCTTGGCCCCTTTTGCTTTAAGGCCAAGCGCCATACATTTTAGCCACCCCCAGTATCCTTTGGCATCATTAAGGGGATTTGGGGATATCGAGGCTCTCTAAAAACACCACTAGTGGTGTTCCCTCCAAGTGAAGGGTTGTGATTCCCGTGTTCCCCAGTTCCATTTAGCCACCAACGGTCAGATTAGTTTTTACATTGAAATATTTACTTCAAAAGATATAATCACAAATATGCAGATGTACTCTCCCCAACGTGTGGGAGGCATAATCCTCTTTCCCCTTTCCCTCCCCTATACCACTCCATATATCACTTTTAATTATTTTCAGTTTACCCAGTATACAGCTAGCCTTGTACATATTTTTCACATGTGGTGTCTCACATTAGACTGTAAACTCCTTTTGCCTCTTTTTGTATCTCCAGAACTTAGCACAGTGCCTGGTACATA
>CM053625.1:334358152-334369819 GCA_028646595.1 Phalanger gymnotis
CCAAAGCCCTATCAGGTGTGAAACCTGTGTGGGCGTAGATTAAGGATTTCAGAGGGGCCAATTCGGGAACCAATGGGTCTCTGGACTCTGGTCTCTAGTCATTGAGGTGGGACTTGAGAATGCCAGAGGCTTGGCTGCGAGGAGAGGTGAGAAAACTACAGCTAGAAAAAAATCCGAAGCAGAGCCAACCCCTGTGTGGACCCAGGAGTTCCGAGCGAGGTCTTGAGGCCGGTGAATATGATTTATGCCATCTTATTTTTCTGTGGCCTCCTGGCTACTCTTGTGAGGCCGGCCTACTGGGCCTGGAGGCTTGTGTTCACAATACTGGAATGGGGAGGTTGATTCGCTAATTTGTTGCTCTGGGCCCTGAATAAATTTTTTGATGCCTTCTGCTTGGAGAATTCTGTATATCCAACGATTTCAAACCATTCGGATATTTATATGATCCTTTTTGAGATCATAAATTCGTCCTTCCTACTACACCACCCCAGATGGAACCTTCCCTCACAACAAAGAAGCACAGCTAAGCAAAAGAAATCAAAATATGCACCATTCTGTATCTACAGTTAACTACCTCTGTGTCAAGTCAAATTGCATTTATTAAATTCCCACTGTGTGTCGGGCACTGTACCAAGTACTGGGGATACAAAGAAAGGCAAAAGATAGTCCCTGTTGTCAAGGAGCTCCCACTCTAATAGGGGAGACAGAATTCAAATGACTATGTTCAAACAAGCTATAGGGGGATAAATTGAGGATAACCTCAGAGGAAAGCCACTAGCATTAAAGGAAATCAGAAAAGCCTTTTTGTAGAAGGTGGGATTTTGGTTGGTGCTGGATAGAAGCCAAGAGATTCAAGAAGAGAGTTGTGGGCTTCACCAATGGTTTGCTGGGGTCACGATAGGTTATTGCATTGATTATAATTCTGATGTTTTTCAGTCTGGTTTTCCTTTATGTACCACAGTCATGCAAATGTTCTCTTGGCTCTGCTCACTTTGCTTTGTATCATTTCAGTTCAGATACTCCCTCTCAATCTTTCCTGAATTATCCCCATTTGCTCCTTCTCATAGTCCAACGGTATTTCATCATATTCCTGTGCCACAGTGTGTTCAGCCATTCCCTAATCAACGATGCCCACTTTGTTTCCGTTCTTTGCTGCCACAAAACTGCTGATAACTATATCTATAGCTTTATCTACCACACACGTCTGTGTATATCTACACGTGTGTGTGTGTGTATATATACTATATATAAGTTTGTGTTTCATATAGACAGATATCAATCCTTTATACATACACACATATATAATTTATATATGTGGGTATTTACTACATAATTTACCCATATAAGTATATAACTGATACTGTCTGAATACAGGCTGAAGTATGCTATTTTCACTTTTATTCTTTTTTTTATTAGAGTCTTCATGTACAAAATGACTGATATAGAAATATTTTACATGATCACACATGTGTAAACTATATCGAATTGCTTACCATCTCAGGCAGAAGGTAGGGGAGGGGAGGGAGAGGTAGAATTTGGAACTCAAAACTTTTAAAAAATATTAAAAATTGTTTAACATGTAACTGGGGAAAATAATATATATTAAAATAAAATAAAAATACGTAAAGAAAATACAAGGAAAGAAGGAAAGGTTTTATATAAAATATGTCTTCTTTTATATATCTAATTTATATACATAAAGTATGCTACTATTATGACATATGCATATCCATTTGTGTAGACCCTTTCCTTCTTTGATCTCTTTAATGGTCTTGTAAGCAGTATCACTGGGTGGAAGAGTATGTACAGTTTAGTGACTTTTCTACCAAAAGGACCAATCGTTTTCTAGAATGGCGGGACCAAGACAAAGTACCATTGGTGGAGAATTAGTATCCATCTCCCTGGAGCCCTTTGAAAATTCACCGTTTTCAGTTTTCCTAGTCTTTGACAATATGATGACAAGGAGGTGAAACCTCAGAGTTGTTTCTATGGGCATGTCTTTAATTTTTAGTGATTTGAAACATTCTTTCATATAGTCATTGATAATTTGTATTTCCTTCTTTGAAAATATCCTATTCATGTCTCTGATCACTTAACCACTTGGGGATAGTTCATTCTAATATATTTATATCAATTTCCTACATATCTTGAATATCAACCTTTTATCAGAGACATTTGTTGTGAAGATTTTAAGCTTGGAGTCAGGAAGACTCTTCTTCCTGAGTTCAAGTCTGGCCTGAGACACTTATTAGCTGTATGTCCTGAAAGTCACCTTTTGCCTCAGTTTCCTCATCTGTAAAATGAGCCGGAGAAGGAAATGGCAAACCACTCCAGTATTTTTGCCAAAAAAACCCCTCCCAATGGGGTCACAGAGAGTCAGCCACAACTGAACAGCAACAAATCTTCAAGGACTATATTCTGACAGGCTGGGAATTTGAGATTCATCTTGCAAAATTTTTTTTTTCTTTTCTTTGGGTGTAATGAACTTCCTATCCTTAGTCAATCAGTCAATAAACATGTATTAAGCACCTGCTATGAGCCTGGCCTTGTGCTGAGGGCTGCAGCACTGTGAAAAACAGCATGTTAAAGGCATTTATGTATAAACTGAGTCATTACTCCTTTAAGATCAGATTACTACTTCACCTAGGTGTCAGATTAAATGACCTTCAAAGTCCTTTTCGTATATTTGAGTTCCTCTGTGTGGACAAAGATATTTGCCCAAGGTCACGCAAAGAATTAGTCCCTGGGCACCCCGATTCTTAGCCTGTGGGGTAGGATGGGGTGGGCACTGAGGATCAAGCCAGATCCTGGCCCCTGAGCACCTGGCCTGTTTCCTTGGAATCTGAGGCAGAAGAAGACAATCACGGGTTTGTGGCCCAGGCTGGGTCTATCAACTCATAGGAACTGATAATAGGTCCAGGCTGCTGCAGACCCACAAACTGGAAACATACTCTTCCTTAGCACTCACTGGGTCAGATTTCTTAATCATTCCCATTCCTGTAGCCCTAGAAGACAGACTGCCACAGGACGCATGCACTCTTCTAGAGGCTGCAGGTGTTTCCAAAGTACTCTTCTAACAGCCAGGGGAGGGAAAATCATGCAAGTAGCATACTTTAAATCTGACCTATGAGGAAACAACCTCAGAGAGGACAAATGACTTGTTTGTTGCCACTCTGCTAGTAAGAGTTGGAGGCTTGGTCCAGGATGGGAAGCTCCAGGGTCTGTTCTGGCCCACCTGCCATCTTTACAACCTCCACCTTCCCAGAAGCTTCTCGGGCTTCTGTCCTTTCTCTCTTTCCCTAAAGCCATCCTCCTTGGCCATCTTTCCTGCTTAACCTGTTGCCACATGCTGCCCCCTCTCCCTTCCCACTTGGAATAGAACCTCCTACACTGCACTTCCAGAGGCCAATGAGAAGAGTCTTATGTAAATGGAATTGAGCCCCTGGTTGCATTCACCATCATTCTAGTAATCCATCTTCAGGTGCCTTACCCACATGCAGGCCTGCTGGCAACCCCTCAGGGTTAGAAAGTTGTTGGCGTTGCCTCCACATCTGTAATACTTGAAGGCCTTACACTGATGAGTTTCCCGGTCGTGGTAAAACCGCTGGACACTTCTCTTGCATTTACCGCTATTGAGAGGTAGGTTGCAGACGTCTGAAGGGGAGCCCCAACACCAGGAGACAGAGAATGTGAAGATGACAGAGCACTAAGCTTGACAAAGTCCGAACAATGAGTCTTAACCTGAACCTCCAGCTCACAAAAAACCCTATGAGACCTGAAAGTAACTCTATCAATCATGTAATCAATGGATTTTTATTAATTGTATAACAAAACAATAAATAAATAATTATTAAATATCAAAACATTAATATGAATATTAAAATTAATAGAAATATAACCAACACAAACATTAATTATCTAAACTATTGAATATTAATAATTTAATATTACTATTAAATAAATTAATATTAAATTAAAATATAATTAAAGTAAATGAAAATATAATTAAGCTAAATATTAAATTAATTAAATTGGTAGTAAATATAATTAATATAAATATTAAAATTAATATTAAAATAACAAACATTTAAAAATTAATAAAATAATTTTATTAATATATGTCAGGAACTGGGGTTACAAAAACAATGAATGAAAGTTGCCCTTTCTTGTAAACTGCTTACCTTCTAGTGAAAATGTATAAAGGGGGTGGCAGCTAGGAAGATTTATGGAGAAAAACTAGACTTGGAGCCAGAAAAACCCAGGTTCAAATCCTGATTCAGATGCTAGCACGTATTGGAACTTTAGGGAGGTCACTCTCAGCTTCTGTTTCTTCATCTATAAAGTGGGAAGCACCTACTTCCCATGGTTGTGGTGAGATAATAGCTTATTAAGCAGGTCTCAAGCTTTCAAGTTATATAAATGTTATTATCCTACTGAGGGAGACAACAAAGACATAGATACAAATATAATTGTTTTTTGTTTATATTTATATTCCTTCAAATATTGATGCTCAGAAAGAAAATTGGTTCTATGGATAAGTTTTTTTGGGAAATGAACATGTGGAGGTTGGGAAACAGAAAGCTCTGAGAAGAATGGTGGTGGGGGTGGGGGAGGTGGCGATAAGGAGGCAAAATTGTGAAGAAACTTGATAGTTTTGGAGGAATGGGGTAAGTAAGCATGAGGAAACTCTAGAACAAGGTCAGCTAATGATAATTATTAGATCTAATAATCATCTAATTAGGCTAGATAATTATTAATTATTAGATATTAATTAGATAATCTAATTTCTAATTGTATTATTACAAAGGATAATTATGATAGGGTACATAGTAAAGGGAGTGACTGCCATAGGAAAATTTATGGATACTTCTGAGGCAACATTTAAGTGCCAATGAGGAAGGCCGTTTTGACAGAAGTTGGAAGGGGGACCTGGGTCTCTGGTGAGAAAGTTCTTATTTTCACTGTAACCAATAAAGTGTATAAAACTAGAAACTAGACTTTAAATTAGAAAATAGATTTGTTCTAAAAAAAATTAAAAATAGAGATGTAGGTGGGTTCTACAATACGAACTGTTACACAAAATTTTCAGATGTATTATTAGTTTTACTTGTTTTACTTTGTTACGAGAAAATTCAAGAATATTCAAAATACACAAGAATAGTCAAAATATGTGAGAAAATTCAAAAATACAAGAAATGGGAATGATCTGTAAATGTATGTACAAGAACAAAACACAGCAATAAATCTTAAATAAAAGACTAAGAGAGTGGATTGGAAGACTATTGTTAAGGAATATTAAGGGGTCCTTTAACTTGTCTTTTTGAGTTGCTATTTCTTCCAGAAACACTGGACCCAGAGGACACTGGAAGCCACAAATGTGTCAAGGACGAAGCACCCAACCCCCCCAACCTGAGCTGACATAATGTGTGGTTTACATCCCAAACTGGACGCCCTGTGAGTCCTTGGGAGTCAAGACAGGCACTAGTCAGTCTGCACTGGGTTGAGAAACTGCTTGTGCTGCTGTAACCCTTGTAGATAAGCAGACCCTCCTATCTTCATGGTCTAGCACAGGAGAGGGGAACCTGCAGCCTTAAGGCCACATGTGGCCTTCTAGGTCCTTAAATGCAGCCTTTTGACTAACTCCAAATTTTATAGAACAAATCCTTTGATTTTTATTAATACATTTTTTGTTCCTCTTTTATATTTTTATTTTATTTTTAAAATGAATATATTTAAGATACCAAAGAATAAATTGTTTCAATGAAATAATCTTCCCAGACTGATAGGCACAATTAGAATATTAGTAAGTCATAAGGGTTAAATTGATAGCTGCTATGCTCATAATTTAATTCTAACTTCCCCTGCCTGATACTTTCAAATGCTTTCCAGGAAAAAGCAGACACAACAAACTAACAAAGGTTAGTTAACTTTAAAATTAACAAATAATTTTCATTTTTTGAAATTAAGTACGTAGTAATTACTTTTACAAAATAATGTACATTTTAAGTATATCTAATTGAAGCTTCTTGAACGTGACCTTATTTGATTACAGCTAAATATTAATGCGGCCTTTCAACATGAAAAGATGCCCCACCCCTGGTCTAGCAGGTCCCATGGGAAAAGAGTATGGCTTTTGCCATACCTTGCTCCTCCCCTTTGGGAGAGGCTTTGTCCTTTCCTCTCCTTTACTGCACCTTTGCCCATCCCATGCCACACCCCTTTAGGTGTAGATTTGTGTTTTCTCCTCTTCCCTCTGTTTTACTATCATAAATATGCAAACTTCTGTATGGATGGTGAGCTCTTTGGGTTCCACATAAATGTCAATTTCTCTTGTAATAAAGCCTAGTTTTCATGTAAGTTTCATGAAGTGATTTCCTCTTGACAAATGGTGGCAGTGGTGGGATTGGAGGAGTTGAGGAGTGGTTCAGGTTGGCTGGAGGTGCCGAGGTTGGGGCTTGGTTACCAAATGGTACCCTCCTGCCCCAGTCCTTGGCAACCTGTGCAGCACTTCCTTACTCCAATTCCAGACTTCTCTTTCTTTGGGTTGAGTTTCTTGTGGCAAGATAAATCAGGTTGTCTGTGGTTAAGGAAGAAAAGGTAAGGCCTTGTTTTCTTAAGGGTATCTCAGCTGAAGCAGATTTCCAAATCCGATCTGGATAATTGGGATGGATGATGATAATGGTTATTCTAGCTAGGACAGGATTGGGTTTGGTTGTTGCTAGCTGGAAGACTCTGCTGAAGAGAGCTGTGGGACGAGCTCTGTTTCCAGGGTTGTCCAGCCCAAGGAGAAGGGGAGCAAAGGGGGCTAATTATTTGCGCCCTGTGTCTGAGAAATGTGTAGTCAAAGAGGGCTCAATAAATCAAGACCCTGGCTCTCCTGGGTATTCAACTGATAAAAGAAAATAGAATACACACACACATACATATATACATATATGTGTGTGTCTGTGTATATATGTATGTATGTATATGTATGAATATATATATGAATAGGGAATATAAAATTCCGGGGCTACGTTTTGTTGTTGTTTTTGTTCCTGTCTCTGTGTGTGTGTTCCCCGTGGGTAGTAATAAAGTGTCTAAAGATGGCTTTGTTCCCCTCTAAGGGACTGCTACAGGTCAAATTTTATAGCTATATAGCCCGGAAACCTGCAGGTATTTATGTGATTGGTGGGGGTGTATGTTTTAACTTGACTTGTAGATCTAAAGCCTTGGGTAGCAAGGAGTGTTCAGCGCTGCTGAGAGGGCTTTCAAACACCTATTGCCCCTCATAGTTTAAGAAAAAAGACCTGAGTACCCATGAGGGCACGTAATAAAGGGTACGTGTATTGGTGTGTGTGCTAGTGTGGCTCACATAGTGTAACTTAGCGCTGGGGTTGCCGGCTCTCAGGTACCGATCTGTTTGTTTCCTGTGTATTGTTAGCTAATTTAAGTTTTTAGAAAGATTTTGTTCTCTTCCTTTGCATTTCTGAACTGTGGTCAATATTCTTTCCATCAACCCCACCCCCACTCCTGGAGTGATTGGTTTCTTATTTTACAGCTAGAGAAGAATGTCATTTCACTGATTGTAGAGACAGATTTGGGGGCTGTGTCAGTGAAAGTTCCAAGGCTTACACTTCAGACTAGGACTGGCACTTAACTCTTTCCTGGCTCATGAGAGGAACATTTTTTGTGTGTACTGGGAAACAACTAAAATATAACTGAGTTTGATTAGGATATCTAGTTTGATATTTAGGGAATCATACAAGTCAAAGTTAAGTACTGCTCAATGTAAAAATGCTTCTTGAATTGGCATGTGTACCTGAGACTCCTATTCATTTTATTATAAATTTATGCATTTGAATCTCAAAAAATGTCTTGCTCCTAACCCATATAAAGAGGAGCTTATTCATGAAAGTAACCTAAAAATTCTTTGTTGTTACTTTTCTGAATAACATATCAGAAATTAACTATTATTTGAATAGACTAAATTTTGTAAACTGTTAAAGATTTTTTTAAGGCTAAAAGTAACTTAAAGGAATTTTGGTGCTTCCATTTCTTAGAGAATAACAAACATGTTAATAATTGAATAATTTAATTGTTATAGGCATATTGGTAGCCAACATTTGCACCTTACGAATTAAATTTTTAATAAGTCATTAATTTTAACACCATGGTGTACTACATTTTAAAGGAGAACTTAAGGTGTGAACAAAATAAAGGCTTAAGGGAAGAATCTTAAGGTAATAAAGAAGATGTGAGTCTTATGAAAGACAGTTTAAATATGTTGACAGAAAGGGCTGAGAAAATTTTGGCTTTGTTTAAGAGGGATGATTGTGTGAAGCGTCATGTGTTTATTTTATTGGGAATTATAGTAATAAAAAATTGCTGCTCGATTTGGAAGTCTATAGGAAGAAATTATAGAGAGCTATAGGTAAATTGCTAAACTATGGGTTCCTTCTGAGATTGTGGAACCAAGTTTTGAACTAAATTAAAATGTCCTCTTAAGTGTGATAATTGGGATAGGTTAAAACTTAAAATCAGTTTGCTACTTTTTCAATATTGGCAGTGGATTAGCTAGAAATAGTGGGCCCTATAATATGAAATATTGGGAGTAAATAGCCCTTGTGTAAAATACAATACTACATAATTAAAATGATAACTTAAGATTCTATGTAATACCATTTGGAACACAGATTCAGGTGTAATTGAATTCATTCTGATCATATTATAAGTGAAATGTGGCTCTCCTAATATGATGTTTATGATACATCAGGATTTATTTGACATTAAGACAAATTGGGGAAAATACATGGATTTGAAATTTTGTTAACTTGGCGGCCTTAAGCAAGTCAACTCATGTCTGTTTACTTCAGTTTACTAATCTGTACAGGAACGATAAAAACAACCACCTCCCAGCGTTCTTGTGAGGATGACATGATTATAAAGTGCTTAACGCAATACCTAGCATAGGTCAAAAACTATATGAATGTTAATTGTTATTATTATTTCTTTAATTAGATTAATTAGCTTCATACTTGATAACTTTATATGGGATTTTAGATGTGATCAGGTGATGAAATTAATGATTTTTTGTGTAAGGTAATTTGAGAATACATGTGGTCACCTGATTAGTAATGGTTTGTTTCAACTTTCAAATATACAATATGGTTTATGGTTTGTTATGTTTCTAAATTTTTTATATTGTGAAAATTGTTAAACTTTTGTATCACTTAATGTTGATTAACCTTTTATAACTTAGAAGTTATTAAAGCATGAACTGAACTAGAAAAAGTTGGGAAAATTGTTTAAAACCAGTTATGTTATTTTATTAGCCCTGCTAACTCTGTTTCATAATATCTGGTAACATCAATTTAGGAAACTGGATATTTCTGCCTTTGCCTGTAGTTAAGAGGAAGTTACATCTAAAACTGTTTGGCTATTACTTATGGAAGTGTAAGATTGCTAATTAAGTTATTTGGGTTTATTGTTATAATGTTAAAACTTGAAGTTGGTAATTGGTTACTGTGTGTGAAAAGGAGGGAATGAGGTGAAAGCCTTTTCTGGATTGGTTCTGTTTATTCAGAGCAGTTTGAATTGGAGTACGAGGGTGTGCAGCAGGGTCAGACTATCCCATTTTGCGTGAGGGGAATGTGTTGAAGGACAAAGCCCAGAGCAGGTCTGAGGCTAGGTGGGGTGAGTAGGCAGGAGTACCAAGCTCAGCCCCTTCTGTGTTTGTCCCTGTCATTTTTCCTTATTTTGTAAATTTGTCAGGTTCCTTGAAACCATCTGTGTGGGCAGCCCTGGGAAAAGAGCTTACTTGGGTAATGGAGTTCCTAAACAGTAAAATTGGCTTACTGAGAATTTGCAAGTTTGTGTATACTATATCTTTATGCCAGAATGAGTTTAAACTTAAGGAGAAAAGAAAAACAAGTGTAGTCTGTGTGGAACATTTTATACCATTTTATATCATTTTTGTAATTTCAGTAAGACTCAGAGTCTGAACCGATTAACCAAAAGAAGTCTGGACCTAACAGCTTCTATGTTCTCTGAGTAAGCTCAGAGATCCCTCTTCTTATGTCAACACACTCAGATAGAGCATTCCTTTCTCTGTCCGTGGCCATTAAGAGTGAAAACCTTGAGCCCAGACCCTATCTTGAATTATGTGACTTTTCCTCATCTTAATATTTTATGGGAATATACTATGTTATGGAATGTTAATGACAAATTAAACACAGAGACCCTGGGTTGTAATTTCAATTGACATTTTGTCAACTATCTGACTTATTGTATTTACAATCTGTCCTATTAAGGAAAATCCTCTTCTTGTATCATGGTTAAACATACATGGGGACCATAAAAGTGAGATAACTCAGGCTTACTGAGTCTGCTAAAAATAACATATATAAGTTTTGTCATTTCTTTGTTCAGACAGCCAGAGCTTATGCTCTGACTCCTTGTATGTACAAGTAAGCTAGCTTAGCTATGCTTTAAGGGAAAATAATAAACATGGATTTTTCTATCACCTAACTTGTTTGCCTCTTTTAACCAAACTTTCAGGATTAACAACTGTTAAGTGAAATCTTTTATGTATGTTTGCGTCCTAGTAAACTTTTGCTGCTTGTTGCAACTCTATAAGAGGAAAACTAAGTGTATCCTATCCTAAGCATGATTAGTGAAACTTAGGACTGTAACTGATACTGTTTTGAATTTTGACTTCAGGTCTGATGGATCATTAAGTCAGTAATCCACCAATTGAAAGAAATGGCACAAGCTATGTAGAGGGAATGTGTTTCTGAACTTTCTGAACTGTTACAGTTGGGGGTCTGTATCTGGGAAAAAGCCAAAGGATGACCTTGGCATAGCCTAAGGAAGGATCATTCTGGCTCAGTTGCCCCATTTTGTTACTTCTCTTTGAACAGGAATGTTTCCCACCTGCCGTTTCCTGAGTCTGGCTATGAGAGGGAATTGTTACTTCATGACTGCATGTCAATTGTGACTCTTACCTGAAGTCAAACAGGGCTAAGGATACTTTATCCTGCCATATGTGTGTTGAGTCATTAAGGACCAGTTTGATGCTGTTATAATCATATCTATGCTTTTTCTTCTTATAGCAAATGTCTATAAACAGATCAAGTGGTTTGTAGAAGATATAAGCACAATGCAAACATGTGAGATCTTACAGTTTTTAGTCTGAGTGTGTAGTCATTCCATATCCCAAACAACTAGGTAAATTAGCAAGTTAATGATTACATGGTCATGTGTATCATTAAATGCCTAGAATAGTTCATTCTTTCTGAATGAAATGGGAATAAAAAGGTAAAAGGTAAAAAAGGTAAAAGATGTTTATGAAACAAAGCTACAAACACAATGTTATATTACTATCCCATGGACTAAGACTGGGATACATCTGAGTTACTGTAATAAAATGCATGTTTAAGATCTGAGCTATCCAGCCTAGAATTCTAGTCCTTTTTTTGCATTTTTTATTTTAATTTTTTTATTATTTAATATATTTAGTTTTCAGCGTTGATTTTCACAGGAGTTTGAATTACAAATTTTCTCCCCATTTCTACCCTCCCCCCCACTCCAAGATGGTGTATATTCTGGTTGTCCTGTTTCCCAGTCAGCCCTCCTTTCTGTCACCCCACTCCCCTCTCATCCCCTTTTCCCTTTCTTGCTTGTAGG